>ML681997.1:23161690-23287837 GCA_007922195.1 Podocnemis expansa
TGACAGTGTTGGGCAGGAGGGGGAAAGGAAGGAGCTCAGCCTGGCTGCCTGTGAATGAGACTGATTTGTTTTTGCCTGATACTAGGAAGTAGGGGAAACGGTAAGAGAAGGGGAGGAGATGGGTCGGTCAGGGAGGCAGTGTAGCAAAGGGGACCCCACAGGATAGGGAAAAGGGAAGGTTGCAGAGCCTGCAGGGATGAGGAGAGGAAAGGGGAGCCCATGCCAATTTGAATATGGAGGGGTCCAATAACCAGTCCAATAACTAGCCCCAAAAAATAGGTTAAAATACTCTTAATAGATTAATCCACAGAACTCATTGCCACATGATATTACTGATGCCAAGTTTATCAGATGGTATACCCAGAATTATAGTAGTACACATAAAGTAATAAATGAGGGTGTTGGAAGAGATATAAATACTCATGTTTCTGGGTTTCAGCCAACCTCTTATTAGGGATTAGGAGGAAACATCCCTGAGGTAGATTATCGCATAACTGCCTGTTGCAGGATTTATTGCACTTCCTCTTAAGCAGCTGCTACTGGCCATTGTAGGTGCCAAGATCACTGGCCTGATCCACTATGATAAACCTACATTCCTCTAAAGATCTTTTGAAAAATGTACATTACACAATAGTCCATGCCCTGTGCTCAGTATGTTTCAGGAGTTAAGGGCAAACGGTGTTATCTGTCTGTCCCCAGTGTAAAAAAGGACTGACTCAGAGCTGCTTTCCTTTTGACAAGTGCCAATAGCCACAGAGACACCTAGGTAATCATGTCTTTTTCATGGACATGTCTAGGGCTTGCAGGGGTGACATAAAATTACAAAGGGTGCAGAGTCCTATACTATACATAGGGGCCACATCCTGAAATATTTATTTATTGTAACCAGTAGGAGTCTTGGATTTGACCCACTAATTATTCAGGACTTCATCTTTTTCTTTTCCATTTGACAAATAACTGACTCTGTTTTAGAGTTGAGAAAGTTCATAATCTAGCTACACACTGGCTATATACATGCACCTTCACCCCCTACTCCACCCTACAATGCAATTTTCAGTTATTCAGAGACTGTTTGGATGGGACCATAGGAACAGTTCAGTAAATCAATTTTAACCATGCCATACCTTGAGTGTATTTATAAAGTTTATTTTCAGTAAATAATCTGGTATAGCAAGTCAACTTTAACCGTAAGCTTAATTTGAGCTTCATATGTATAATGAAGGCAGGGGAAAACAGGAGAACTTGAAAAGGAAGGAACAATTCCGAGGGTAAGAGCATGGTAAGATGTAAAGTCATGTATATGGCATATTCATCTGTATGTCCAGGCAAGGTGCACTATGAACTGTGAAGACATTATTGATTTAAAAAATAACTATAGACATGCAATCGTCAGAGTATCTTACTGTCTTCATTAGCTTCATGTACCAATTTTATCCCATTTTGTGATGTTTTCACAATCACGTGTGGAAGCCCTGCAAATAACGTGATTAAAAAGGCAAGTGGAAAAAGACTGGGGAGAATCAGCATCCAGGGTCACATACCACACAGGAAACAAGATTAAAATTACATTTTCAAAAGCAACTAGTAGATTTTGGATGGGAGCTTGTTTTTCAGAACATGCTGAGTCCCACCTTCGGAAAACCAGATACCTGTAAATGCACAGAAATGAGGGCACCCAAAAATCAATAGTCACTTCAGACATTTTAGGACTTTAATATTGTTGCTGGGAATTTCAAAAACCATCAGAGATGAACGTGGCCTATGCTATGACTAAAATGGCAGACTGTATTTTCAAAGGGCTAATACAGAATTTTCAAAACATGCCTATATGCAGGCTTCCCGCAGTGTTTTGAATTTGCACTGTTTTTACAAGAGATAGCACAATAAAGAAGCATCAGCTTCTTTACATATGGATTAAAAATTTTACACTGAATGTAATTAAAATACCATGACAAATTAAGGATTGATAAAAGGCCACAGTTAAAGATTTATGATCTTTTTAAGCGCCTTTAAGCTTTACCAAATGTACAGTGCCCCATATAGTGTAGCTCTAACATCTGAATCCAGTTAGGAGCAATTTTCAACTAGCAGGGTGTTCCTTTTGCATCAAAATGTGCAGCAAGATCTCTGTTTTACGCATTTCATCTTATAACAGTCAGTTCTTTTGCTGAAGTGCATTAGGAAACAGTTTTAAAGCTCTCGCACCTTTTGTCTAAGTGGTTTTAAAAAAGCACATTGTTTAACAACCATGTACTTCTTACTGTTACACTAGCCACCTTTTGCAAAGGTCAAGGAAGTGTCACTTTGTGAACTTACTCATTGATTCAGTTGCACAGCTCAACTCTTCCTGTGGCTTGCTAAATCTGACAACAGTACCTCAACTCTGGGGCCAGGATTTAAAAGTACACGCAAAGAATGCTTGATTACTGGACTTTAGTCCCAGGCTTAGAGAAATCATAAGAATTTTCCAAAGAAAAGTCCTATCAGACACTACTTATCTATTTCCTTTTATCCTAAGTGCTGTGCTTATGGTGGTGCAATCTTATATCACATAATTCTCTAATGATGAGATTTTTTTCATCTAAACTTCTTGCTTCTTAGATGTGTAGTTCACCAAAAAACAGATACATTACACGTTTCTCCTTTTATTTATGCATTACACAGTTCTAATAGGAATCAGTTTCAGCTGCAAGGCACAATTTTCTCCTGGCTGGATTCTGGAGCAGCCAATGTGAAATCAGCCCCCTTAGTTTGCAGAGGGTAATGCTGGTTGTATCTCAACTCTGTACCTGGCATTTCTGGATGAAGAAAAGGCATCACAGTGCCAACTTGTCATCTGAATCTCTTCTCACATTCTCTTTGCATAATGTGAACGGGATGTGCACGTAGTTCAGTGCCTCATGCTGTATTAGTGTTCTGCTCAGGGCAGCATAGACTCAAATCTCATTAAATATGGTTGTTTGAAATGACTTAGACATTGAATGGCAGTGGGTCTGTATTATCAGCACTTACAAGTAGGTCCAGAGGCTCTTTGTCTGGGTCGTATCAATGCATAGTTACACTACCTTTCTTCACTTATCTAAGAAATACCCACGCTAGTTAAAATTAGAAAAGCTCTGACAGTGGATTATCTGCTGCTCGCTCCTACCCATAGGTGATGAGAAAAAGCCCTGCTTTTTATGAGGTAATAATTACCAACCTTTTGGGGGAAGAAAATGGTCTCTTTACATTTGTGATATAATGCATCATGGGCCTTCTCATCCTGTGATTCAGCACTCACTAGCTAGGCACCAGGAGACAAGAACAAATGCTGGGCTGCATTAGAAATATAAAGCATGTTCTCTCCTCTCCCCACACCTCCAGTGAAGTTACAGGCTACTGTAGTTTGTGGCAATTTACACCAGCTGATGAGCTCTACCGCATTTTCTCCCTCATTCCATCTCGTAGTATCAGCAACAAACTAAAGTCCATCCACATTATATGGTGCACACATTTAGCTCGCTAACTCTGACGCATTTTTAGACAAAGACTTCTTTCATGATAGTATTTTCAAATGACTACAGTTGAAAGATGGATCCTGACAAAAACAACAACAAAAAAGGTGATTAGGTTCTAAATGATTGGTTTACATAATACCCACCTTACATGTGGATAGGAAAAGTTATGTATTGTTTATGGCAGAGAGCCAGTTCCTCTTCAATTTGTTTCACAAGAAAATCGAGCATGCCAATCAACCGCATACAATGATTTGGATGAATTCAGGAGCTTAAACTAGCAAGCTTTCTTGCCTGGCAGAACGATGCATGCATTCCCAATATAAATCTATAACAGAGCAAATATACATCATTTTGGATAAGTTGTTTGGTTTCATTCTGCATATGCATTTATCATTATCATACCATAGAGATAAATTAAGTATTAGACTATTAGATTAGTATTAAATATACATAGTGTATAGGAAGGTGGAGTTAATAACATAAACTTCTTGAAAGGCAGTGATACTCTGACCCCAGGGTTTGGGAGCCAAATTAGCAATCAGCGTTGCCTGAAAGAGTCTCAGCAGTGTGAATTCAGTGTTTCATTTATTATAATACTATCTATATTTAAACAGTATGACAGGAAATATTTATAACAGTATATACAATTAGTCTCACAGTAAATAAATCAATAATTTAGTGCAGGTTGATAACTCAATTGGTTAATAATATAATAAAAGCTTGATTGGTTAGTAAAATAATTAGGTAATAATTAAATCACACAATGTTTTAATATCATATTCTGTAAAGACCCACAGGAGACACACATTAAAGATCCACTTGCGGCTTGAGAACCACGGCCTGTGTATCACTGTTGAATGGTGTACTAAAAGGCTACAGCATTTCAGGCATGTGAACTGGGTTCTCTATTCATGCCAAATCTATTAATATAATGTGTGCAAAGTTGTGCCAAGTCTCAGTGTCACAAAGTCAGAGTTTACAGCCAGAAGGCCCCCAAAATAATCATCTCATCTGACTTTCTGTATATCACAGTCCACTAAAGCCCATCTGCCTGTTTTTGCATTGAGCATGAATTGAACCATGAAGTGGGATTTTCTCCCATGAAAGCTCGTGCGATAAAGAAATGTGTTAGTCTTAAAGCGCCACAGGACTCCTTGCTTGTTAATCCATTGTGTGCCACAGACAGAGAACAGAAGGCAGGAAGATGCACCAGGTCCTGAGTCACCTTCAAGGGCAGAGAATTGATTAAGTGACATATACTCAGATGATTGCAGGAAGTGACCCAGGTCCCATATTACAGAGGAGTGGGTGGGGGGGAGAAAAAAACCAAGATCTCTGACAATCTGACTTGGGGAAACGTACTTATCATCTTCATATAAGGAGAATAATTAGATATGTGAACAAGTATCAGGCCATTAAGCTGAAAGAGAGAATACGTGGTGCCACCTCAGAGCACTGACCCACCCAGTCCAGCTGTGGTCTTCTCTGAGGCATCTCAGGAAAGAGACAAAAGAACCCCAGAATACACAGTAGAAAAAAATTCCTTGAGATAATCAGCACCAAAACATGAGATTTTAAGAACATAAGAAGGATGTTCAGAGCTTCAGAGCGATTACCTGCAGGTAACATTAGTATACAATACTACTCACAAATTTATCAGGTAACATTATCATACAATACTACTCACAAATTTATCAGACCCTATCTTCAAATTACTTAAGCTGTTTGTTCCCACAATTCCTACTGAGACACTGCTCCAGAACCTCATTCCACTGATGGTTAGAAACCTTCTAGCAGTAGGGTTGCAATAGCTGTTGTTTAAATATTTTATTAGAATCAAATGGGTCATTATACCACTGAGCTTAGGTTTTAAAACACGAAGCCTACTGCTGATGTGTTTTTGCTTTCCCTTAGCTGACATTTATAGGTATTAATTAAACAATAACAGAACATCAGTTGTATACTGGGCATTCTGTAGGCCAGTATAAAGAGAAATTTCCAAAGGAGCAGCCGTGTTAGTCTAGTCCAGCAAAAAAAACCAAGGAGTCATGGGGCACTTAAAGACTAACAGATTTATTTTTCGCATGAGCTTTCATGGGAGAAAAAATGCCTTCCTGCCAAAACCATTCAATCTTATCAACAGTTCATAAACACCAAGTGAACATGGTTTTCAAAAATGACAAGCAGTTTTGAGTTCCCAACTTGAGACACCTTTGAGATCCTGATTTTCAGAGGACAGGTACTCCATACTTTCTGAGAAGCAGGCCTCTTTAAGATGTCTCAGGCTGGGCCCACCAAAACTGCTTTATCTCTTCTACTGTGAATTTGTCTACAGGGGGCCATCCTGGAAAATTAATCCAAATTAACTAAAGGTCTAAATTTGAAGTTGATGAGTTAAACTGCACTATATCTATCTATGAACACTCTTATTCAGAATTAAAAAGACGTGAACTCAGTTTAGTTTAATTCACTTCCAAAGTGAATTAAAGTAAACTGAATTAAGGCTATTTTAATTCTAAATAACAGTGTTCACATAGTGATTCAATGTTTTTTAACTAATCTACTTCAAATTCAAACTTCTAGTTAATTAACATTAATTTTCCTTGAAGAGCCCATGTAGCCAAGTCATTAATCTAGCCAGTCCTTGCTGACTAACAGGGATAAACATTTGCCTAATAATGGATTTGGAGCCCCAATTTTGGAAACATTCAGGTGAGTAATTTTACAGATATGAGTGATCCCACTGTGTTCAGGGTTAAAGATAAAAGTTCATTGAAATGACTTATGTTTGTAAGGTCACTCAGGTGTATAGCTATTTAAAAGAACATGAGTCTGAGTGTGGCATACAGCAAATTTTCCTGGCCAGCACGAAATAACTTAAATGAAAATAAGTAAATACAAAAGACGGTAGCTATCCTACTGCCTGTAATCACATTCAACATTTTTTCTTCCAACCGAATAATTCCCATAAAGACCATTGCAATTTTTGCTAATTAGTTAACTTGTTTCCCTCCCCCACTCCTTTGTGTTGGAGTAGTTGTTATATTGTAATATACTTGGTTCAGGGGTTAATCCGTGGTTTCCTTTCTGTCTCAGAGGCAAGTGTGTACAAATATGTCCACTCTTTAGAATGTTATCACAGTGCCCTCTCTTGTCAAAAGTAAACCAAAAGGGACTAACAACAGCTGAAGGGTTTTGGTTGGGGTTTTTTTGTACAAGAGATTGAAATGTAACTTTGTCTCTAAAGAATCACTAAAAAGAAACACCTTAATGAATTGCTCAGATTTGTTAGTAAGCTGCATAACAACAACATACATTCAAGGATCAGATGCCAGCATTACACATGACTCACAGCATCTTGTTTTATCTTTAACCCCCAAATTTAATTATTTCCCTTAAAAGAGAATGATAATTACATGATTAATCCATGCCTATAACACAAAATCACTTAATCTGTCAGCAGTTCCTAATGAAATTATTACCTTTTAATTGTATAAACATCTACAAGTATTTCTAATAATTCTAAAACTTGAAATAGGGAAGCTCCACCTTTGAAGGTGAGGTCAGGTAGATTTAATAGGAAATTATGGTAACTACTAATGTTAATTTTCCTACATCTAATGAAAACTGTGTGGTTTCTCAAGAAAAACTGACGTTTAAAAGTAAAATATACATGTTAAGCTTGCTGTAGTGGTTATATGTAATTGAAATGCAAATAGATACACATGGAATGACACACCTGAAGGAAATTATGGCAAAATTAGGATTTAAGGTAGAATATTTTCCCTGTGTTTCTGGTGGAATAAAGAGAGGTGGACATGATTGAAATTTGCATTTAAATAGAAATGGTTAAAGGTAAAGGAACAATGTTTAGAAAAATGAGAGTATCCATTTTTCTAAGAGGAAGGCATACTGTTATTGTATACCATTAAGGTGTCACAGAGCCGAAAAATGTTTAGAAATATTAGACACTGCTACAGAATAAAGAACAAAGAATGCCATTTTAAAATGACTATACACTGTGAATGAATCTGACTGAACGTTGCATCATATACAATTGTCTTTAATGTTTTCTGCTGCCATTACCTAATGTGAGTCCTGTTCACTAAACAGTAGAAGATCTATTAGACAGCTTTCTGCTTCTTTCCAACTGCAGAATTCATTCATCATTGTACCTTGGTAATTTTTGCAGAATTCTCCATAGGACACCACCAGACCCTAAAATGTTTGCCTGGTACAGTCCTTGAAAATGTACTGTGAGTTTTAACTCTGTTGCAGAAACCCTGATGTGTTTCCACGACACCGACAAAGAAATACACATTCTGCTGAAGATAATGCAATATAGAATGCAACGATTCATGGAACTGTTCAAATCTGATGTTGATTGGAAAATACCTTGGCAAATATTTATTTGAGACAGACTCAAGAAAATATTACTTAAAGACAGTTAGAGATACAGTATACTCCCCAGCTTCAATCCCCAAGCAAAGAAGTGATTGTGTGTGTGTGTCTATATCTATATCTATATCTATATCTATATCTATATCTATATCTGGAAGATTATCTTAAAGTTGTTAATAACTAACTAGGCCTTTTCTACAGTATCAGAACTATTCAAACCTATCCCTAACCCTCCACCTGAAGAGAACCATTATGAGGCTTGAAAAAAGGGTTGGTTAGCTTTTTTACATGGATTATTTTCCTTTACTCCCCTTCTTGCCCTCTCTCCCTCCCCCCCCCCATTTTTCATTGTTGTCTGCATTTCATGGGCCTGATTCTGATCTCACACTTATTTTAACCTAGTGAAACTCCACTGACTTCAATTTACGCAAGTGTAGCTAAGATCACAATCAGATTCCCTCTAGGCTCCAGCTAGTATTAAAGTATTAAAATAATATGAGCAAGGCTGTTTACAGGGCATTTGTGGTCTGGTGAGAAATAGGAAGTACAAGAAAACTCAAAGAAATCCTGCTCTGACTGGATTCTGAGCCCAGTGTGGTGGACTGTTTGCAGGACCAGAACTAGCTCCTCTGGCACCCAGGGCAAGCAGCTCCATAGGTGCCCCCCGACCCCAACCTAGGCCCCAATCTGGACCTAGCTGCCGCCGGTAGGGCACAATGAACCAGATCCGTCCCCAGCTGTCTTCCAGTGGTTGGAGCTCCCTGCCACTGGGGATGGATCTGGTTCCCTGCCATCACTGGGGTAATGTGGAGCCAGATCTGTCCCCAGGTGCGACAGGGAGCTGGAGCCATCTCCTGTGCCCTCTAAAATTTGGTACCTGGGGCTTTACCCCAGTTGCCCCAGCCTAGTTATGGCCCTGACTGTTTGTCTTGAAGCAAACCTCAGAATTAGGCCTGGGCCATAGCCATCACATTTACATTTGGATCCACACTTATCCAGTCTTTGAGGGTTGTTCAGATCTGGAGTTTGGATTCAAGCATCTCCACTTGGAACCATGCAAATTAGTTTCCATCTATCCATACATCTGTCTGGCCCTTTAAAGGGAGTCATGCCCAGCCTACCACGTTACAATTGGCTACCCTCCCAGCTGATCCTGGGTGGCTAGGGATCAGATTGCCCTATTTAATTATTACACCCATCGGGGCAGGGGTCATCAGATGACAACAAAGCATTATGAGAACTCACTAGGAGAAGAGATACTGTCAAAGAATGGTTGGCTGCTCTGATAGGCCCTGAAGAAGCATAATTCCCAGGCAGATAGCCTGGAGAAGGCCTGAAGAAGGTTGCAGAAGGGAGGCTATCTCTTTGGGCTGGCCCTGCAAGAAGGGAGAAACTCAGGGGGGAATGTGCTGAAAATCAGAGCTCTGTGGATGAGTCGGAAAGAACTGAGACCCAGATTCATGAAGAGCCTTAGGTGTTTAATGCCCAAATTTGGGTGCTTAAGTATCAGTTTTTAGGCACAACTTCAATCCATAATGTGCCACTTGGCTGCTACCTAAACTTACTTGGCACTTAAATATAACTGTAAAAGTTTCCAGGGCATCAAATTTCTGCCTCTGAGCATGCCTGATGCTGCCTCAGGCAGGTGCCTGGAGATCTGTCTTGTGCCTAAACCCAGCCTGATCCCTCCACCAGGTTAAGTTAGGTGTTTCCCTGTCTAGATTCCTGGCTGAGCCTGATCTAATAGGTGTGCTCACAGCACACCTAAGCTCACACAGAACAGTGTGAGGAGAATGCTCTGACCCTTCAGCCCAGCGATTAGATTATCCATATGGGATGTGGTAGACGCAGCTTCAGTTACCCCTTCCCCGCCCCCCAGCCTGATGAGGATAAGTGGTTTGAACAGATGCCCCCACCTTTCTAATGCGTGCCCTAACCATTGGACTTTGATACTGTCTGATGTGAAACTTCTTCACTTGTTCTTGTTGGAACCATTTAATTATACTGGGTTAGAGAAAGACTGAGTGCTTCTATAGTCGAGTGGTTAGGATACAACCTGAGAGTTGGAGAAAACCTGTTTGCATCCCTTCCCATCAGCAGGTAAAAGGGGATTTGAACCAGAGACTCCCACATCCCAGTAGGAGAGGGGTTACTGGCGGTGGACTGCAAGCAGAGATAGGGGATTTCCTGAAGCCTGGATTTAGACACACAACTCCAAGAGATGGGAAGGATTTAGGACATGCCCTTCTTGTCACCATTTGCCATTGGCTGGTGTAGGGGGATCCCCACCTAGCATGCTGGCTTTTGTGGATTCCATTATAAGGCACCTATGTCTCCCCCTTCACTGTGTGTGAAGCCAAGGTGCCTCCCTCAGGTTTTGTGGATTTCATTGGTTTTCAGGATGCCTCACAATTATACATTGAAACAGTCAGCATCACAAGGCATAAGTCTCTTTGCAGATCCAGGCCTGAAATCTGAGACCTTGGGACTATTGTCAAAGTTTGTTACTGGTGTCTCACTGGATGATGCAGAGAAAGACAACTGCTTAGGAGAGTTTCTCTGGAGGGGAAGCTGAGGCAATTTGAAAAGGGCTGAAGCTAGCCACAAAGGGGCACTGAAAAATGTTGAAGCTGCCATAGCATCTGAATTCCCTCTTCTCTGCCTTGGGTCTGAAAAGGTTACAAGGGACTTTGAATCAGCAGAACTGGCAGGTGAAGGGAGAGTCATGAGTTTCCTAATTTAAATAAACAAAAACCCTGTTCCTTGGTGGGCTCAGAGGGGGCATCACATCCATCTACCACACCCTACCTACCTGTGAGGGAAGGGGTGATTCATACTGCCTTCCAGTAGGTTCTTTCTTTCTTTGGATGGCATCTCTCTCTTTGGGCTGTACGGTTCATTCAGTCAGGAGGGGTCTTTTCCTCCCTTTGCAATATCAGACATGCTACCTCCCCAGCTGCCATTCACCCACATCCTGACTGTGTGTGTGGCAGCTGAGGTCAAAAGAGTCATGGACTCCACTCCTATCAAATGTTGGAAATCCTCTAATTCTGAACAGTGACTTGCTCTCTTCCCACAGAAAGGCCAGCAGGAACAGAACACCCAAAGGGCCAGATGCACAGGCATGCACTAGCCTGATAAGCCAGAATCACTGCATCACTGGAGCAGCACAAAGCAGCCAGAATGTATCGTGGATTCTTGTCCAAAATACTCTACTCAGTTTCTATTTTAAAAGGGATTAAGTGGTTGATAGCCCTGAAGACTGGCATCAACTATTCACAGAACTAGTGTGGTATAAGCAGCGGCGTTGTCAGCTTCCCTCTGGTCCTGTTAGTATTTCTGGAAGGATCACTGTTAGGTGAAAAGCTAAGTGCCCACCTCGAGGCTTTGTGTCTCTTATGAGACAAAAAAACACACGTCTCAATAGGAGGGATTTTTAATATAACAGAGACATCTCTCCACTATGGCCTAAACTGAGACCATTAAGTCATTTCACAAAGATCACCCAAAGGCTAAGAGATGGTAATGATTTTCGGCCATGAACAACCTGGCTGGTGATCTAGCAAAGCTATATATCCCAATGTTCTGTCATCTGGTTCCCAAGCAAACAAGAATATTGTAAACCAATATGCACCACTGACTTCAAAGGAAGCTAGATCAGGCCCTTTCTAATTAACTGCTATACTATATTGTACACAGCTGGTTTCCTTTGGCACTGACCCACAGAAGAGCCGGGCAGACTTGCAGAATTCTAAAGTGGGTCATTACCTATGGGAAAAGAAAACCTAGCAAGTGAATGCACACTGATGGACCTACCATAAGATTCCACATTTTTATTTAAATGTCATGTATACCCCACATGAAAAGCAGCATAGATCAAATGTATACATCTCTACCATTAAAGATTCCTTTTTCATACACCTATGAGTGTTTCCACTTCCCAAGACTTCAACTGACTGCACTGCCAGGGACCAAAAATAAAATTTTAATTGAAATACAGATAAGATAGAAACCTTTAATTTACCTTCTCCCTGAGCAACAGGACTTTTCCAGCTGCATCTGATATACTTTTTTTCTTCATGCCTGGGCTGGTGCAAAATTATCTTATCTTAAGATAAAATATTTTAGGGATTTGGGGATTTTGTGTGCCTCAGGACAAAGGACAGTGTTTGTGAAAAGATCACTGTCCTCTTTTTGAGGCAAAATTCCATCTTTATTGAAATGCCGATGTAACAGAAAAGTATGCCATTTCATTTCCATGCTGTCTTGTCAGACATTCTAGTCACTTTATTACTGAAGCACTTAAAAATCAGCAGCTTTGTGTTAAGAAAAGCAAGCAATAGGAAATGGCACCAGTATTTCCCAAATACATGCTTTGGATGGAATTATTTTTCATAATTTTTTAAAATGTTAATATAAAAGTAATCTTTATTTATTTGCAACAAATTGTAGACTCTATGCAAAATTCATTCGTTGTGCTATAACTTACAGAACAGATATCATGGGTTCTTTTAATGAACATCATTGGAGCAGTCAAGGATAAAGACATCAGTTGTTCACGAGCAGGAGTCTCAAACTCAAATGACCACGAAGGTCGCAAGAGGACTGGTGAAGGGCCGCATGAGGACTAGTACTTTAGCCCAAGGGCCACACCACTAAAACCTTTTCATACAACAATATTGCAAATATCCATAAAAATAGTGTCGTTGCAGGCTGCAGGAAGTAGCTTTAGGGGCCTCATGTGGCCCATGGGTCGTGTGTTTGAGACCCCTATTCAAGAGAGAGGACATGCCAGCTGCCAGCCTGGAGTGTGGTGGGAATGCAGAGCCCAGCCTCTGGCTCCAGGGCCCCAGCTCCTCCCTCCAGAGTGCCAGCAGGCTGCTGGTCCTGAAGGGGGCAAGGGGTGCTGGACTATTATAGGAGTTTTAGGGGCTGGAGCCTGGAGCCTCCCTTTCAGCCAGGGCTCATGGCTTAAGCCCTTGTAATAATCTGGACTTGCTTAGTGAGTGACATACACACTGACCACAGATAGCCAATGCAATAGGACTCTGAGCAAGGGAGACAGCTTCAAATCTTAGGCCAGGACATAGGTTTGCAGCTGAAACCCTATTGCTCACTGAAGTATCTACTTCATTATAGAGGCAGTATAAAAATGGCTGATGTAACATATCTATGTTATGTGTATCTAGAGCTGCACACTCAGTGCTGTTCTTGTTGGACAAATTGTAGAGTTTTAGGGGAAATTATAATCCAATAAGGAGAGGCAGCATATTCAGAGCTGCATAAGGAGTCTTTATTGAAAGAGAACTGAGAGAGAGAGGACCTGCAGACAGCTTTCCACGATAGCCTTAACCTTGGCCAGAGACTTATGGAGACCATCAGCATCAATAATATGACCTAAATATTCAACGGAGGGCTGGAAAAACTTACATTTGTCTCTGTGAACACATAGACCATACTCTTCCAGTCTTTGCAGAGTAGCTTCCAAGTTCATAAGGTGTTCCTCCTCATTTTTGCCCGTGACCAGGATGTCATCCAGATAGCACTGTACTCCTGATAAACCACTCAAAATCTGATCCACTGCCCTTTCGAACAAAGCTGGGGCTGAAGTAATGCCGAAAGGTAAATGACAGTATCTGTACAACCCCTTATGTGTTACGATTGTCAACAATTCTTGAGATTCTTCTGCAACATGCATCTGTAAGTACGCTTGACTCAAATCAATCTTGCTAAATTTTTGTCCTCCAGCCAAACCTGCAAAGATGTCCTCAATGCGGGGAAGAGGATATTGTTCTGCACATAACACTGGGTTGACAGTGACCTTGAAATCTCCACAAATCCGAATGGAGCCATCCTTCTTCACTATTGGGACAATGGGTGTCGCCCACTGGCTGTGAGTAACTGGCACCAAGACTCCCTCTTTGACTAACCGCTCCAAGTTTTCTTCCACCTTGGGTCTGATGGCAAATGGCACCATCCTGGCCTTCAAACATTTTGGCTGGCAATCAGGCTTTATATTTAATTTCACAGTGATTCCCTTTATGCTGCCTAAGTCTTCACTGAAAACAGCAGCGTGTTTCGTTAATACCGCTGCTAGATTCGTTTCTTCTTTAGTCAATTGATGCACTTGTGACCAATCGAGTTGGATTTTCCTGATCCAAGATCTTCCCATTAGGGCTGGGTAATTCCCCTTCACCACAAACAGTGGTAGCTTTGTGGTCTGTCCATTGAGTTCTACTTTCACATCAATAGTACCCAACTGGGGAACTGTGTCTCCAGTATATGTCTTCAAAACGACTACTGTCGGCTTAAGTGGCAGATGTCTAAAGTCCTTCTCATACACAATGTTAGAAACTAATGAAACTGCTGCGCCAGTGTCCAGTTCCATGCGTATAGGTTTGCCTTCCAACACAGGTGTTACCCAGAATTTACATGGGCCAGCTGTTACAGACAAAACATGGAGGGAATCTTCATCTTCCAATTGGGTGTCACTATGATCACCTACATTCTGCTCTACTGCATGCAGAATTTCCCCCTTAGTCCGCCAAACGAACCGTGCATTTTTCTCAGGTCTGCCTCTTCTGTTTGTCTCACTGTTCCTTTGTTTGCAGGCACGTTCAATGTGCCCTCTACTACCACATTTTTGACACAGTAGTTCTTTAAACCAGCACTCAGATGTGAGGTGGTCCTGCTTCCCACACCAGTAACATTCTTGTCTCCCCAATGCCCTGGGGGCAGGTTGTAGGGATACTTTACGGACACTGAGCCCGATCTGTTGCATATCTTCGGTGACATGTTCCATGGAGACTGCAATTTCCACAGCCTTCTGCAAGGTGAGTTGACCTTCAGTCAATAGGCGTTATCATGTTGATTCATTGTGCAGGCCACACACCAGCCTGTCTCGCAGCATTTCCTCTAACATGTTCTTGAAGTCACAGTGTGCTGCCAACTTCCACAGAGCTGCTACAAATTGTACAACTGTTTCACTTTCACCTTGGTTCTTTTGGTAGAACCTCTACCTCTCTGCAATTACTAGTGGCTTTGGGGAAAAATGTGCTCCCAGAACTTCCACTAGGTCTCTGTAAGGTTTCTGCTCTGGCTTCTCTGCATAAAGCAAATCACATTGCATATTATAAGTCTTAACTCCAATGACCATTAGAAAAACTGGTACCTTCTTCTCGTTAGTTATGTCGTTTGCTATTACAAAATTTTGAAATTGGGCTGTATATGTCTGTCACGAATCTGCCGAATGATCATATGCTTCGAGGGTTGTAGTAAGTAAAACTATGATGCCCTCTTGTGGTTATTGTTTGTCTCTTCACTTAACAGCAGGCAGATCAGCTTTCAGAATAGCCAGCCAGCCTTATCTCTTCCTTGTGCTTAACAACAGGCAGATCAGCTTTCAGAATAGCCAGCTAGCCCTTAGGCAAACAGATCAGCTTTCACAGCTATAACCCAACCCCCATTCAAGCAGTAAAATAAAGTTTTGCTTCTTACATTGCATTCTGGTCTTCCAAAGTTTCCAGGATTGTTGAGGATAGCCAACTCCATCACAAATCCCACCCTCGTCGCCAGATGGAGTTTTAGGGGAAATTATAATCCAATAAGGAGAGGCAGCATATTCAGAGCTGTGTAAGGAGTCTTTATTGAAAGAGAACTGAGAGAGAGAGGACCTGCAGACAGGTTTCCCTAGCACCTAAACAACCCTCCCATTTATCACTATAACAACCCCAATGACCCTAGGTAGTCCAAAACACCACACAAATAACTGTTACTATTTCACTGTGAAACTTGGCACTTATGGACTTGATCAATATATGCAGTAATATGCAGCCTATTTTATACAGAGGACTTGGCAGGGCACTGTCCCTCTACATCTGGATTAATTTCATGTGTTATGCATATTATTCTCCTGGGTCGACAAATTGTCTTATTACATGGGGCTAGATTGTGGCTTGGCCTGTGCACCTGTAACAAGGGAATAAAAGGAAGGAGCCCCTTTTTATGCCCCTGGAGAAGTACCCAGATGTGAGTTCAGACACTTGGGGTAAGCAGGGCTAATGGCCAACTTGATCCTTTTGGAGCAAGTGGGTGGGAAATAGATAAAATGAATGGCCACTAGCTGCTTCCATTTTTTTGCCCCCCAGTTCTCCAGCCAGGGAACCTGAACGAATGCATCAAATGGGGTAAGTAATACTTTTTGAGAAAGAGCTCCTTTGTATGTGTGCCCAAGCTCTAAAGCCTTCTCATACTTCATCCCCAGAAACCCTTCTAGCATGTTTCCTAATAGTTGGAAATGCAAAGTACTTTGTCTAATTATTTTATTCATTTGCAAATTATCTGGTTAATAGATTAAAAAAAATAAAACAAGATAATGGAAAAATAAAGTTGGCCTTGTAGAAGAAAAAGTTCATATGGTGATAAGAAAAGAGAAACAAAACAAAAGCTAAAAAAAAACAATGACAGACTAGTCTTCCTCCTGCTGTTTCAGTGATAGCTATAACTGTGTTTTAAAGTCTTCCAGATTGGTTTTAAGAAATCAGTTATCCTAGTTCTTGTTTCAGCAGCAAGACCCATGGGAGCTATTAGCAGTAATCTAAGTTAATAAACTGTAAACTAACTTTTTTTAAAGGAGTTAAAAAAAAGAAAACCTGTACAACCTTTGACAAAATAATTGCACCAGTTATAAAAGAGCCAAATGCTGGTTAACAGTCACATCAAGCCAGTGGGGTGGAAACAAGATATCCATAGCCAGCCTTTTCTAACATAACTGTTTGTTTCCCCTTATTTAAAATGTTCTTTTTTAAAGAAAAAGGTATAATTTCTCTGCAAGCCATAAAACATTTGAATAATGTCTGATGATGCTTAACCACAAGCAAAAGACTCCATTTAAAATGAAGAAAGGATTTGGGGGTTGATTCACAAAACACTTATTTGCAACTTATACAGCCCTCTGTGTAAAGAAACGGCATTTGGATGCAAAAAGTAACTAGCACTTTGAATCCCAATATTTCTATTCACAAAATAAAACCTATCATGTGCAACTTCACTTTTATCAGCTCCACACCCCTGCCTAGGCATGTGAGGAGAAGGATAGAGCATATATACCCAAATAAAGATGTTTAGGGCTCTAGAGAGCAACAGAAGGACTGTATTCCCCATTCACAAAAGATACATTTCCACTTCCCCACTCCAGCATCCCCAGGGCTACAGCATAACAGATCAGAACTGAGGTAAGTCTATAGCAGAAGTGGCCAGACTGTGGCTCAGGAGCCACATGTGGCTCTTCAATGAAAAATTGTGGCTCCCGGAAGAATGTCAGCAAATCAGTTTAGGAAAGCAGCCCCAGCCTAGGAGTTCAGGAGGGGATTGGGATGGTGGGGAGAAGTGCAGCATGGTCAGGATTTTAAAAAACTCTCCACTAGCCTGCAGTCTTTTACATCGAGCAGCAGCTTAGTTTTTACTGTATAGGCATAGTTTTCATGGGAACCTTAAGTAATTATTAGAATCTGACATTAGTAGGATCAATATTTGTCCCCTTTTAATGATAAAATTAAAGTGTGCAATGAATTTTAAACTTTGTAATTTTGGAGTAGGTATAAGTATGTGGCTATATGCCTTAGTGCAGCTCTCGAAGTTTTAATAATCAACTTGTGTGGCTCTTGAGTTCCATAAGTTTGGCCACCCCTGGTAAATAGCCACGATTTGGGGTTCCCTACCAAAAGCAGAATTTTATTGATGGAAAGGGGGAAGAAAAAACTAAAACCAGACAGCCAAAAGGAGCTGACAAATAAGGTGCCAGGGCTCCCGTCAGGTTCACACAGGGTGCTGCTCCATTTACTATCCTACCGAAATTAATAAAATAAAGAAAGAGCGTAAGTATATTACTATGTTCATTAGCCTCCACCCAAGCAAAGCTCTCTTGCCTGGAGCCTGTGTGGTAAGGAGAATGATGCAGCTAGGCCAGGCCCTTGGTAACACAGAAGAGATGCTGCAGGAAAGCCAGATCCTGCACACTGTTGTAGGAACAGCTCTACATTCTTGTCTCCTCCATCTCTTGCTATTCAAGGGCATGGGCACACCAACAGACCCGTAGATTCTTGAGCTCTGCTACTCAACAATTTGGCACTAGAGTATGGACCTTGTGTGGAGCCCAAAGGAGTAGAACAGAGAAGGAACAAGGGATTTCTCCCCACCATACATGCTTGCATCATTTGTCAGTTTCCAAAGGGATAGCTTTGTTAGTCTAGTCCAGCAAAAACAACAAGGAGTCGTGTGGCTCTTTAAGACTAACAGATTTATTTTTCGCATGAGCTTAGGTGGGAGAAAATCCCACTTTGTCAGATGCTTCAAAGAGCAAATGAAGCAAAAAAATGAAGAAACTCCTTGTTTTTTAATCATTTGCACAATCTCTATGCTGCTTGAGCTTGTCAGGAAATGAGCTTGTTCACAAATATGACATGTATGTTTGATACAGATACTGTAAAGCTGGAAGGGTTCCTTCAAAAGGACCAGGCCACATAGACAATATTGAAGAGGTTTTTATTCCAAGCACCAAAAAGGAAGGCTGGCCGGATTCAGCTTCAAATTGGTGATGTAACAGTGGTCAAATATATACGCCTCTTCATCAATTACACAATCTATTTGCAATTCTTTACCTATTTACTTACAAGTACAGACATTGTTCCAGCAGGAGAGAACAGAGGTGATAATGACCAACACAGAAGGTTAATTACATAATAGACCTTATGACTACATTTAGGGTGGGGAATGAGGTGAAGAGGAGACTCCTTACAGGTAAGCAGGATGTGTGCCAGAAAGTCTGTAGAAGGTATTGTTCCAATCTAAGTCAGTTCTCAACAGACAGCTGGCCACTGCCTTATTGATTGTTCACGGCACCATTGTCCTGGGTGGGTCTGGTATGCCTATCTGTTGCTTGTATGAGCTTCATACCCCAAATTAGTGGCTGGAAAGATATCTAAGATATAACAGAAGAGACCTGACAGACAGAAAGAAATATCAATCAATCAATCATAGGGCTGGAAGGGACCTCATGAGATGATAGAGTCCAACCCCCTGAGAACTGAACCCAGGACTTTCTGCATGTTAAGCAGAGGTGCTGGCCACTACACTACTCTAAAAAGACATAAGAATATTAAAACTTAACAATTCAATCCTGCATCCCCACTTCAGGGAGGCCAGCCCTATGCCTTGCTCTGCCCCGTCTACCTGCGGATCTGTCCCTAACTTCGCCTCTCTGCTCTCGCTAGCTGACCCACCTCAAACAGCCTCAAACCCCAGCCAAAGCCAAAAGCAGCCCCAGCTGACCCCTGGCAGCACCTGGCTAACATCCAGAGCAGCCCCAACTAGCCCTCAGCAGCAACACCAGTGTTCAGCAACACCTGGCCTGTGCCCAGATCAGTCCTTGCTGGCCGCTGGCACCAGCCTCAGCCCCAAAAACTCCCTGCTAGTGCCCAGAGCAGTCACAGGCCCCAGAGCAGCCCCAGCTGGCAGCTGATGCCATCCTGAGCCCAGAAAACTTCTGAGCCCCTCCAAGGGCAGCATGCAGTGAGTGGTGGGGAGGGCAGCGGAAATGGAGGAGAGAGTAGATGGGGCCACCACAGTTCAAACATTCGACAGTAGGTTGACAGCAGCTGCATCAGGGAAGGCTTAGCCTCCCCTGGCCTTTTATAGCCACCGTGTGTGGATATAAGTTCCAGAGAATATAATGACCTCTGATCATTAACCAAGAAGCAGAGAAAAGGTGAGGATTTCATTCTGGCCCTTCCTGGCCAAATGCAGAAGGGGGTTGATGTTCCATTCCTGTATACTAGGAAACCCAAGGATGGATCTTTCCTCTAGGAAGCACTGGGCTTCCTGGTGAATCTTTGGGGTGCTGCTGCTTAAAACTGACCTTTGCTCAGATCTGTGCCTAAAAGAAACAAGTGGGATCCTTATGTGTTTAAATAAACAGAGGCTAAATCCTCAGCCCTTGGTAATTTCCTTTAGTGCTACCAGGAGAGGCAAAGCTCTGCTAATAGGTCAGTTGGGGATTTCCCTGCCATAGGAGAACCCCCTGCAGCATAAAGTCAATATACCTGACATCATACAGCCTGCTGCTGAGCACAAGGAGCACCCTGAGGACAGAAAGGGTGTTTGAAAAGAAAGGGCTGGACCACACTGCTCTCCACCTAGAGGACCATTCCAGCTGATATAACTTAGTGCAGAAGCAGAACATCTAGTTCAGCCCCGAGCAAGCCCCAGGATCAAGTGAGACTCAGAGTCTTAAAGCTACCTTGGCCTCCCTACCTTAGTTGCACTGCTGTCAGTCTAAATTGTGCCCTTTGCTTCAGGCACTATTACCATCCATTGTAAGGAGGCAGGCCATAAATTGGTGTAAGCAAAAGTGTGGGGGGAAAAAAAACAACAATATCATGACTGATGTCTAACCAGACGTGCCCTCACAAACACAGCAACTGTGCCTGCACCTGGTGTTCCTGTCATATACTGCAGATTTAAAATGTAGGTTGATTGTATTGTGTGATGATCTATGGGCTAGTTCACAAAGAGGATATGAAATTACTATAACTACCCAGCAATGATGTTACACATTTAACTTTTGGTTGTACAGGTTTAGGATGTTGGTGCAGATGGTCTGTGGTTCCTTTCCCATCATCATGGGATGGGAACCCATCATCACAGGAGAGTCACTACAAAGATCTGTATTGGCAGGGACATGCACCAGGGAGGGGCAAGGAGGGGAATGGGCCCCACCAGTCGAGGAGGATACAGAACTCCTCGGAGCCTGAGGTGGGAAGAGTAAGATCCTCCAACCCCAGAAGGGAAGGGCAGCTCTTCTGGCCTCAGGGTAACACTGAGGGTGGTGGGGAGAGAGCCAGATCCTTCAGCTCTGAGGGAAACAGAACATGCCTTTCCAAAAACAGATGAATTTTTATTCCTGTGCATGCCCCTGTACATTAGATTAACTCTTTGGTATGCAAAGTATCTCGCCCAATGGAGTCCTTGCCCAAGACTAGGGCTCCTAGGCATTATGTAAAACCAATAAATAATATTACCACTAATAATAAATATTAGATGGTTGAGACTCAGTTGAAAATCCAGCCCATTAAAAGAAGCAGAAGACCAACATGAGTATAGTTTTCCCGTCAAAATCGGATAGTAGTCTATCAAACCAAATGGATTTAAAAGGCCCAATAAATGCTCCTTTCATTTTGTTTGAACATTAGCTATAGATAGTAACATTTAACTAACAACGCTGGGCTCCAATTTATCCCTTATGTAATACACTAAAAGTCACCATAGAAGAATTAGCCCCAGGATTTTAAATTTCATATTGGCCTATGACTAATATAGCTGTTATACAGGTGCAACATCAAAGCAAAACAAGTCTCTCAAATATAGCATTAAAGTGAACTAAATCCAAAGAATGGGACCATACAAGTTATTTATATTCACTCTGAGCACTGGATTTGGGAAACAAAATTGATGAGCTATATTTAGGTTCTACACCCATTTTTCTAAACATTCAAATACATCTAGAATGTATGCTACGAAAGCAGGCAGCTAGAAAGCAGATAAACAATGACACGTATCCTCACAGGGCTTGGCCCCATTCAAAGCCCTCCATGTGGATTATTCCTGACAGTGCTAGGTGGCAACCAGATTGAGCACACAAGCTAAAATATACTGCCTGTGCCACATCACACCAGAGATGAAACCCTGGCCCCTATTCAAATCAATGGCAAAACTTGCATCACCGACAGTGAAGTCAAAATTTCACACCAGATTCTTCAGTTGTGGAGGACCTGCTGAATGTGAATTCTCCAGGTCTGGAGGAAGCCAGAAGTGGGTTGCTAAAGCAGGTCTTTCTAGTTCCTGACAGCTACCTTCATCCTGCTTGCGCATAGAAAGCTTGCTCCAACCCCACTGAAATCAGTGGGAGACTTTCCACTGACTGCTGTGATCTTTAGATCCAGCCCACTCTGAGGTGGCAGCCTGACATTTCTCCCCCATTAACTTTTTAAAAAATTGTTCCTTTAGTAATACTAATTGCACTGAATGTTGATAAAATGCTGCTTATACATATACTGGAGGTGGTTTGTTTCAAACAGTCCATCTGACTTATTCACTGTGATAGCCTGTATGGTCTTTCGAAGTGCAATATGTCCGTCCTTCTTGTTGACTCGGGACATTAATGATAAATTGTCTGCGATGGCCTGTACACTTTTAAAACTCCCCAATTTGCAAGTTAGCATGCAGATTCTAAATTCTGCCTCCAGAAGTCCGAAGTTTTCTATTGGGATTGTTACATTTATATGTCTCAACCGTCCTGAGGGATTCCAAAGCTTTCAAATAAATGATGCCATATGTCTGGGTACAATGGAAGCTACAGAATTATCAACATGGACAAACATGTTTCTTTGAACACTATGAGCTAAAAACACACAATAAGTATATCAGGTAATATGTACTTTCACAGACAAATTCATAGACTGGGATGCATACAAAGGGATTTCAAAATCGCTAAAAAACATATTTCAGTGAGGAAATGTACTGTGCCATGCTATAATATACAATGTATTAAATAATACTCCTAAAGCTCATTTAACTTTTGCTGTGCCTAATGAGAGGCTTCGCAGAGTGCATAGACTATGCTTTGTATGACAGAACATACAAAAAATGGCACATGAGAAAAAAAAGTGGGTTTTTTTGTTTGTTCATTTGCTTGTTTTTTGTATTTTTTGGTTCTTTTTGTTTGCTTGTTTGTTTTGTTTTTCAGGTCATTAAAAAATGTTCCTAGCATCCTGGCAAAATCTGCAGAATGATTTGTATTTATTTATTTATTTGTCTCACATATACAAAATTTTTACCAAACATTCATTTCAGACATTTGCTGTTCTCTAGAGGGTTGTTTGGAATGCAAAATGAGGACTCTTTTTCAGCAGGGACCTTGGCTACATAAAAAATAACAGAGGACAATAAACTACCAGCACCATTTACTCACTCATTCCCATACAATCTGGTCTAGCACACAAGGACAAAAAATTCAGTAGTAGATTTAAAACAGTGAGATGTGAATTGAAATTATAATGGATAACAATAAATAATAATTAAAAATATTTTTTCTTTTCCGTATCATCTTATATTCAAGGTTGTAGGAGTACATTTGAGGAACAGACGCAAATCCTAAACCACAATGATGCTTCTAGGCTGAGTAGGTCTCTCTTTGGATATGCCTGTGGTGCAATTGGGAACATACTTCCCACCACAGGTGACTAGGCACTAGTTTTGTTTGAGCTAAAAATATCAGCTTAGCTGAGGATAGCATGGGCAGCACCGTGGCCTAGCCTGAGCACAAGATTGCGGCGATCCTGTGGTTCTCACATATGCTGCTCACACACCTCTTCACACCCATGCATGCACACAATACCACCCAGTGAAGTCCCTTCATCCAGACTGTAAGGCTATGTCCGCACTTACACAGTTACATTGATTTAAGTTAAGTTGATTTAATAAAATCATTATAAACATCATTAAATCAATATAAGTTAAATCGATTTAACATGGCCCCACTAGAAACTCAGATCGAACTACCATGTCTATGGACAGGACTTGCTAGTTCAATTTAGGAGAGGGGCACTGTGGGAGGTGTGGTAAGATGGCCCCCTAGAAGGGACATGCCCCCACTCAATCAATAGAAAAAGGACAGCACCTTTTGGGAAGGAGAAGGGCAAAAGTGTTAAATGGAAATAACAGTTAAATTGAAATAACACGCCCAAACAGCATTATTTCAAAATAACAGTCTTGATTTAACTGTCATTTTGATATAATACTACCTTTTATTATATTGAAATGACTTTCCTTATTGCAAGATAAGAGAGGTCCTGCAGTCTTTTAAATTGAAATAATCTGCATTATTTCAATTTAAAGACTGCATGTGGACACACTCTAAATTCCTGAGATGACTCGCTAATCCCTCCCTCTGCCCGCACCCTTTTTTGTGAGGAGGTCAGTTCAGCAACACTGATGGGACTGAATGAACTCTTTCCTGTTCTTCATTCAGTTCCTATAGTCTAATATTTGCCAAGTGTCAGCCCATGACTCCTTGTCATGCCCTTGGATGCCCAGAAGTGCCTTTCATTAGCAGTTGCTGCTGCTAGCTACCCTCACAAGATTTAGCATGCTAACTGCAACAAGGTCTCAGGGTATGCAGGCATCCTGCAGTTGCAGTTACTTGGAGTGCTGACAACTTCCAAAGGGAAAGGCAAGTTAGTCTAGTTCAGCATAACAAACAAGGAGTCCTGTGGCACTTTTAAACACTAATAAATTTATTTACTGTATGAGCTGTCATGAGAAGCATCAAAGCATCTGACAAAGTGGGATTTTCTCCCACAAAAGCTCATGCGATAAATACATTTATTAGTCTTTGAAAGTGCCACAGCACTCCTTGTCTGTTTTGGAGAGCTGAGTGAGTCACCAGAACCAGCTGCAAGCAAATGACCAATCACAGGTGCAGGTGTCTACTATACAGAAGTGCTAGCTGTTGAACTCAACCCACACACCCGTCTCTTACTGTTATCTTAAATGAAAAGTGGTAGCTAAATGTTATGTGTTTACCTGGAGTTGTTACATTCAGTTATGGATAAAATAAGCATAAATCTGACTCTTCATCCCCCAAAACAAACAAAACTTAAGCAAAACAGAATTTCATGCTACAACATTGTTTTCCAGGGCCCCAATTCTGCAAAGCATTTAAGCACATACTTAACTTTAAGCACATTTAAGTCCCACTGAAGTCAGTGTTCGATCATATGCTTAAAAGTGCTGAATGTTCAGCATGTATTTAAAATTAAGCACATGCTTAAGCGCTTTGCTGAATCAAGGCCCAGAAGTAGAAGTGCTTATTGAAGAGAAGCTGTTTTCTAGTGTTCATGACCTTTCCAGAGGCACAGTGTACCAGAAATGCCACAATGATGTTTGTTCCCTCAAGATTTTCAGCTCAAATGGTTTGGGATAGTCAGAATAATTATCCGGATATTTGGTTGTTTATCCAAACTGAACCACCAATCCTTTTAACATCGTCCCCTGCAGGTTTTAACAGTCTGTTCTTCCTCATTACCTGTTGGCCCCTTCCTCTTAAGGCAGAATGTAAATCTCATTGTCAGGGTGGAATTTTTACTGTTTCCAGCTCCTGAGAGTAGACCGGCTACAAAACAGCCCTAGGAATGGGAAACTCTATGTTGGATGGAAAATGTTAATACAGAAGCAGCACAGCTTATCCTGATTAGTCATTCTTGCATTTTATAAGTAAGAAATGGCTCGGCTTTGCATTCAGCAATAACGTTCTTTTTCAGACCTTTCCACAGTGTCAAAGGGGCAAGGCAGATAAATAATTCTAGAACTTACTTGACAACAAAGGGCTAGTTTTTTTGGCCCCAGTGAAGCAAACAAATACACAGGTACAAAGAGGCTTGTTTCCTTGAACTCTCTACACCGCTCAATTCTTAATGGCCTTGGCATACAGGTCCTGGAATTAAAGGCTTCCTGATTACTAGGCTGGCAGATACAAAAGAGATTTGAAATCTTCCACTGTTTTATGCAGCAGGGAAGTCTGGAATTCCTGTTCTTTTCAGAGGAATAAAGGCCTATGGGGGCGGGGGGTAATGACTTTGTTCATCTTGTATTTCCCCTCAGTCTTTACTGGTTGTCTGACATTCTTCATACAGCTCATCTTCTATGTGTGTGAGCGTGCAACAACTTCTGCATGAGCTGTGCCTGATGTTGTTGTTTTAGTGAAAATTTCTGGTATGAATTGCCTTTAAAATATGAGCACAAGAAAGGGAAAGAACTTGTAATACTGGAGAGTCCCAGGAAAGCTCAAGTAGACGCTGAGCAAGATTTTCCATACAGCTTTTTCAGTACATGAACACCACAGATGTGACCCACTCCATCAGGGGTTCTCAACCATTCAAGTATCACAACATGGTTGGGAACCCTCCCAACTATGCATAACACAGGGATGCCCCCCCCCTGCAGAAACCATCACTGCTGAGGCTTCTCCAACCAAACCTCCCCCTGTTGACAGTAGTTTTGGAGGCAGATCAAATGAAAATAGCCCCTGACACTTAAAAAACAAACAAACAAAAAAAAAACCCTGCCACCATGGCTGCTTTCAGCAGTGACATGCTTAAGGACCAGCCCCTGGTGCCACAAACATCAGCCACCAGGGGTGCTTTTGGCAGCAGCAGGTTTAATGAGTAGCCTCTGCCACCACAAGAATCCACCACCATGAGGACTTTCTGAAGCAACTTTTAAATGGGCAGCACCCTATCACTGCCATCCACCTTACCTCTCAAAGACCTCGTGAGAGTTTTTTCAGTGGTTGTGAGGAAGGGAGGGTGAAATTTCAGTGGCAGCTTGATTGTGGTGACACTATATCAAGACACAGAGGTTGAGAACTCCTGTACTATGTGGTCATGATCCCAGTTCTGGATTTCTTCTGAACAGTGACTGCCTCTTGATGCAGCTATTTTTCATTCTACTAAATGTTCCCTCCTCACAAGGATGAAATCAGTTTGTGTCCTGAATCACTTTTGGACCCTTCCTATGGTGATCAGATAGCACATGTAAAAAACTGGAATATAAATGGTGGGTGGAACTAGGATTCTATATAGGACAGCACCACTAATATCAGGATAGTCTCAATAGCGTTGGCACACCTGGACATCCTAGACTGTTGCCACCTGAGGCAAAAGGCTATTGTGTTTACACGCAGTGCCATCTTCTCTAAGAAAAGAGCAGTTACAATATACAAAGAATACAGGCAGTCTCAAGCCTGGTCTCACTGAAATTGTGCTTCTGGATTCAGTGAGGCTATGTCTACACTTAGAATGTTAGTTCAGATTAACTGAGTTCAAACTAATCAAGTCAAACTAACATGGTCACACTAGTAAAACCAATTTGAACTAGCATGTCCATTGCCAAGACTTGCCAGTTTGAATTGGGAGAGGGACACCATGGGAGGTATGGCAACATGGTCCACAAGAAGGGCCATGCCACCACCCAATCCCATGCCAGACTCCAGTTCTCTCAGCCTTGCACTGGGAAAAGCATTCCCTGCTCAGCTCTATCCCTTCCCCATGCCAGCAAGCTGGGCTCCAACTGGACATGGGGGTCCCATCCTTGCACCTGGCGAGTGAGGCTGGAGCCAGGTATGGGGTCCGACGTCCCCACTCCCACACCCCCTAGCCAGGGGACTGGGTCCCCATTAGTCCCATGCCAATTTGGTGGGGGGCAGCTTCCTTTCAGGGTGCCATGCACCCTGGGACGAAGGTCAACCTATGTTAATTTGAACTAACATTAATTTGAATTAACGTGGCTAGACACCATCGATTCAAACAAGGCAGTTCGAATTGATGGTTGCTTCGAAGTTACATGAGGTTTTATAACATCGAAGCGTCATCTCTTCAGTTCAACCTAAGGGAAGCCTTAGGTCAAATTGTCAAAATCTTGTGTACTCATGCTTTTATTAAATTCAACATAGTGTTTATTAGGTCAAATTAAAATGTATGTGTAGACATACCCTCAGAGAAAAATGAGGTTATTGATGGGCTGGTGGACCTGATCATCAGGCTCGGGAAAAACATGGTCTACACTCAGCTCAGTCTGTAGCCCTTATCTCAGAATCCTGTTTACTCTCCAACACAGAAAAGGAAATGAGCACCAAGTAGTATAAATAGTTCTGTTCCTGACCTAGATTATAGGACTCTCTGGCCTTTTACATCTGCAAGTTTAAGGGTCAAGCCCTTCTCCAATATATAAGAATCCACAAGGGCAACTTGCTTTCTTGATATCTTCTGCTGCAGCCACAGAAGAGTATATTTACAGCCCTTTCTAGGCCCCAGGTTTTCTAACTGAGGCCTAACTTTATATCCCTTTGCTGGAAATCATCTAATCCAATCATTTGATGCTGTCCAGATAAGTCAGCACCTCTCTCCTGGGCTTGTTTCCAGCACAGAGCTGGTTGCTCCTTGCCCCTACCAGTCTTTTAAAAGGCAGACTGCTGTTTCATTCCTACAAAATGTCCCCTTTCGTGAATGTTGTTCATTGCACAGGAAACCCTTGTATGGCTTCATAAGGAACAAGTGAGAGTCTTGTTCTATCTCCCTATAACACTACTTCAAAATTTGCTCCTTCACCCTCCCCAAAACTGATTCCCCCTTTTCCTCCAGTGAAGATGCACAAGTTTGTTTTGGGGAGACAGGACAAGAATTTGGGGATCTTCATGGTGATAATCAACCACAGCACTTCTCCCTATCAAGGAAAAATCCCACAAAACAACAAAAGGAAGTAATATTAGAGAAAAAAAACCCAAACACTGCAACTTCCCCTTTCCCATTGGAGTCATGAAGGAGGATGATTCGTTGTTTAAAAAATAAAGAAGGCACCAGAGTCTGTGCTCTTCTACACAAAGGTATCATGAATGAGGGTCACAGGAGAACTCAGACAAGCCAAACATTCAGCAAGAGTGAAAGTTTCCTTGCAGTGACCACAATGAACATGTTTGCTGAACCAAACAGAAACAGAGAGAAAAGACCTGCCTTCCTGATGCCAAAGAGGCGGGGTGGGGAGGGGGGCATATTGTGACTAATACTTTGGAAGAATTGTTTAAGAACAATTCAGTTACTTAAAAATATGACACTTGAAATGTTGCCCAAGTTCTTTTTGGCGTGAACATTGAAATCTGATTTACAGAAATGCTGGAGATATTATACCATGTTTTTAATACTTAACCCAAAGTATTCAAGGAACAGTGCTTAAAAGATAGAGTGCCCCCATACACATGTAGTGGTAATTGTAATTACTTTCAATACTTATTCTTTGTATACAGTAGAGACCTTCCATAGGAACTGCTCCTTGGCATGGTGATGGGAAGGCTTGTGTTTTCCAAAGACCAGGTACTATAGCAGCAGGAGTTTAACTCTTTGTAGCACTACTCAAGCTGCACCAGTGAAAGGGCAGGGACCAATCAGAAAAACAGTCTGTTGATCCTGCAGATTAGAAGCTGAGCAATAGACTAACCACCTATCATTGTAAAAATGTTAGAGAACAGAAATCCAAGGTCACCATTCTAGCATACAAAATGACAGACAAGGGTAGCTGAGGCTTGTTTGTGTCCTAAATGATGTTTGATGGCACAGGAAGGATTCAGGTAATCCTACAGGACAGTGGCTCCAGATGAGATTGGGGCCCAGTTGTTTTAGGGGCTGGACAAACACAATAAAGGAAAGTCCCTGCTCCGAGGACCTTGTATGTGTGATAAGTTCTGGGTGTATATATGCAGTTGTTTAATTTATGCATACAACTCTGAAAAATGTGCCTTGAAATTTGGATGCACTTATTTTCTCACTTGCAACCAGGCCCCTCGCCCACGTCTTTTTAAAATTGTTATCTATTTTCATATAATCTTAAAAGACATAGATCTCCTTTCATGTATTTGGGGGCCAGAGTTTCATACCCTCATTTATTTTCAATAGTAAGTGACTCCAGAGGTGGTCCTACATTTCAAAAGGAGTTGACAACTAAGTACTTTTGTGCACTCCACCCTAGAAGCCTCTGTCTCACTGACTTTCATTTAGCCCTCATGTCATTTTGAAAATTAGACGTACGTTTCTAAGTCACGTAAGCACTTTCCAAAATTTAGGAAGGGGTTCCAAATATTAGGGCTGATCCACAGCAGACAATTGTGTTCAGTTGATGAGCAGTCTTGCACCCTAGTGATGATCCTTGTAGAGGCAGCAACATCCAACAACTCCATGAGCCATTCATTTAACAGTTGTCTTTCTTTTTCTTTCTTTTGTATTTCTATAACATAGAATTATATGAGTTCTATGTTGCCTAGAGACTCCATTCCAGAACATCGTCTGGTCCGACAGATTTATGGCTGCATAGCTAGTGTGTGGGCTAGCTAGAGATCTCACCCATTAGATCTCAGAAAATCTGTTTTAGACTGTTTAATCACTGTCTTGATTATACATATACAGAGAAAGAGAAAAAGATTTTTAAAACTCTAAGTTAATTTCCTTTATTGTACATCATTTATTTTTTTGAAGTTCACTTATCTCATTTACTTTCATTTTCTGTTTATAATCAGTTTCACTTTTTGTTTCTCTTGAAATGCCAGGTTTGCTGCCTCTTTAAATCCAGCCTGCTGGTAAATGTTCAGGAAGAGGCTGAATTCTTTTTAGATGAGAAATCTGAGGAACAGTCCCAGAATGACATGTCAATACTGGCGGGTTCAGAACAAGCTGATAAATTAAACAAGTCACCAAAACCAGATGGTATTCACCAGAAAGTTCTGAAGCAACTCAGATATGATATTGCAGAACTACTATCTGCAGAGCTGTAATGCTCTGTTTTGCTGCCCAGGGCGCGATCTGATCAGAACACGCCCCTTCCCATTAGTGGCACCTTGAGCTGGCACTGCAAAACCCACCCTTTAATCGAGTGGCTCTACTGAGCCGCTCTGGTGCTCCTGGGCCAAAGCCCTGTTGGCCCCACTGTAGTTACAGCTCTGACTATCTGTGATGCATAATCTATTCTATTGCTTAAATTAGCCTCTGTACAAGTTGACTGGAGGATGGGGAATATATCACAATTTTTTTAATAAAGCTCCAGAGGAGATCCTGGCAATTACATGCCTGTAAAACTAACATCTATATCAGGCCAACTGGTTGAGACCAATGTTCCCTCTAAACTGCGCTGGCGCACTGCAGCGCAGCCTGCCGCAGCCGCCAGCGTAGCGAAGGCTGCCGGCAGCACACTGCTGGCAGCCAGAGGCCCTCCATAGAGCTCCTCTGGGGCTGGGAATTTTGAAAACTCCCGCCCAGAGAAGCTCTAACGGAGCATGCCCAGAAAATCTGGGCATGCTCCGTAGAGCTTCTCTGGCCCCAGGAGCTGTGGCTGGGCCATGTGGCTCCAGCCACAAGGTAAGTTTGTGGGGGCGGGGAGGCTGCTGGGGAGCTGGGAGTGGGCTGGGGGCCGGCTGGGAGCAGGCCCACGGGGGCGGGGGGGCTGCTGGGCTGCTGGGAGTGGGCCAGTGGGGGCGGCCAGGAGCAGGCCCACGGGGGCGGGGGGGCCGCTGGGAGCAGACCACGGGGATGGGGGGGCAGCCAGGAGCGGGGGCGGGGGGGCTGCAGGGGGCAGCTGGAAGCAGGGGGCGGCCGGGAGCGGGCCGTGGGGGTGGGGGGGGGGCAGGAGTGGACCCACGGGGGGTAGCGCAGCAAGCAACATGAGTTGCTCAGCTGCCACCATCTCTTAGAGGGAACATTGGTTGAGACTATAATAAAGAGATTATCAGACTCATAAACTGCACAGAGTTGCACATAATCTCACAAAACTAAAGTGACTGGTCAACAAAATGGCAGACATAATTTGAAGTTGATAAGTGCAAAGTAATTCTATTCTGTAAATTCCCCATCTTTAAAGTGTCTGACGAAGTGGTATGTTCTCCTACAAAAGCTCATGCAGTAAATAAATTTGTTAGCCTTTAAGTGCCAAAGGACTTCTTGTTTGTTTTACTGAACTAGATTAACATGGGTACCCCTTTAGAACTTGGCAAAATTTCAACTATACATACAAAATGATAGGAGCTAAAGAATGAGATCTTGGAGTTATTACAGATAGTTCTCTGAAAACATGAGCTCAGTGTGCAATGGCAATCGAAAAGCTAACAGACTATTAGACACCATTAGGAAAGGGAGAGCCAGTAAGATAAAATATCATAATGCTACTATATAAATCCATGATATGCCCACATCTTAGCATACTGCATGCCGGGCTGGTCTCCCCATCTCAAAAAAAAAAAAAAAAAAAAGAGATGGAAAAGGTCAACAGAAGGGTCTATAGGTATGGAACAACTTCCATGTGTAGAGATTAAAGAGAGTGGGACTGTTTAGATTAGAAAAGAGAAGACAAGTGGGGGTGGAGGAGCATGATACAGGTCTATAAAATCATGTATAGTATGAAGAAAGTGAATAAGGAGTTGTTATTTGACCCTTCATGTAACATAAGAACAAGGAATCATCAGATGAAATTAATAGGCAGCAGGTTTAAAACAAAATTAGATACATTAATGAAGGATAGTTCCATCAATGGCTATTTGCCAGAATGATTAGGGATACAAAGAGGAGTGATGCTGACCCAGGAAGAGACCTAGGGCCTGGGCCCCACCCCCTCCTGCTCCCAATTCAGGGTGGTTCCAGGGCCCCAGACCTGGTCCAGATCATGCTCCCACTGCTGTCAGCCCAGCCCTGGATCCCCAGCCAGGACCATGGCCAGGGAAGACAGCCGCTGCCACGGGCAGCCCAGCCCCAGACCTCTGGCACTCCAGACACTGGCACTGGGAGTCGGGGCACGTGTCCCATGTGCCCAGCAGCAATGACACCACTAGGCACAGCCCTATTCTCTGGGTGTCCCTAAACCTCCAAATACCAGAAGCTTAGACTGGATGACAGAGGATGGATTATTCAATAATTGCCTCGCTCCATTTATTCCCTTTGAGAGACTATTCCCTTTGAGTGGCACCAGCCACTGACAGAAGATGGAATAGTGGGCTAAATGGATCATTAGTCTGACCCAATATGACCATTCTTACATTCTTATCAATTCAAGGAAGATTTTTTTAAAAAAATGTATATAAATATATATAGATTTTTACACAGATGTAAACTAACTATATATTCTTTTTTTAAAATGACATTTGGGGATGACATTATTTGATAATTTCCCCTTAAAACTTAGTCCAGTAGCCTCCAAGATCTAGCTTTTTCTTTGCTTTTGCACACTTCCTTTGCATTGCAATACTAAACCATGGTTGTTTATAGAGCTGCAGCACTGAATTTGCTTTCATTTGGGCCTGATCCTATAGTGTGATGAGCATCCTACCGTCTCACTTACACCAGTGGGAGAAGAGGATACTCAAAGGAGCTCAAAGGATGAGATCCACCGTTTATGGATGCTGTGTTGGTTTGTGAATCTGATACTTTTCGAAGGCTAACATACTTTCTTCTCTGACAGTAACCCCAGAACTGCATTGGCCTACTCTATGGGCCAAAACTTGCTGTGCAAATATAGAATCATCTGTTGAAGTTATTGGAGTTACTATGATTTACATAGGAGTAACTGCTAGCAAATTATGAAGACGTAGCCATGTCTGTCAACTTCAGCAAAACAAGCAAGGAGTCCTGTGGCACATTTAAAGACTAACAAATGTATTTATCACATGAGCTTTCATGGGAGAAAAGCCCTCTTTAACGGATTTTTGAAGCACTATAGTGTAGTTCTCCGCTTCAGATGTCTGATGAAATGGGCTTTTCTCCCACGAAAGCTCATGCTATAGATAAATTTGTTAGTCTTTAAAAATGCCACTAAGCTTCATTTGTTTTGATAGAAAATTAGGCCTTCAGCCCTGAGTCCCATTGATTCAGTGAATGAGGACCGAAGGTTTTGATCCTCTGCATTTCAGAGTCTTGCGAGTGAAATTGAGAATAACGTAAATCAACTCAAGAATGTTGCTCAGTATGTGTAACTTTTGAACTGTATACTTTTTCCTTGGTAATGTTGCTTATAGCAGCCCATTTACAGACATAACGGTTGAATCCCCCAATGCTGCAAACGCATTATAAATATGCTTAACTTTCAGTCCATGACTTGATTTCAGTTGGGTTACTCACGTGCTTAAAGTTAAGCACGTGCATATAAATTGGAGGACTGAGGCCTAATTATCTTTCTAACTGTCATGTCATGAGTTCAACAGGTAAACTTTTTCTAAAATATAAAACTTAAATTTACTAGTTGCAGGATTGTGTGAAGAGATAAAGGCAAAAAAGAAAAAAATATGTACTGCTTTTCTGATCAAGATTTAACTAGCAACACCCTGGTACAAAACAGCCTAACCACACAAAGTCGCCTTTATCTGTTTAGATAACTTTACGCAGGTCTGTGGTCAAAGCCCACAGGGGCCTTACTGTAAAGATCAGTAAGAAAACACATTTGTCCTTTTGATGCCTAACATTTTGACTACATAACATTCACATAATATTCGCCAGCATTCGTTCTTCCTCTCTGAACAATGTTCACAAATCTTCACTAAAATTTCCACACACTGAATGTGGAAAGTGAGAAAAAATGAAATGAAATGACACAGCATTGAAAGAAACCTAAGTTGAAAGGGACATAAAAATTCAGGACATCTATGTTTAATGTCATCATTAAAAAAAGAAAAAAAGGAGGGATGACAAAGTGAAAAGAAAAATGCAGCAACTCTTTTATGAGAAGATTGCATTTAAAAATAACCAACCGTCTACACTTTTCAGGGGGGCTGACGTCTTGAAACGCATTTAGATTGATGCAGTTTGAGCCTGGAGTTCTCTTGCTGAGTAAACAGTCAAGTGTTCTTAATAGGAATTGCAGTTTCTCGACATCTGTTGGGGAAAAGGGAATGGTGAAACAACAATTTAGATTGAGATTGGTTTTGTTAAATGCATTTAAATTCCAAGATTAGTGGTGTTCTTTCTTTTTCAATTAGCATTTACTTTCAGAAAGGTTACAGATGAAGGGGCTGAGAAAGAGATCTTTTTTGGGGGGGGTTAGCTCCCAGGGCAGTACAGAATGCACTAAAACCGTGCTAGGCAGAGTGTCACAAGACTGAAAAACGTACAATTTGTGCCAAAGCCGTGCCATTGAAAATCTCTACAAGGGAAAAAAAAAAAAGCACCATTGATTTCGCTTTTTCATTCTCTTAAAAACAGACTGTAACTGGTATTTGAAAATAATTATTGTTTCCTTTTCAAAGGCGGTTGCAAAGCATATTTGTTCTGTAATCTAAACCTCCACTCTGTTTTAGTCTATTGAAAGACTGCAGCTTGCTAGGGTTGGTGGAAACATGAAAAGAGAGGAAGGAAGGATATAGGAAATGTTTTACCTGCCTTGCTGGTAACAAATTAACCACTCCAGTTACCAAGCTGTTTTGGTGAGTTTTGTTAAATGAAGAAAGCACAATGAAACAATGTTGGCATATACTGAAATATTGGGTGAAAACAAGTATATTCCAAACTATCTACCCCAGATTTCTGTAGGAAACATGTAGCTAGATACAGCAATGGAAGGTATAGAAAGAGGATGTGATTTACCACTTCAGTTTGGTGCTGGTAAAACTGCACTGATTTTGATGTAAAGTTGGAGTAATGCAAGATTCTATCAGGCCTGTATATTTACATTTTTCTTTGTTTCAGTGTTGCACTCAGGTTGTTTTCAGTGTGTTGATTTCTGCCATTTATACTTTTTTGGTTTTGTTTTTTTGGGGATTTTTTTAATTGGTCCAGGAAATTGTAATCTTTCAGCTTTCAGACATCATAGTAATTTTTGTCTGCTTTTAAAAATCTAGACTCTAAGTGGTCTATTCTTTTATTGTCCTTTACGAGACTTGGAAACATCCATTCTCACATAACGTCTATCTTCTATTTATTAAAGATGAACTCGGAGCTGCTCAAGACACAGGACAATAGAGTCTCTGCTTTGAATACCTTAGAAATTAAGAGATACAGAGAAGACAGGGTGCACTTTGAGCTCCAGAAGAAATAAATAATTTCATTTGTTTATTATTGTTTCTTTATGTGTTGAAATTCATAAAAAAAATGCATCAGTGTTTAAGGGTCTGACCCAAAGCACATTGAAATCAGTGAAAGGGTTTCCATTGGCTTCAATAATTTTAGATCTGATCCAAAGTGCAAGAGTCTTGAGACTGGCAATACTTTACTTAGTGTCAGTAGACTACTTTTGGTGCTTGCTGTGATTGTTTGGTGAAAGAGTTAGCCGTGTTAGTCTAGTCCAGCAAAAAAAACCCAAGGACTCGTGTAACAGTTAAAGACTAAGATTTATTTTTCACATGAGCTTTCGTGGAAGAAAATCCCACTTCATCGGATGCTTCAAAGATGGGTGAACTTACAGAATGGAATGAAAATAAATGCAAGGGGGTGTAAAACATAGGATCAGGTCATACAGTAACAGCAAATCAGAGCAGTTGTTAGGTTCAAACCCTGGGAAGCCTGAAGTCAAATTGCCTTTTGTAATGGGAAAAGAAGCCATAGTCTTGATTTGCTTTTACTGTATGACCTGATCCTATGTTTTACACCCCCTTGCATTTATTTTTGTTCCGTTCTGTAAGTTCGCCCATCTTCCAAGCATCTAGCGAAGTGGGATTTTCTCCCACAAAAGCTCATGCGAAAAATAAATCTGTTAGTCTTTAAGTGCCACACGACTCCTTGTTTTTTTTTTGGTGAAAGAGTGTCAGTCTAGAAGAATTTTATCAAATATCTTTTTGGACACTTAAAACAAGCTGAGACTGATAAGGCTATTTATTGATCTCATGTATTTTGTTTTGGACATTTCACTTTAATGTTAATCTGATGAAATGTAGATGAAGTGGGCTAGAGTGTTTAGAACGTTCATTTTTCCTTCAAGAGCCGTTAACGGACTAATTTTAATGGAAAGGATACCTGACTGAACCAGCATACAGCCAGCATCTTTGAATGTGCAATTATCTAGTCACAAGGAGATGATATAACAAAGAGACTTGCAAGAAACAGGACTTTGGACTGAAACTTTTTCAAAGGGACAATCGCCACTCGAGAGTTTTCTCTCCTGTCTAAGATATCATCATATTTTTGTTCATTCTGTCACTTTTTACACACAGAAACACACGTCCTCACTTTTGCACTAACCAACTGATTTCCTGTAAACATCCAGACCATGAGTAAATTACATTCAGTATTGTCTCTTCTTTTGATTATTATTATACCAGTGGACTGAATATTTCTGAACACAATTTGATCAGTGATCAGAAAGCCAGAGGAAGATCATCACTGGTATAAACTGTCATCATTTCACTGAAGCAGGTGGAGCTATGGCAAGTGAAGTGAATTGTGAAATGACAATTTCTACCAGATGATGATCCTGCTCCCTTAATAGAATGATGCAATACTTTGTTTCTGAAGAAATCAATTGCTTTAAGCAACTACTGCTTTGCTCTCTGCCATGGTCTTGATGTATTCTCACAAGTGCCCTATTTGCTTATTTATCTTAAATTACCCACTGTTCAAAATAAGTGCTTAGTCAAGCAAATCTGACTCATGTGGGTAGTTCTGCTGAACATGGGACTAATTGTGAGAGTGAGAACTACTCACATGAGTAAGGGTTGAAGGCTCATGCCTTCATTTATGAAAGTAGGAAATAAAAATTGGCAGATGTTTTGCCAAAAACTCAGTAACTTCTCAAGAAAACTAAAATTTGGCTCCCTTATATCTATATCTATATCTATATCTATAGCATTCCATTATATATATATAAAAAAAAATTCCTCTCTCACCCCCTATGGGTGGTATGTGTCATCCTCAACCTCGGGTCCTCTACCAGAGGCCTGGGAGTTTGAGGGTTCTGCGCAGTATCTTAGCTGTTCCTAGCACTGCACTCTTCTGGACAGAGAGCTCTGATGTTGTTCCTGGGATCTGTTGGAGCCACTCTCCCAGCTTAGGAGTCACAGCCCCGAGTGCTCCTACCACCACTGGGACCACTTCGGCCTTCCCTTTCCACATCCGCTCTAGTTCCTCTTTCAGGCCCTGGTACTTCTCCAGCTTCTCATACTCCTTCTTCCTGATGTTGCTGTCACTTGGCACTGCTACATCTATCACCACCGCTGTCTTCTGGTCCTTGTCTATTACCACGATGTCTGGTTGAGTGGCCAGTACCTGCCTGTCTGTCTGGATCAGGAAGTCCCACAGAATCTTAGCCCTGTTATTCTCCACGACCTTCTGTGGGATCTCCCATCTGGTCTTGGGAGGGTCTAGCCCATACACTGTGCAGATGTTCCTGTACACAATGCCAGCTACTTGGTTGTGCCGTTCAGTGTATGCTGTTCCTGCCTGCATCTTACATCCTGCCACTATGTGTTGGACTGTCTCTGAGGCCTCTCTGCACAGTCTGCACCTTGGGTCCTGTCTAGTGTGGTAGATCCCTGCTTCAATGGATCTGGTGCTCAGTGCCTGTTCTTGTGCTGCTATGATCAGTGCCTCAGTGCTGTCTTTTAGTCCAGCCCTTTCCAGCCACTGGTAGGATTTCCCACTGTCAGCCACCTCAGCTATCTGTCGATGGTACATCCCATGCAGGGTCTTGTCTTGCCATGGCACTTCTTCTGCTTGATCTTCCTCCCATGTCTGCTGCTGCTGCCTCAGGCATTCTCTCAGCAGCTCATCTTGGGTGCCATCTTACTGATGTACTCCTGAATGCTCTGGGTTTCATCCAGGACAGTGGCTTTGACACTCACCAAACCCCGCCCGCCTTCTTTCCGGCTGGTGTACAGTCTCTGGGTGTTGGATTTGGGGTGGAAACCTCCGTACATTGTGAGGAGCTTCCTGGTCTTCACATCGGCAGCCTCCATGTCCTCCTTTGGCCAGCTCAATATACCGGCAGGGTATCTGATGACTGGCAGGGCGTACTTGTTGATGGCGTGGACCTTGTTCTTCCCATTGAGCTGGCTCTTCAGGACCTGGCTTATCCTTTGGTGGTACTTTGATGTCGCTGTCTTCCTTGCCTCCTCATCGTGGTTCCCATGTGACTGTGGGATGCCAAGGTACTTGTAGCTGGTCTGTATGTCTGCTATGTGGCCTGCTGGTAGTTCCACCCCATCAGTCTTGACTACCTTCCCTCTCTTTACTACCATCGGGCCACACTTCTCCAGTCCGAATGACATCCCAATATCCTCACTGTAGATTCGTGTCAGGTGGATTAGCGAGTCAATGTCTTGTTCATTCTTAGCATACAGCTTGATGTCATCCATGTAGAGGAGGTGGCTAATGGTAGTTCCACTCTTGAACTTGTATCCATATCCAGTCCTTGTGATTATCTGGCTGAAGGGGTTCAAGCTAATGCAGAACAGCAGCAGGGACAGTGCATCACCTTGGTATATGCCGCACTTGATGGCCACTTGTGCAAGCTGTCTTGAGTTGACTTCCAGTGTTGTCTTCCACAGTCCCGTTGAGTTCTTAAGGAAGGTCCTTAGTGTCCTGTTGACTTTGTATAGCGCCAGACATTCACAGATCCATGTGTGCGGCATTGAGTCATAGGCTTTCCTGTAGTCAATCCAGGCTGTGCTCAGATTGGTCTGTCTAGACCTTGAGTCTTGGGCGACTGCTCTATCTATGAGCAGCTGGTGTTTTGAGCCTCTGGTGTTGTTCCCAATGCCCTTCTGAGCTGTGCTCAGGTACTGGCCCATGTGGTCCTGTAGCTTGGCGGCTATGATGCCTGATAGGACTTTCCATGTTGTGGGGAGGCAGGTTATTGGCCGGTAGTTGGATGGTGCTGTTCCCTTGTGGGGGTCTTTCATGATCAGCACTGTCCTTCCCTGTGTTAGCCAGTCTGGGTGGGAGCCTGCTGCTAGCAGCTGGTTCATCTGTGCTGCTAGGCGTTCATGCACTGCTGTTAGTTTCTTTAGCCAGCAGGTGTGGATCATGTCCGGTCCAGGTGCTGTCCAGCTCTTCATGTTCTTGACCTGCTGTTGGATGTCTGCTACTGTGATGATAGGGTGTAGATAGATAGATAGATAGATGTCTAGATAGATAGATTAGTATTATATCTAAGATAGATAGATAGATAGATAGATAGATCTAACAGGGCTAAGATTCTGTGGGACTTCCAGATCCAGACAGACAGGCAGGTACTGGCCAATCAGCCAGACATCGTGGTAATAGACAAGGACCAGAAGACAGCAGTGGTGATAGATGTAGCAGTGCCAAGTGACAGCAACATCAGGAAGAAGGAGTATGAGAAGCTGGAGAAGTACCAGGGCCTGAAAGAGGAACTAGAGCGGATGTGGAAAGGGAAGGCCGAAGTGGTCCCAGTGGTGGTAGGAGCACTCGGGGCTGTGACTCCTAAGCTGGGAGAGTGGCTCCAACAGATCCCAGGAACAACATCAGAGCTCTCTGTCCAGAAGAGTGCAGTGCTCGGAACAGCTAATATACTGCGCAGAACCCTCAAACTCCCAGGCCTCTGGTAGAGGACCCGAGGTTGAGGAAGACACATGCCACCTATAGGGGTGAGAGGGGAACTTTTATTAATTAATTTATTTATTTATTTTTTATAGATTTTAAACAGCTCTTCTGGCCAAGATCACTCCTCTTGGTAAATGGTCCACCATTTTGTGAGGGTTAAATCGTGTTTTTAGTACAACCTTCAGCAAAGGGCACTGAATAAATTACCCCATCTCAGCAGTAGCTCCAAGAGGCATTCTCCCCCGAGGCACAGTTTCCACAGGAATCCCTTCTTGTGCAAGCCAGGGGTAAGTATTCATTGCTTGCTTATGCCAGCAGCAAATTATAACACACCATGTGCTTTGCCCAGTCTCTACCCACTCACAAGCTCAGAGCAGGCAAGGTAGCCAGCAACTGAACAGGGGAGGGAGAGGCATTTATTTCCAGATTCATGGTGTGATTAACGCATGCAGGGGCTAACAGAGGGTCTTATTCCTCACTATGGCTCTTCATGGGTATGAGGTCACAATTCAGTATCTAGAAAGAACTGAATATTGTATCTTGCCAAACTGTGTTGTATATGAGCTGCAGCAGTAACTATTCACTGACAGGTAAATGTCATTGCACCACTAGGTAATACTTCTGAGCCAGCCCAAAGGTTGGACAGCAGAACTTCATATTTTGCTGTGTGGAACCAAGATTGGGAGTGTCTTCCCATTTCTTTCTACTGAAGGATCAGATGAGTACGAGTATTTCACAGGGTGATGCGTTTGCACCTATAGACAAAACTTGAGCGGGGATGATTTAGGGAGAGTAGTCCTGCTTTTAGCAGGGCGTTGGACTAGATGACTTATGAGGTCCCTCCCAGCCCTAACAGTCTATGATTCTATGTATCACACACACTTTAATGGGAGAAAATCCCACTTCATCTTCAAAGTGTCTGACAAAGTGGCATTTTTCTACCACAAAAGCTTATCTGATAAATATATTTGTTAGTCTTTAAAAGTGCCACAGGACTCCTTGTTTGTTTTGCTGAACTAGACTAACACAGCGACCCCTTTGGAACTATGGCTTTGTCTCCACTAGCCAAAGTTAGTTTGAACTTGTTAGTTCGAACTAACAATATGGACTAGGTAGTTCTAATCAGTCCAAGTTGTTAGTTTGAACTAACTGCCTTAGTTTGAACTTAATAAGTTTGAACTATAAGGGTTGGTTTGAGTCTTTACCATATTTAGTTCAAACTAACTATTGGTACTTACAAGTTTGAACTAAGCCTTCCTTAGTTCAAACTAAGGAATTTCTTAGTCTGAACTAAAGAAAGGCTAGTGTGGCAATGGGCTAATTTAGTTTGAATTATGCCTTCTTAAGTCAAGCTAAATTGCTAGTGTAGGCATAGCCTATGAGTCTATGGTAGAGCATGCTGCTGAAGACACAAATGACTCCGGCCATTGGCTACCCAGATCTGATTCTCCATCCTCTATTCAACGGAGCCTTCATGTGAGCTATTCACAGAAGTAAAGGTCTGTAGGCACCTATGCAAAGGTTAACTTTCTTTTCAAGCTAGTGGTCAATGGAGAGGACAACGCATAAAGAGAGGAAGGATTAAAAATGGTTTCCTACAGAAAGAACAGTTGTGAGGCAACAGATTGTTGTTTTGACACAGATTCCACTCAGAGTCAGTTGCTGTGAGAGAAAACCCAGACCAAGGTTCTTGGATTTGATCAGGAATGAAATAAAAAATAACTAAATAGGAATGAAATCCTGCTCCATAATACACCATCATTCTTCCCTGGGTTGTTTGAGGGAACTGTAGGGCTGAATTTGGCTCTTGCATTTTGCTGTAAATTAAAGGCTTTAATAAATGCTGCAAGTCATGTGAATGCACTTTTAATGCTTTTATGGTGTGGCGTGTTCTAAGCAAGAAGTGTCATCCCACAGATTTCACATTTGTCTAAATTTGCATTCTCCCAGATGGTCACATTTATTGAGTTTGTGAAGTTAACTGTCTCTTTCAGGGCCAGCCCATCAGGGTTGGCTGGAAGTTAAAACATAAGATGAATTGTTCATTAACTGACCTACTCCTAAAACCGAGCCCAAATGAAAACTTCTGACTCAGACATTGCCAAGTTTTGGGGAAGTTCAGACCGAGATCTGCACCAAGCTTCAAGGGCTAAATTCTGCTCTCCTCTCTACCTACTGAATTCAATGCTGTTAAACCAGTATGAAGGAGAGCAGAATTTAGCCAGTTTACTTACTAATATGTTCAACTCACTCTTGTCACACAACCTCCAGTATGAATCAGATCAAATGGGAAAAAAGCAGATGACATTAATGTGTTTCATGCCTAGTGAATAAACCTCAGTTTTTCAGCTATTGTGGCAAATGAACACAGACATATATAATATACAAATGCACCAAGACATATATATACACACATACATATATATAAACACATAGAGACACACAAATGCAAGCAGACGTATATATATTACTTAGATGACAAGACAATTTTAGATATATATAATTTTATATGTCTAAAATTGTCTTCTTTTATGACTAGAATGAAACTCAGTCCCTTGATATGCAGGGTGACTGAGTTTAATTTTGCTTATATAAGAAGACAATTTTTGATCTTCTAACACTATTCTTTGCAGCAATCAATCTTCTCTTAATTAAAAGTTCACAAAATTAAATCAAATGCTTTTCCTGTAAATTACTCTAAACCAAAATGAATTAAATGCCCTTGGTCCAGGTAACTGTCAATTCTTCCTCTAGTAAATCTGGGTAATCACTGTTTTTCCAAAGAAAACCCAAGTTTAATAGTTTGGGAAATTATCATTTCTATTAATGGAAAATACTTGAGAAGATTTTGAAGACATTTCCTTTTGCTATAGCTTGCCCTGTGTATAACTAGAGCACTTTGGTCTTTTATTGATTTGGCCTTTACTATAGTTATCACCATTCAGTCTATAGCATTCACCTTCCCCCATTCATGAGCATTAAATACCTATTTAAAAGAAATCACAGAACTGGAATGATGACTCAATAGACCAATGATCAGTAAAAGCACTGAGATGACCCTTAATGGGTCAGAAATTTATTACACTAAGCTGACTAGATCTCTGTATCTCCCTCGGGTTTCTTTTCCCTGGTGATGTGGAGGCTAGCTACTTTGGAACAGGGGAAGAAGAGGAGAAAGAAAATCCTGTGTAATACTCAGCAATCTGAATCCCCATGTGTGTGGATATGGACTAACACATCAGCACATTTCTATTTGAAATGAAGAGCAGCAGGTACATTTTGACACAAATTCAAATCAAACGTGTGCCTTTGATATCATATTGGCAAAACTCTATCATATGCTTTGCTAATCTAGTGTGCCGAGTCTCCTATGCTTATGTTTTTTGGAATTAAATTGCATGACTGTGCTTTGCTCTGTAAAAATGTGTAAATGTGTAAATTATGTCAGGCCAGATTGCAAATGCAAGTTGAAGAAATAAAAAATATGCTGCATTCATTGTAAAGAGTGCAGGGGTGTGGCCTGTTACATGGCAAGAGGGGGTTACTGCCACTTAGCAAAGATAAGAGATTATTTATTAAATATTTTTAGTACTGTTGATATTTGGATTGTTCTGCTGTGGCACCAAAAGGCCCCAGTCAGGACTGGGGCCCACTGTAGCAGGATAAATGTGGTCTCCACCCTGAGGAATTTACAATTTCATTAAAGACGAGTTGGAAGAAGTGAGTGTAATTAACAGCAGGAGGGAACTGAGGAGAGAAGACAAGGTAGCAGTTACATAGTGTAAGCAGACAATGGCCCAGATTCAAGAAAGCACTAGGTATGAGCTTCAATTTAGCTATGAATAGGTATGCGTTCCTGAACAGAGGTCATCATCGACACTACAGTTTGATTGTTTTGAATGAATCAGAGGGCTTTTAATCTATATTTCCCTTGCACGGCCTTAACATTTGACTTCTTTCCCCCTACAAAAATGATCCTAGGGTTACTCTGCTTTCTACTCTATTTCATCCTATTCTAGTTGCCCATTTGATTTAAATAGGTTTATTAAACCCTTAACCAGAGGCATATTTAAAGTCAAGGGACTTTACCCACAGCTGATGGGACATATCTTCTGCTCTTTTGAAGTCACAGGAGCTCTACTGGTTTACACCAGCTAAGGATATGAAACAGTAGGAACTTAAGAAAATGTGTACTAACTGTAAGGAGGATAGACTTTTGCAGCACTTGTGGGTTTCAGTCGGAGCAAGATTAATCAGGGCCTTGAAAGGGATGTTCTCATTAACCATGTGCCCACTCGTGTGACACATTGTTTATTAAGGTGAATTTCTTATGGCCACAATAGTGATCATATTAACTTCTTCACAGGTTTCTTTTATTGAAAGGCTTGATCATTCTTATTTTGGCTATCAAGCTAACATCAAATCCCACTGAAATCAACAAGAATATTTCCAAAGAGTTCAGTGCAAGTAAGATATGTCCCATTGTGTACAGAGTTTTTACTTATGAATGGTATTGTTCTTGTAGCATAGATTGACTTAAATAGATATCAGATGGCTGTGTTTAAACACATATTGTTTGATTGCGTGATTGATTTAAACAGACATCATTCAAACCATTGGGAATAAATGCCCTGATTGTAGAGATTTGCAGCTCTTTGTTTAAGTGGATTGTATCTTAAAGAAGGAGTTATGTAATCTGTAATTTTATTACATACTATTTAATATTTTATCATCAAGCATATTTTGTATTGATGGTTGAAGTCTTTACTTTTGATTATTTGAAATTCAGAAGGCTACCTTTTAGCTTAAAAACCAGTGTGAAAAAATATCTATCTATCTATCTATCTATCTATCTATCTATCTATCTATCTATCTATCTATCTAAAGGAAAATATATCTGTAACATCACATAGTATCTCTCAAATTAGGATAGGATTGCATTGCTTCAGGTAAGATTTTGAGAAAACATGGAAGAGAAAGAATTCAGGGCCAATGTCTCAAACGTGACTGAACAATGCCTGTACTTGAGCATTTGCAGGCTGAATCTGTAAGGTGCCAAGCACCTTTCACTCCCATTGACTTAAATGGGAGTAGAGGAAACTCAGCTGTCAGTCGACTGTCTATACTTGGAACTCTTTAAACCCAGATATGAGGACTCCAGTAACTCAGTCATAGGTTGTGAGTCTATCACAGGAGTGGATGGGTGAGATTCTGTGGCCTGCATTATGCGGAAGGTTGACTAGATGATTGTAACAGTTCCTTCTGACCTTAAAGTCTATGAGTCTATGAGCATAACAATAAGCCTTCATAGCAACAAGGGAGTGCTTAAAATAAGGATGTACATGGCCAAGTGAACATCTGAGTAAGAAACTGGAGTATGGACATCCTGGTTTTGGAAATTGGGCTCCTCACCATAATACTAGATCATTTTCTCTGCCTGAGACTCACCCACCACCTGGAGTATTCACAGTAATGTAAATGAAGGAGAGGCACTACACAGCTGTTTGACTCAGATTACACAGCATTGCTTTGTACTGTGGTTAAAATTCTCCTCTCTTAACTGATTGACAATATACTATGAGGAAATGGGCAATGTTAATTTTTGCATTACCGTAGTATCTAGAAACCCCAATCAGGATTGAAAGCCATTGAGCCAAATGTCATATATAGCCTAGTAAGAAATAGTCCTTGCCCCCAACGGCTCACAGTCTAAATAAAAAGACACAGAGAGTTTGTATAACTCACCCCTGGTCACACAGAAAACTAATGGCAGAACTTGGAACTTAACACAGATCTCCTGAGTGCTGTACTAACAAATCTATCTTGCCTTCCTGAGCCAAATGGGAAACAAAGAGTTTTGTTTAGCATGTGGCTTTTAAGAGACTTGAGGTTTATTTGGGATGCAATCTGATTATTCAGATAGGAGCAGAGAAAATAGGAAGAGACAGGACTAGGCTCTCATAAGCAAGTTGCATGCATGTTTTCTCCAAATACTTCATCAAAAGTATGCTTTCTATAACAGAAATTTCCAGAAGGGTAGCCATGTTAGTCTGTGTATAACAAAAGCAATGAGAGTCCTGTGGCAATTTACAGACTAACAGATTTCTTCGAGCATAAGCTTTCGTGGGCGTCAACCCACTTCGTCATCTGATACATCTGACGAAGTGGGTTGAAGCCCACAAAAGCTTATGCTCAAAGAAATCTGTTAGTCTATAAGGTGCCACAAGACTCTCACTGTTCTTTCTATTACAATTATGCAAGATTATTGATATTATTTGGTTTGTAATTAGGGTAAATTTTGTTTCCACCTGTATTGTCATGGGGGCCCTCCTGGCATCCAAACTGGTGTGGTACCCTCTGCATAGAAAGGGAGCTCTTTTGCAGAATGGCCATTCAGAAGCTACCCCAGTGTGTGTGGCCTCTTGGTAAGGTGCATTGTATTATCACACAGGGGATGGCCAATGGTAGGGCTAGGGTGGTTATACCTTGAGGCAAAGCTAGAGGAGTTGTTTTGGTTCCCCAAGACCCATCCATGGGAGAGGTATTGGGCTAATGAATGGTTACTTTAGTCAGGGGCCTGAAGTAGCCTCTGCAGAGCATAGCCAACCTGACCAAAGGGGGAGAAGGATTCCTTCCCCTATAGCCCCTCATAAATACACAGGTAGTCTTTTCTCTGCTGGATCACAGACCATATTGTGGTTTTGGACATTACAGTCTGCTTATCCAAAAGGCCCCTTCAATCTGACTGCCTTTCCTAAAGCTACTGTGTGTTCTTATGCAGGGCTGTCAAATTGCTACAGAGGTGGCTGCATTTTTATGAGAATAAAAGCCTGATCTTTGTAAAGAGCTTCTGGCTGAAAGTCACTAGACAAATGTTGAGTATTAGTATAGCTCAGATAAGACTGGCCATATCAACAAACAAAGAAACAAACAAACAAAATCTGTAATTTCTGCAGTGGTATGTAAGATTCTCCACAAAGAATTCTGGAAAGAAAAATTATTTGGGGTAGTCCAAGACACTTTGTTTTGATTTCAACTTTTCAACTTTTTGTTCTGTTATATAATGGATGCTAATAAAATGAAAAGCTGTTTCAAAACAAAGAAAAAAATCATAATGTTTTGACAGTGTTGGAAATCCCCCATCCCCCAACAGTTTTCTTTTTAAAATTGATTACATTTAAATCAACCTGATTGTGTGGGGGACTTCAATTTCAACATGACTTTAATCTGTATTCAGAAGCTCTCAGAGTGACATTTATGGGCAGATTTTCGACTGAGTGTAACACCAAGTCTTTTGAAAATGTGCACACTTATTCTGATGCCTAAATAGAAGCTGGCCTCAATTTTGCCTTTAATACATATGGCCAACCCCACCATGTTCTCTATCCAAGCTGCCAGTAAACTGTTCTGAAATTTGAAGATCTTAATATTCTATAAATCTCAGGGCAGTTTACTGGCAGCTTAGGTAAAGAGTATGGTGGGGTTCTGATTCAGAATATCTACTGTCCACTAAACAACCTTTTGATTTCTGTCTATCGCCTAGATTTGGCACTGAAGATGAAAAGGGAATGAGACAGTCTTCTGAACTATGATCTTGCAATTGTACTTCTAAAAAAGAATATGATTCAGTTTGCATGATGTTTAGTGAAAGGGACTTTGTGGAGTTTTGTGGCTTCGTGCAGGCATCCATAAAACCCCCCACCAAAGATGAAACATGACACGTTCTTTGTCACGGATCCAAGAATCCTGCTTCTAACCCAGAGATTTCATATGTATGTAATCAACTTTTATTGGTTCAGTGAGGATGAAGCTTCCCCTTCCAATCTGAGCACAATACAAAGTTTGACAGTGTCATTAATAAAGGATTGCATGGCTCAGGCAAACTGGGAGGTTTGTGTAAACCCTTTTCTCAGTGCTTTCACTGATGCTTGCGTAGTGCATTCTAAATCGATACTTGCTGTCATCTATATACATTACAGTCAAAATGCAAGCTGCTTGGTAGAAAGGAAGTAGCTGTTGCTGCTGTGAAAAATCACACTGGAGCCAAAATGGTTTTTTTTCCCCCCTCATCCTTTTCTATCCTATTACAGGAAGAGACCTTCTATCAGGTCTGTATCACACCCATTAAAGACAATGGCAAAGCTCCAGCTGCCCCCAGTGGTGCAAGTCTTTGATGGGTACTTTTTGAGGCTGCTATTTTGGATCTAAGCCCTTGCTTTCTTTTTAACTTTTTTTTTCTCCAAAAACTGGCGTCATTTTCCAAAGAAAGAATTACAGTAGCTTTTAGGAATGAAAACTCCAGGTTTTAGAGGTCAAACTTGCATTTGTGGCTCTCTTCCTCCACCACGCAAGCAATCTGTTCTTCACAGTGGAGGGTGGTAAGAGCTAGAAATACTGCACTTGGAAGCAAGGTCCCAAATGTTACTAGATAGAGCGCACGTTAGCTGGTTATTTATTTCTCCTGGCCTCCAAAAAAAGAGCAGATATCATTCTTGGTAGGCAGCCTGTTGGGATATAGACCAACAAAACTTTGAGCTGGGCAAACCTTCTTATCTACACCTTACTGTTCCTTCTCTTATGGACACTGCTTCAGGACATGATGGTTAGTACTCAAATGACCTCCCCACCCCTGAGCTCCTCCCAACAACCTCTGCGGGTATTGAAGCCATTAGTTACAAATTATAACCACTAGGGGTCAGGTATTTACATCAGTCCTTAATAGTTAACAGTACAGGGCAAGGGAACATTTCTTTCTTACGCTTTAGGCTCAACTTAAGAAACATCAAAGATAAGCTAGGAAACTGATTGTAAAAGAGTACACAAATAGATCAGAACTATTTCTGAACAGATTCCTGTAGGTTATACCCCCTTTGTCCATTCCCAATGAAAAATGAAAAAAAGGAAAGTGGGGAAAGATAAAAAAGGGAGAGGTGGAATACAACCCTATCCCCAAACAAATCAATCCGAGGGAGATTTTTGAGCACCAAAATGGTTGTTTTGAATTTTCATTAACATTAAAAATAATTTTAGAATATTGCAATCAAAAATTTCAAAAGAAATGAACATTTTCCTGTAAAAATTTCCATTTAATTAAAAACCTATTTTTGGTAGGAAAAGTGTTTGAACAAAACATTTTAGACTAAGCTCTCCAACTTCTGCAGACTGTTCCAGCCTATAGCTACCTACTGATGATTCCACATGCAACCGCAACAACATGGCACACAGCAAGCACCCTGTGCCAGGGGTTAAGGTATAATTTGGGGGGGCCCTGAAACAGTCCCGTGCTGGTGGGCCCCCCATCCCACACCAGTGCACCACCCTCCCACACTGGTGGGCTCCCTCCCAGGCAGGTAGCCCCCCCGGACCCCAGATCCTGCCCCCCCACATGCCAACACCCCACCCCCTGTCCCCCCAATATCCCCCCAGCACGAGCCAGACCACCCCCGCACTCACTGGTGGTGGTGTGGCTGGGGAGGTGGAGGCGGTAGGCAGTGTGGCTGGGGCAGAGGCAGCAGGCCCCAGGTTGGGGTGGGGCATGGAAGTGGAGAGTTTGGGGGTGGGGCTTGAGCCCCTCAGCAATGCCCCTGGCCCGTGCCGCTAACCCTGCCCTCCAGAACACAGTGGAACGCCACTCCAGGGCCTGCTATTTTTAGGGGCCCAGAGTTTGGGACCCTAAAAATAGAACATGGAACTGGAACACTGCGTTCCGGGACCTGCTCGTTTTCAATGGTGGGCCCCAGAATGCAGCCTTCTGGGTCCACATTCTATTTTTAGGGGCCCCCGAACACTGAGCCCCTAAAAATAGTGGGCCCCAGAACAGGATTCTGGGGCATTCTGGCGTACTTTAACCCCTGCCCTGTGCACTGGGAACCTCTCAATGGAATTGAGCCTCAGAACAATATGAGAAGGCTTAGTCACTCCTGTTCGGTAGTGTGCCTCTTCATCTACTCTAAAATGGAGTAATGACTATACGTCATCTGATCCAGATTAAAAGTCTATTATAAAAGAGAAAATATGAATTGTCATCATTGTACGGAAATATTTGTTCCCATAAACAGAAGCTGGGTTTTGAATCTTTTTTACTTCTCTTACTTCAGAGGCTATCTAGGGGAATCCTCTGCGTGAAACAATTTTCTGAGATCTGTTGGTACTTTTAAAACCACATTTCATACTTATCTAAAGGGGAAGGACACAAGGAGCGCTATACTAAAACATGTGCCTTCTAGCTTGAAGATTTAATATCAATCTTCTTTCTGAGCCTGTATCTTAGCTAAATATACAAGTGCAGTCGCCACTATAGCTATGATACATCTCAAACTGTCTTCTCCATAATGATTAATACACATAGGTTGCATTGGGTGTAGTTTTATGGGGTTTTTTTATTGTTACATCAAGTCCTCATTTTGATACTCCAGAATTATTTTTCTCCTTCTGTAAATACTCCATCAAAAATGTTATTTCTCAACATTTTAACAGTCCTCATTATTCAAATGTTACTCTAGATATTACTCAAATGAATCTCGTCTTCAGCAGCACCTACATTTTTGTCATCTAATCAGCAAGCATAATAGAGTCTCTGAGAGTGCTTGTCCTACCTGACCAAAGGACAGTAGGTTATATAAGGGGGAAAAATATACGGCTCACATTCTCAGAAGTGACTCATGCAACTGAGTGCCTCCATTTCAGATTTTTATAGGGGCAGGTGAGCAGCACTTCTGAAAAATCAGGAGTTTTTTAAGGTATCTCATGTTGAGTGCACAAAAAGAGAAGAATCCCAGACTAACTGACCAGTCATGACTGAAAATGTAAGCCTACACTTTTATGATGAGGCTGACTCAAATCAGACTGCCACTGCCCAGACCTAGGATTTCATGACCCTACCTGGTTCCCCAGCCTGAAAGGGTCCCAGATTGTGTGTGTGAAAGAGGAAGAGGGTGATAGGAAAAGGCTGATGTTACAAGAGTTCAAGAGATGAGCTTATTAAATTAGTAAGTAGCCAAAAATAAAAGGGAATCATAATAGTCCTGATTAGGTACATTTGTTGTAGTATTTGTCAAATTCCCTCATTTGCCTTATTTTTGTTGGGAAACATAGCAAATGTCAACCATCCCTTTGGAAACTGACATATTTGTATTCTGTCTTTTTGATGACTGGATAAAAAGCAACTGTTAGTCTAAAAATCAGATTTATTGTGTTCTGATGTTAGAGAACAACAAAGAGAGAAAGTTCCCTACTTATGTCTATATTTACACTAGCAAATTAGTTTGAATTAAAGAGCTTTAATTCAAACTAATTTGAACCCTGTCTACACGAGGCTTTGCCTAGTTCAAACTATAAAACTTTTTAGTAGTTAGTTCGGCTGCTTAGTTCAAACTAACTGCTTAGTTCAAACTGATTTTCATGTTTAGTTCAAACTAGCAGAATGCAGACATGCCAGTTCAAACTAAATAAGTCTGAATTAGCAGTTAGTTCAAACTAAGTGCATTTTTTTAGTTCGAACTAAGGTTTAGTTTGAACTAACTGTGCTTTTTTAGTTTGGACTAAAAAAAGCGTGGCTAGTTTGAACTAAAAGTTAGTTTGAACTAAAAAAACGTACTTGGTTTGTACTAACTTTCGAACTACTTAGCTTGGACTAAGCAAATCCAAATTAAAATGTTAGGTGTAGGCATAGCCTATGATACTAAAAGCAGCTCCCATAATTAAAAATTAAACTAATTTTGAAAATTTAATTTCATTCACCTACTTATCGGGTATGTCTACATAGCACTTTTATTTCGAAATAACCCTGGTTATTTCAAAATAAAAGTAATTAGGTCTACATGACTTTTTCTTATTTCCAAAGGACGGATCCCGTCCTTTGGAAATAAGAACCATTGTTTCGAAACAGGTTAAACCCCGATTTTTTCGAAACGGCTGTTATTTCGAAGTGGTTATTTCGAAATAAGGCCTTTTAGACATGTTTCAAAACAACTATTTTGAAACAAAAGGTCCAAACGGCCATATTTCAAAATAACCATTTTGAAATAACAGCCTTTTGGATTGCAGGCTTTCCCTTAATTCGAATTAACATTATGTTAATTTGAATTAACTTATATCAAAATAAGGACTTTATTTCGAAATAACTCATTTTGAAATACTTATTTCAAAATAATGATGTGTGTGTAGACATAGCCATTTTGTCTGTTTACCTTTTGCAATTCACTCAGCTTTGAAACTGAAACTAGACTGGTCTGAGTCTTCTTAGTCACACTTTCAAGATCACATGCACAAGCATAATGCTGATATGTTTCAGGATGAGCACAGCTGTGCAGAGTAAGTTTGTAATGATTTAAAAAAAAAAATAAGTATGTCTGTCTTAATACACATTCGAGTCCTGTTGTTCTCACATTGTAGAGCTTTGTGTTCCCATCCTAAAAAAAGGCATAAACACCTGAGATATGGAAAAAAGGTGTCCACATGGCTCTCTGTTCTGCCAGTGTGAAGGGAGATTATAGACACTATGCAGAAGAAAAATCCCTGGGACTTCAAAAACAACATAGAGTTTCTTTACTAAAAGCCCATTAATAAATGAGCACAGTGGGACCTATGCCTTCACTTCTTCATTATCATGAAGTAGGATCAACTGCCTGCCTGATCAGAGGATAACTTGGTCATTTGGACTGGGGATTTTATCCTTACGCAATATATTCAAAAGGGGCTGTGATGAAGTAAGAAAACCTCTTGGGCTACTGTGGTTCTTCTTTTCTGTTCCTGTTCTTTGGTGATGGTATTCTGGTGATGGGATACAGGGGTGTGATAACTAGAGGTACCACTAGGGGGGAAGAGGCTTTAGTTCGACCTTACCTGGACCCCCTGGGGGTGACAGGTTGTGGCCGGTTTAGACCAGGGGCAGGGCAGCTGGATAGAAAGGAGAACAAAGGGGGAGAGAGGGAGGAAGAAAGATGGAGGTCGGAGGGGCAGGACCTCCTGGGCTTGTCCTGGGGTTTACTATCTGCCCTCCTAGGTGGTCTGAGAGCCAACTGTCCTAGCTGCTGTGCAAAGTGGATTGCTAATAAACCCTCTGACTGCTACACTGGCTGAGTGTCACTGCTGATTGGGGTGCCTGGGACCCTTGTGAAGGGAGGACCCCCCCCCCAGGGAGACCAGACAGAGCAAGGATCAGACTCTCTGGGCCTGGATTTGGGAAGCTGGCTACAGGTAGCGTGGAGACCCGGTGAATGGGAGAAAGCTCCACCGTGGCAGAATCCTGGTGGGCTGTGAACAGAGGGGATCCAAGAGGCTTTTCTGGGTTCTCCGTGACAGGGGCCAAATCCCTTCTATATGGACTTAGCTCCATGGTTGGTTGATTTCATTAAAGTATATTTTTTCCCCTTATCAAAATCTAAACTGACAGCATCACATAGATGAAGGGATCCATGTTTCATTTTTATTAATTGTGCATTTTTCATGTTAGTGAAAAAACAAACATACCTTGAAACAATAATTTTCATTGCTATCAGGTAGCAAAAGGCTTTAGCACTGCTGTTTTGATCAGCATAGATTATTAATTATGATACAGCTGGCACAGCTCAGTTTAATCAGAAAAGAACATCATGGAGTCCAAGAAGTAGAGTATACAATTTATCTTTGTCTTGTAGTGATGGCAATCGGATAACAATGATTTGCAAATTACTTCAGTTACAAATACACAATTAACGGGAGATAAATATCAAAGGATATGCTGCATTTTCAACTCACAGCCAAAAGTGCAGGTCTTAATCTTAGTAGCTGAGTTTAAAACTCAGGAGTTAATTCTCCCCTTGATGTGGATGCTTAAGCCCCATTAAAATGAATGGGGGTTACGCATGCTCATCAAGAAAGGAATAGACCCCATTAGGTGTATATTCTTAAAATAATAAAGACTTGGTAATTACTATATTGTTCTTGATTAATTTTCAGTTTATCTTGGAAACGTGCCCCATTTGTGATCTTAGGTCCAACGGTATAAAATAATTTGTGGCCCAAGGTCTAGAAGGGCATTCCTTTGTAATGCAGATTGACAGTGCCCTAATTCACAAATTCTACAGCTGCAGAGTACACCAAAACAATTGGATCTGACAGTCTGCAGATCTTTGGCTAAAACTAAATCCTGCTCTTCCTGGGCCTCACCCAAGAGATCCGCTGAAACCACCCTATGGCCTCAGCAGGAGGCTTTGAACAGGATGTTTGTTCCCATCAACTGAGTCCTTGGGAAAGATTTTTCAGATGAGAACAGAGATTTTCAATATCTCAGTTTTCCATTTCCCCACTTGAGACACCTTAAAGGAGCTTGATTTTTCAGAAGGTAGGTGATCTGCTCTTTGTTGAGACCAATCCTTTTTACAAAACAAACAAGGAGCCATGTGGCACTTTTAAAGACTAATAATTTTATTTATCACATGCACTTTCTTTGGGTATAATCCCACTTCATCACATGCATGAAATGGAAACTGCAGTGTGTTAGGTATATATGTACATGAAGAGAAGGGTGAGTCACAAGGTCAATTCAAACAGTTCCAGAGGAGTAGTCTGTTAGTCTATTTCAGCAAACCAAACAAGTTGTTTTGATTCAGACAGTGTGGATGTGGGCTTATAAGAACAATTGATGAGAAGGTGAGAATGTTAAAAGAGGGAATATTACTTTTTGTAGTGTGTTAGTCACTCCATGTTCCTGTTCAGGCTCAGTCTGATGGTGTCAAGTTTGCATATGAACTCTATAACTCTATAATTTCACACCGAAGTCTGGTTTTGAAGGTTTTTTTTCCCTGAAGTACTGTAACTTACATGTCTGTTACAGGATGTCCAGGGAGATTGAAGTGCTCCCCTACTGATTTTTTAACGTTACCGTTCTTCCCCCAACCTTAAGCAAATACTCACCAGTAACTACATACCATACAACAGAACCACTAGGCCAGGTGCCTGCCCCTGAAACAAACCCCATTGCCAGCTCTGCCCACATAACGTTTCAAGTGACATCATCATAGGACTTAAGCAAATCAACCACTCCTTCAGATACTCATTCACCTACACATCCACCAATGTGATATATGCTGTTATGTACCAGCAATGCTCCTCTGCCTTAGACATTGGCCAAGCTGGACTGTCTCTGCACGAGAATAAATAGATACATATCAGACATCAAGACTCAAAGAATTTAAGCTCAGAAGGGTTCATTAAAGGGAGCTAAGGTCATTTAAGTTCCAGAGGGGTAGTCATATTAGTCTGTATATAACAAAAACAATGGAAGTCAGGGGTGTTGGTGCAGCAGGGCCCAAGGGGCTGCAGCCCCCTGACATCTCCAGCCCAGTCCTGGCAGCATCCGAGGCCAGACTGGGCCCGCTGGGGCTGCCAGGTGCTGATCAGCAGCAGCAGGATCTGGATCTGAGCTAGGGTTGTGTACCGCTGGCCAGCAGGCAGCACCAGAAACCAGATCAGGCCCCAGCACTGGATTGAGCCTGGGGCAGGGCCACGCAGCTGTGGGCAGGGCCTGGGCCTCAATCCTTTTTTCAGGGACTGACAACCCTGATGAAAGTCCTCTGGCACCTTAAAGACTAACCAATTTCTTTGGGCATAAGCTTTTACGGTTTGCAACCGAAATGGATTGCACCCCATGAAAGCTTATGCCTGAAGAAATCTGTTAGTTTTTTAAGGTGCCACAGGACTTCCATTGGTTAAGGTCCTTTAAGGGATCATTCAAGACACTTTATGGTTAGACCGGATCATTATGATTATACATCTGTCAGAGGGGATCATTGTGATCATCTAGTCTTATCTGCTGCACAATGGTGGCCACAGTACCTCTTCCGCCCACTCCCATAATAGACTCCTGACCTATGACTGTGTTACTGAAGTCCTCAAATCCTGATTTAAAGACTTCAAGGGACCTACATAGGTGTTCCTAGGGGCTGGCAGTGCAGGGAGTTGCCCAGGGCCCCGTGAGGGGAGGAGCCCTCTTGCAGGCTTGCAGCAGCAGCTTTAAATATCTTGGCAGTCAGCCAGCCAGGACAGGAGCTGCAGATCCACAGTAGGCCACAGCTGGGAGGCAAGAGCAGTGGGCGGTGGGGAAGTCATGGGGGGAGACAGCAGCTGGAGGCCACTAGCTGAGGACTGGGAGGGAAGCAGCACCTCCTCTCCCCCACTGGATCATGCCCACCTGCCTGCTTCAAGGATCACTGTCCGTAAGCAGACCCCTGCCTGCACAAATACAAAAATATGGCTCTGCCTCAGACTGAATCTGATCTAGGATCCTCATGCCAGGTTTTATGTCCAGCCACACCACCCCTGCCTCGACTTTGCAGCAGCTCCTTGTGTTGTCAGTCATCTGGATAGCTGTGCATCATCAGCTACTTCATGAAGTTTGGGGACTGGCCACTGGGGCTCCTGGGCTATGTCTACACTACCAATGGGTATGTCTACACTATAAAAGCAAAGTCAACTTTATTAAGTTGACTTAATAAAGTCTACTTAAAGTCGATGTTAAGTCGACCTTATTAAGTTGACTTAGTAAGGCTACACTACATTAAGTCGACTTTATCAAGTTGACTTTAAATGGGTACCCTGGCTTAATTCGACTTTATAAAGTCGACTTAATGGCCCCACTGCACTAAGTCAACTTCATTAAGTTGACATAGTAACTCCACATTGCCTTAAGTCGACTTAATAAAGTCGACTTAACTGTAAAGTCGACTTTATAAGCGGAAGCTATAAAGTCAACTTTACCTGATGCTAAAGTCGACTTTATTGCCATGCAATGTAGACAGAGCTTTGTTTAAGTCAACTTAAGGACACTTAAGTCAACTTGAACACACAGTGTAGACATACCCAATTAGTCTAGCTCAGGGGTGGCCACACTTATGGAACTCAAGAGCCACACAAGTTGATTATTAAACCTTCAGGAGCCAGCCACACTGAGGCATATAGCCATATATTTTTACCTACTAAATTGATTTGCTGGTGCTCTTCTGTGAGCCATACTTTTTCAGTCAAGAGCCATATGCAGCTCCTGAACTGGAGTTTGGCCATGCCTGGTCTAGATTAAGGAGGGTCCATCTGAACTAATTTGATACCTGTCTACACTAGGCTTTGCCTAGTTTTAACTAAAAATTTTTTTAGTTTGAACTAAGCAAAGCTTAGTTCAAACTAATTAGCTCAAATGGTTAGTTCCAGGGGCATTGCTGGCCACGGGAGGGACCCGGGACCCAGGACCCAGGCCCAGGCCCAGGCCCCACCCCTGCCCCTGCAGGCCCCGCCCCCAGCCAGCAGGCCCCACCCACTGGCCAGGGATAGGGCTGCGGGCGGCTAGGCCCTGCATCCCCAGCCGGGGACGGGGACAGAAGCGGACACAGGAGGCCAGCCCCACATCCCCGGCTGGGGACGGGGCTGCCGCGGCCACCAGCAGCTGGGCCCCGGATCCCTGGCGGGGGACGGGTCCGCCATGGCTGCTGGCGGCCGGGCTCCGGATCTCTGGCCTGATTGCACCGGAGATCCAGGGCACTGGCGCTGGGGTTCGGGGCACGTGCCCTGGGGTGCCCAGTGCCAGCAACACCTCTGGTTAGTTCAAACTAACCACTTAGTTCAAACTTAATTTGAATTTTAGTTGGAACTATCACAATGTAGCTGTGCTAGTTCAAACTAAATAAAGTCAAATTAAATTGTTAGTTTGAACTAACTACTTTTTTTAGTTCAAACTAAAAAAATGTGGTTAGTTTGAACTAGAAATTTCCAGTTAGATCGAACTAGGCCGTGGTTACTTTGAATTAACTCTGAACTGCTTAGTTCAGACTACGCAAGTCTGAACTAAGCAGTTAGATGTAGACGTAGCCCTGGAGTCAGAGGTGGGACTAGCCAATAAATTGAGCTCCTGTGAATGAGTGTCTCAGACTGGCTGGCAGACTGCATGCAGAGCTGATCTGGGATTGGCTGGAGCATTTCCTTTGTTTCCTGCTGTGCCTGTGCTGTTTACTTGGCTCATTGCTCTGCTCTCTGCAGCTGCAGCAGAGGCAACAGCAGTTAATGCACCCTGTGCAGATAAAAATAGAATCTGCACCCAAGCTCCAATCCACAGCAATGGGTCTTTGGATATCTCATGCAGATACCCATGGATCTGCAGGGCTCTAGACATGTGGCCTGTGCTTCTCCCTGCGTTTGGTGTTTTGGACTACCTAGGGTCATTGGGGTTACCATAGTGATAAATGGGAGAGTCGTTTAGGTGCTAGGAAAACCTGTTTGTCTCCTCTCTCTCTCTCCGTTCTCTTTCAATAAAGACTTCTTCTACAGCTCTGAATATGCTGTGCTCCTTATTGGATTATAATCTCCCTTAAAACTCTACATCTGGTGACAGAGGATGGGATATGTGATGGAGTGGCTATCCTCAACAATCCTGGCAACTCTGGAAAACCAGAATACAATGTAAGAAGCAAAACTTTATTTTAGTGCTTGCATGGGTGTTGGGTTGTAGCTGTGAAAGCTGATCTGTTTCCCTAAGGGTTAGCTGGCTATTCTGAAAGCTGATCTGCCTGCTGTTAAGAGAAGAGACAAACAATAACCACAAGAGGGCATCATGGCTTTACTCACTACAACCTTTGAAGCATATGATCATTCGGCAGCTTCCTGGCAGACATATACAGCCCAATTTCAAAATTTTGTAATAGCAAATGACATAACTAATGAGAAGAAGGTAACAGTTTTTCTAACAGTCATTGGAGTTAAGACTTATAATTTGCTATGTGATTTGCTTTATCCGGAGAAGCCATAGCAGATACTTTATGGGGACCTAGTGAAGGTTCTGGGAGCACATTTTTCCCCAAAGCCACTAGTAACTGCCGAGAGGTATAGGTTCTACCAAAGGAACCAAGAGGAAGGTGAATCAGTTGTACAAGTTGTAGCAGCTCTGCAGAAGTTCTTGTGACTTCAAGAACATGTTAGAGGAAATGCTGTGTGACAGGCTGGTGTGTGTCCTGCACAGTGAATCAACACGAAAACGCCTATTGACTGAAGGTCAACTCACCTTACAGAAGGCTGTGGAAATTGCAGTCTCCATGGAACGCGTCACCCAAGATATGCAACAGATCGGGGTCAGTGTCTGTAAGGTATCCCTACAACCTGCCCCCAGGGCACCGGGGAGACAAGAATGTTACCAGTGTGGGAAGCAGGAACACCTCGCAGCTGAGTGCCGGTTTAAGGAACTACTGTGTCGACAACGTGGTAAGAGAGGGCACATTGAACGTGCCTGCAAACAAAGGAAGAGTGAGCCAAACAGAAGAGGCAGACCTGAGAAAAATGCACGGTTCGTTTGGCGGACTAAGGGGGAAATTCTGCATGCCGTAGAGCAGAATACAGGTGATCATAGTGACACCCAATTGGGAGATGAAGATTCCCTCCATGTTTTGTCTATAACAGCTGGCCCACATAAATTCTGGGTAACACCTGTGTTGGAAGGCAAACCTATACGCATGGAACTGGACACTGGCGCAGCAGTTTCATTAGTTTCTAACATTGTGTATGAGAAGGACTTTAGACATCTGCCACTTAAGCCGACGGTAGTCGTTTTGAAGACGTATACGGGAGAGACTGTTCTCCAGTTGGGTACTATTGATGTGAAAGTAGAACTCAATGGACAGACCACAAAGCTACCACTGTCTGTGGTAAAGGGGAATTACCCAGCCCTAATGGGAAGATCTTGGATCAGGAAAATCCAACTTGATTGGTCACAAGTGCATCAATTGACTAAAGAAGAAATGAATTTAGCAGCGGTACTAACGAAACATGCTGCTGTTTTTGGTGAAGACTTAGGCAGTATGAAGGGAATCACTGTGAAATTAAATATAAAGCCTGATTGCCAGCCAAAATGTTTGAAGGCCAGGATGGTGCCATTTGCCATCAGACCCAAGGTGGAAGAAAACTTGGAGCGGTTAGTCAAAGAGGGAGTCTTGGTGCCAGTTACTCACAGCCAGTGGGTGACACCCATTGTCCCAATAGTGAAGAAGGATGGCTCCATTCGGATTCGTGGAGATTTCAAGGTCACTGTCAACCCAGTGTTATGTGCAGAACAATATCCTCCTCCCCGCATTGAGGACATCTTTGCAGGTTTGGCTGGAGGACAAAAATTTAGCAAGATTGATTTGAGTCAAGCGTAGTTACAGCTGCATGTTGAAGAAGAATCTCAAGAATTGTTGACAATCGTAACACATAAGGGGTTCTACAGATACTGTCGTTTACCTTTCAGTATTCCTTCAGCCCCAGCTTTGTTCCAAAGGGCAATGGATCAGATTTTGAGTGGTTTATCAGGAGTACAGTGCTATCTGGATGACATCCTGGTCACGGGCCAAAATGAGGAGGAACACCTTACGAACTTGGAAGCTACTCTGCAAAGACTGGAAGAGTATGGTCTACGTGTTCACAGAGACAAATGTAAGTTTTTCCAGCCCTCAGTTGAATATTTAGGACATATAATTGATGCTGATGGTCTCCATAAGTCTCCAGCCAAGGTTAAGGCTATTGTGGATGCTCCGTTACCTCAGAATGTAAGCCAACTTCGCTCTTTTTTAGGCTTATTAAACTATTATGGCACGTTTATTCTACAATTAGCGATGATCCTGAAACCCCTACATGAGCTTCTGGGGCCGAAAAAGGCCTGGAACTGGACCGAAGCCTGTGATGTTGCATTTAATGAAGCTAAACGCTCACTGGTAAACTCTAAGGTTCTGACACATTTTGACCCATCCTTGCTCCTACAGTTGGCTTGTGATGCCTCCCCTTATGGAGTTGGGGCCGTATTGTCATATATTATGCCTTCTGGTGAAGAGAGGCCGATTGCTTTTGCTTCACGCTCCTTGACTAAGGCAGAAACAAATTATGCCCAAATTGAACGCAAAGCACTGGGCATTGTTTTTGGCATTCGGAAATTTCACCAGTACCTGTGGGGAAAGAAGTTCACTCTTCTGACTGACCATCGACCCCCGACATCAATTTTGGGGCCACACACAGGCATCCCACATTTGGCTGCTAGTCGGATGCAACGATGGGCCTTGATACTTTCTGGATACAGATATGAAATCAAGTACAGGCAATCCTCTTTGCATTGCAGTGCTGATGGCCTTTCAAGGCTACCCTTACTGGCACACCATCAGGATCTGGGCCAGGAAGGAATCTTTTACTTTGAACACATGGAAAACACACCTGTCACGGCTTCTCAAGTGAAGAAAGCAACACGGGTTGACCCAGTACTCTCACGAGTTATGGATTTTGTGATCCATGGAACGTTCTTACCTGACTCTCAGGTCTCTCCTGACCTCCACCCCTATGTGTCTAGGAGGACAGAGTTATTGACCCATTCCGGGTGTTTGTTGTGGGGTATGCGTGTCATTATCCCACCTTCATTAAGACCACGTTTGTTGGAACAGCTCCATTCAAGTCACTGCGGCATAGTGCGCATGAAAGAAATTGCATGGAGCTATTTCTGGTGGCCGGGCTTAGACAGGGCCATTGAAGAAACAGCTAGAGCTTGTACCTCATGCCAGAGCGTCTGGAACGCACCTCATTTGGCACCTCTACACCCATGGGATTGGTCCGAAAGGCCATGGCAACGTATCCATGTTGATTTTACTGGCCCATTTGAAGGATGTATGTTTTTAATTGCTGTGGATGCCCATTCAAAATGGACAGAGGTCTCAGTAATGCAGTCCACTACTACGGAAGACACTATTCAGACCCTGTGTGGCTTTTTTAGTCATTACGGTCTTCCAGGACAGCTGGTGAGTGACAATGGACCACAATTCATTTCTCAGGATTTTGAAACTTTTATGAAGGCCAATGGAATACATCACATCAGGTCAGCACCGTATCATCCTTTCACCAATGGACTTGCTGAAACGTTTGTACAGACTATGAAGCAAGCTCTAAAATCTGCAAAGGGACGTTCACTTTGTCATAAGCATCTGGACAACTTCTTGTTGTCCTACAGAAACACTCCACAGGCTACAACTAAGGCATCTCCAGCTTTTCTTATGATGGGACAGCAGTTGCGCTCTTGCTTTGATTTGTTGAAACCACGAGACACACGGCAAGTGGTTCAACGCCAACAGCAGGACCAGGTCAGCAGACATTCACCAAGAACAAAGGGCCGCACCTTCAGTATTGGACAGCCAGTTCTTGCACGAAACTATGCTTCAGGAGCTAAATGGGTCCCGGCAACGGTCACTGCCCAGACAGGACCTGTTTCCTACTCTGTCCAGACAGCGAGTGGTCTAGTTTGGCGACGGCATGTAGATCAGCTGCTTCTCGGTCATATCCACCCAGAAGATGCATCTCCAGCAGACATATCTGACTTCACCCTTACTGATGATACAACATCAGAGCATGAAACTACTATTTCTGTCTCTCCTGCTCCAGCCACCCCTTCAACACCTTCAGCCTCCCTGGACCAACCAGACACAACATCCTCTCCGGTTCCAGCTACTTCCCCAGTACCTGTGATCCCACCACCACCAATAACACCTTGTGGGGTGGGCACACCAGAAGTTCGCCGTAATCCACCTCACGACAGAAGGCCTCCTAATCAGCTGGATCTTTAGCTAGTGGTGACCCCCCTCTTCATGGGGCAGAATAATTCCCCGGGGGTTCGCCGGAGATGGGGCAGTCTACCCTCATCTCCTAGTTTAGTTCTTATTCTTTCTGGGGGGAGGAGGGCTTTATTCTGGGGGCGGGGGTGTTCATTAGAGGGGGAGGAATATGTGGTGTTTTGGACTACCTAGGGTCATTGGGGTTGCCATAGTGATAAATGGGAGAGTCGTTTAGGTGCTAGGAAAACCTGTCTGTCTCCTCTCTCTCTCTCAGTTCTCTTTCAATAAAGACTTCTTATACAGCTCTGAATATGCTGTCCTCCTTATTGGATTATAATCTCCCTTAAAACTCTACACTGTGGGCAACAACAGAGTCAGGGCTCTGTTGCCAGGGCAGCAGGAGAAGCTCAGGAGAGCCAAAAGAGCAGTTGCCAGAGCAGAAATCCGCTGCCTCCTGCAACTCGAGGGGAAAGGGGAGGAGAGCTGAAGCTCCCCGCACAGGGAGAAAAGGGGGCCTGAAGGGAACTGGCAACTGGTGAGGCCGGGGGTGTGGAGGGCTGTGAAGCAGCAGGGATGTGGGGAGCAGTGCTGAGTGAAAATCAAGGGCCAAGGGGGCCTCATCCTTGACTTTTGCCCAGGGCTCCAAAAAGTCTAAGACCACCTCAGGTACAGAGAATCCACCGGCAAGTGACCTGTGCTTCAGAGAAATGTGAAACCCTCCAATGTGCAATGCACATCTCCCTTGCGGTAAAATTTGTTCCCAACTCAATCCTCACAGGGGAGGGTTGACATAGATAGTAAAGACAGTGTAAGGAAGCTTAAACTGCTGGTGGTGGTGCTTGTTTTTACTTTGTTACTTTCAAGTGATGCATTGAGTCTTGAGTAGCTCATTTGAAATGGGGTGAATATCATTCTCGCCAGGAACATCACAGCCCCAGGGAAAGACCTGGGGCACTGGCCCAGGCCCCATCCCCCTGGGCCCAGGCCTAGCTCCCTGGCCACGATCCAGCGCCCAGGCCTGATCCAGTGCTGGGCTTCGCTGTCACCAGCCTGGCCCTGGATCCCTGGCTGGAGATGGGGATAGGAGAGTCAGGCACCACTGTGGGCTACCTGGCCTCAATCCCTGGCCAGGAGAGGGAGGCACCGCTGCAGGCAGCCCAGCCCCACATCCCGGGTTGGGGATAGGGCTGGGAGAGGCAGGAACTGCCGCGGGCACCCTGGCCCCGGATCCTGGTCTGGGGTAGGGACGGGAGAGGCAGGGGCTGCCCCAGGCACTTGGGCACTAGCGCAGGAACTCGGGGCACATGCCCTGTGTGCCAGACACCAGTGATGCCCCGAATTCTAGGTCAAGGGTTCCCACCTATTTACTGATATGACACAGTTGGGAGTCGTCTCTGTTCGGGACAGCAGGATGTCCGTTTGCTGCATAGATTTCTGCCACCAAAATTCCCCCACTGCCAAGGTCCTTCTCCCACCAGCACTTTCGGTGGCAGCGCAAATTAAAGGGGCTCCCACCACCTGCCTCCAGAGGTGCTTTTAATACTGGCAGGCTTGAGAAGCAGCCTCTGACACTGTGGGTGTTTTCAGTGGTGGCAGGCTAGTGAGCAGCCTCCACCAGAGGAGTTCTGGCAGTGGCTTTTAAAGGGGTAGCATGTTTTACCACCCACAGACCCCTGCAGTGGTGTCTTTCAGTGTTGGGGTGGGATTTCTTTGGGCAGCAAAGAGAAGCAGCAGCCTTTCTGCTGTAGTGCAACACTGCTTTGTTTTATGACATAGCTGAAAACCGCTGCTCTAGGTAAATGGCGAGTTCAGTTACCTACTCTAGCAAAATGAGATCTTTGATCACCAAATACACACTAATTTTTAAGAATTAGTAACAATTCCAATGTGGGAAGCGGTTTGTAGACTGAGTATCTTACTGTAGAGTCAGCATAAATACATAGTAATAAAATACGTTTTTACCCACTAAAAGGGACATTTAGAGAATTCTGACACCAACATATTTCCTTTCTCTGTATCGCCAATAGGTCTCCGCAGAAAAGTTCTGCAGGTATAGTACATGCTGGTGAAACTGAATGTAGGTCAATGATATGCATACTGCCTTTTTAAACAAAAATCCTTCTGCAGAAATTGCATGATTTCCTGTTATGACTGTGGACTTCAGATACAGTATCATAGTGTCATTTAAAAAAAAATGTTCTTTTCAGTGCGTAAAAATTTTCCATTATATGCAAAATGCACAAACACACACATACGTAGTCTTATCAATTCAAATATGAAGAATATATCTGAGTAATATTTACTTTTTCTGTTTCTTGTGGCTAACATCATATATCATAGACTTTCAAGATATCTGTTTTAAACATTAAAAGATGTTAGTAGCCGAGCTTAGACAAGATCTCATCCCTATCTCCTCTTACCTCACTTGCTCGTTACACATTTTCTGTTCGTTTGTTGATGGTATGTTGGCTTTTCGGGAGTTTGGGGGGTTGGTTTGGTTTAGTTTGAAGGGTTTTCTGGGTTTTTTTTTTTTTTTCCATTTTTAAGGCATAGTGGCATAAATTTTTATGAACTTGTAGTGATGTCAGATTTGTTTTCTTGATACTTGGCATCTGGCCTCATATCTTCCTGGTAATGCATATATGTTTTTATTTCAACTAAAATGCCTAGCATAATCTATTTAGAAAAAGGCATGTGCTTTAACCTTTGTTTGCAAAGAACTCATTTTTGACTGGGCACTCTGGATACTACCACAATATGAAAAAAATATAATTTATGTTTGCGTTCTTCAGTCTAGATTCTGTTATAATTGTTGTTCTGAAAGCGAAGAGTTGTCAGTGATGGCAGAAGTGCAAGCTATCAACCAATGCTTATTTTTGTTGGGGTGGGGGTAAGAAATGGAGATTTCTTTGCCCAAAAACTTTTAGTGAATTCATACCGATTACACCAATTTATTTTTGTCAACAACAGAAGAAAAATCTGATAGAATCAAAATCTTTTGGGCTAACTTTTTCAATTCAAAATGACTTTTCATTTGAGAATTTCTTGTAATTTTATTTTTAAAAAATTAACCCCCCTAATGTACTCAGAATTGAAAAGAATGTTTTATTTGTCATTAAGTTACCAAAAATTTCAAAATATTTCAGTTTAGATCAAGCTGAAAACATTTTTTTCCAATCTTTCAGAATTGGCAGTGAAACCAAAAATCCAGTATTTGCCCAGCTGTAGTGGTGAAATGTGGTGTCTCTTGACACTCTAACCAGGGGTCTGCTACTACAGCTTCAGGGATGCATGTGGCTCTTTGTCTTCCCCCTTGTGGCTGTGCCCCCACCACCACTGGGGGAACCCTGCAGGGGGCCTGACCCTGGTCCAGCCGCCACCCCCTCCCCCCAACTAGGAGGCTACACCCATTGCGGTTCTCAAAACACTTGATTATTGAAGGACTTCTTTAAAAATGGCTTTTATCTTTTGGGTTGTTGACCCCTTCAAAGCATCTGACAAACTGAGATTTTCTTCCTTGAAAGCTCATGCAATAAATAAATCTGTTAGTCTTTAAGCGCCACAGGACTCCTTGCTTCTTTTGCTGAACTAGACTAACACAGCTGCCCCTTTGGAACTGGTCTAACCTACCTCTAATGTGCTTCAGGATAGTCTGTTGAACTGAACCCAGTGGTGTTGCTCAAGTTGAACTTCTGTGATACAAATAACATAGCACGCCAAGACGTTATTTTCCATGAGTGTTCCTTCAGAGCCCTGATTCATGAAACTACCTGCACCAGTGTGGAATTATGGCCTCAATTAGAAAAAAAAAATAATCCCTATTCAGGTCAATGCTTAAGCACATGCTTAACTTTCAGTGCAAAGTTAAGACTAAATACATTCATAAAGTTAAGCATCTATTTAGTGCTTTCTTATGGATATGCTTAACTGCTTTTCTGAACTATGGCAGTAAAGAGATTTGAAGTTTAGGAGGGGGGTTGCAGATCAAAGATGCTTTGTTGTAGACATTAGGATATAAAATAGTTGGGCAAAGTGGTCTAGATATTTTGCAAGAGTTTTTTGCAGTGGAAAATAACAACAGGAAATTTGTTGTTGTGAAGTACAGTGTAATTCAACTTCACATATACTAACTGCTTATTTTAAAAAATTGGGAGATGCCCAGGGTTCTGGATATAAGTAACAGAAATAAAATATATATGGGACGCTTGATCTATTGATTGTATATTGACTATGTTACTGTACCAACAAATGACACATGTTGGTGATATGTACATAAAATAAATGCTAGCATATCACCAACACCGGGGGCATCTCCAGCACTGGGCACGTGTCCCTAGTCCCAACACCAGTGCCCCAACACCAGCCAGGGTGCAATCTGGCTGCTGCCACAGCCCAGCCCTGTGGTCCAAGCCACAGGTGGGGTGGATCAGCAGCCCAGCCCTGCATCCCCAGCCAGGGCTGGGGACAGATCGGGCGGCTGCTGTCACAGTGGCAGCAGCTGGATCCGGCACTGATCCCAAACAACAATGTGCAACCACGCTGCCAGTCTGACCACAGTTGGGGCTCGGACTGCTCAAGGACATCAATGATGCATTGGACTGGCCCACCATGGTGGTAGCAGCAGTCCCAGCCCAGCTTAGGCTCACAGCAGGTGGCATGGCGTCATCTCCAGCTCCTCCTGCTGCTGGCAAGAAGCAGGCAGCCTGGGAGGGCCCAATCTGGCCCCAGCCACTGCTGGCAAGCAGCAGGTGGCCCCAGCCCATCCCCTGCTTCCTGCTGTGGTCAGCAATCAACAGGAGGACTGGAGCTGGATCTGGCTCTTTCCGCTGCACTGCCAGCCAGGCATGGCAGCTCCTGCCGCTGCCATCCAGCAGCAGGTGACAAGAGCCAGATCCAGGACAGGGCCAGGGCAATGCAGAGCATGAGCCATGTGGCTCCAGCAGCAGCAATGCCTATGCTGCACAGGCTTGCCATCTGGGTTTGGCAGAGATATTTCCAATTTCCAAAGGGATAGCCGTGTTAGTCTAGTCCAGCAAAAATAACAAGGAGTCGTGTGGCACTTTAAGACCAACAGATTTATTTTTTGCATGACCTTTCGTGGGAGAAAATCCCACTTCATGCAAAAAATAAATCTGTTAGTCTTAGAGATATGTCCATCTTACCTTGGTGAAAACTGAAGTCTTGTTGCTGGGTTTAAAACCACAGTAGAAAGAGGCCTGCAATTTTCCCTGTGTGCAGTGAAAATGTGACTTCAGGAGTTGGTGAATCGGGTGAAATTTGGCATCCTTTTTACCAAAGTTTTGGCAAGGAATATCACAGCATGGGTTGAAAGCCTAGCCCCATTGATGTCAATGAGTTTTTCCATTTTCTTGAATTGGATTTAATGTCAAAGTGGTCCCACTTTGCTGCAGTTGTGCCGTCGGCACAGGCTGCTTTTTTACGTTAGCCTGTGTCTGTGACAAAACAGTAACACATACCCTTGTTACAAGGCAGCTCAATTATTGTAATGCCCTCTTAACAGGACTAACAGCAATAATGCTCAACTGCTTGCAGCTTGTTCAGAATGCCACAGCAGGCGTGATCACTGATGTGAGCCAGCATGATCGCATTATGCCATGCTGTATTTTTTACATTGTCTGTTTCTAAAGTAGCAGTCTGATTTTAAGTTGGCCCTTTTTGATTTGAAAACCCTAAGTAAGAGACTCTGGCTATAACTGAGACCCTGAACCTCGTCCTGATTGGGAATCCCAGATCAGCATTCCCACTTCCCCTGCTTTTTCAGTGACCTCTTCCACTGTTCCAAAGGGGTAGCCACACTAGTCTAGTTCAGCAAAGCAAACAAGGGCTATGACTGCATTAGAGGGCTCAGGTAACTGGATTAAAAAAGGTCAATTTAGAGAGGCTGTATTTTTGTAAGTCAACTTTATAAAGTCGACTGAAGCCAGGGGATCCATTAAAGTTGACTTAAGTCTTTACAGTTGAGTTTAAATGGGTCCCCCTGGCTTAAGTTGACTTTATAAAGTTGACTTTAATGGCCACATTTTGTTAAGTTGACTTAACAAAAGTCAACTTAACCCTTAAAGTCGACTTTAAGGGTGAGTGTTATTAAGCGGACTTAAGCAAGTGCTTAAGTCAACTTAATGAATTCCAAATGTGGCCCTGGAGTTGCTTAAGTCAACTTAAAAGCCTGTTTAAGTTGACGTAAGCCTCCAGTGTAGACATACCCAAGGAGTCTGGTGGCAGTTTTAAAGACTAACAAATTTATTTGTCACATGAGCTTTCATGGGAGAAAATTCCACTTTGCCAGATGCTTATATTACCCATATTCAATGTGATAAATAAATATGTTAGGCTATCTCTTCACCTAAAATTTTAGTTCAGACTTGTTTAGTCTGAACTAAGTACTTTGAAAGTTAGTTCAAACTAAGCACATTTTTTTAGTTCAAACTAACTTTTAGTTCGAACTAACTTTTTAGTTTGAACTAAAAAAGCACGACTAGTTCAAACTAAAAGTTAGTTCAAACTAAAATTAATGCACTTAGTTTGAACTAACCACTAGTTAAAACTTATTTAGTTTGAACTAGCATGTCTCCATTGGGCTAGTTTAAACTAAAAATGAAAATTAGTTTAAACTAAGCAGTTAGTTCGGACTAACTAGCCAAACTAACTAGTTCGACCTAAGCTTTGCTTAAATTTTGCTGAAATTTTTTAGTTCAAACTAGGCAAAGCCTAGTGTAGTCAGGGTTCAGATTAGTTCAATTTGTCTAGATTTAGTAAAAGGCCTGGCCTGCTGCACAGGTTTCAGGCCATGTTCATGCTGCGCCAAACCTGGTGCTTGGACTTTCCCCTTATCAGCCAGTCATCCAAGTAAGGGTATATTCTGCTCCTTTGTCTCCTAAAGTGGGCTGCCACAGCTGCAATGCACTTAGTGAACACCCTTGGAGCCAGCAAGAGGCCAAAGAAGAAAGCGGTGAACTGCAAATGTTTCCCACCCACTATGAAGCAAAAGAACTTTGTGTGTCTCTTCATTATAAAGATATGAAAGTATGAATCCTTCAGATCAAGGGCTGCAAACCAGTCCCCGGGGTCTAGTGAGGGAATAATCTCAGATAGGGATACTATTTGGAACTTTATTCCTTTTGAATGTTTGTTCAGGGCCCTGAGGTCCAGAATGGGTCATAGACCACCATTCGCCTTTGGGGCCTGGAAGTAATGGGAGTAGACGCCTCTCCCTTGCTGTCCTGTGGGGGACTCTTTGTATCGCCCTCAGGGTCAGTAGCTTTTGGCAGTCCAGTTCTAGTAGCATCTTGTGGGAGGAGTCCCCGTTCTTGTAGTGAGGCAGCAGTTTTTGGTCCTGAGGTCTGGATCTGAACTGGATGGAGTAGTCTTGAGAGACCATGTCTAGGATCCAGCAGTCTGATATGATTCTGGCCCAGTGATTTTGGAATGTGCTTAGGAGGTTCCAGAATGGCAGGGTATGGTCGCTGAGGTCGTGGCAGCCCTCGTGGGAGAGATCAAAACCTCTGCCTCTGGGTGGAAGGGGCGGGAGTTATTATTCACCTACCAGGGCACCTGGGTGTTCCCTTCAGACCTGCCCCTTCCACCTCAGTTCCTGTCCCTGTCTCCATTCCCATAAGAGCACTGGGATGGCTAGAAGGGCCAGTGATAGGAGTCCTGTTGTTGTTGCTGCCAGAGGCGTTGCTGGCCGGGGGAGGGCCCCAGGGCATGGGCTCACACCCCGCCCCCAGCACACAGGCCCAGCCCCCTGGCCAGGGACAGGGCCAGAAGCCGCCGCGCCACCGCAGGTGGCTGGTCCCTGCATCCCCAGCTGGGGATGAGGATGGAAGTGGCCACAGCCGGCTAGGCCCTGCATTACAGGCTGGGGACCAGGCTGCCACTGCCGCAGGTGGCCGGTCCCTGGATTCCCCGCCGCAGCCACTGGTGGCCAGGCCCCAGATCCCCAGCGATGCCTCTGGTTGCTGCTGCGGTTGCTGATGGGACTGTTGCTGGCAGAAGCAGCACTTGACGGTTTAGGTTAGCGTTCAGAATATGTTGAATCTGTGAACCTCAGTGGGCCCGCAAATGGGAGATCTTGAATGGACTGCTGTATCTGCTGAGACTGTCCCGAACCCTGGAGGCAGGCGGCTCTGTGCATGGCAGCTGCTGATGCCACCCCTCAACTTGCTGTATCTGTGGCATCCCATGAGGTCAGGAGCATATTATGAGCTGCCTGAAGGCCCTCCTCTACCAGTGTGCTAGAATCTCTAGCATGACTGGGGGGATTGAAGTCCCTAAAACTCTCCATGGACTTCCAGAGGTTGAACACGTACCTGCCCATGAGGGCCTGGTGGTTTGTGATATGAAGCTGTAGTGCCATGGTGGAATACATATTTCTGCCAAAAAGGTTGAGCTTTTTCGCCTCTTCGTTCTTTGGAGTGGCAGCTGGTCGACCTTGCCGTTTCCACTGGTTTACCGTGTCCTCTACCAGCGACCCAGGTGTAGGGTGGTTAAAAAGGAAGCTGAACGAGTCTGCAGAGACATGGTATTTCTTTTCTGCCCCTTTTGACACAAGTAGGATCGAGGATGGGGGTCAGCCATCTGGCCTGAGCAATCTTAGGGACCCCCTCGTGTAATGGGACCACCACCCTGGCTGGAGGGGCTACGTAGCCTGCATTGAAGAGAGGACTGAAGTCCTCCCTGACCACCTCAATTTGTAAATCGAGGTTGGTGGCCACAAGCCTTAGGATCTCCTGATGGATGTGTGAGTCCTCTCTAAATGACACGGATCTCTGATACACCACTTTGTCAGGCAATGATGATGATAGCACCAGCAAGCTAATGTGGCAGGAACCAGGTGGCCTGCACCGGGGTCTGACTGCTCATCAGACTCCGCCATGTACCAAGATCACCGTGGCAAAGGGGGCCTTGATGACCCAGGTGTCATGGGGTCCCTGTGGGGGAAATCCCCAGGGCCCCAGTCCATCCATTGTGCCAACCAGTCCTTAAAGTTTCTTGGTGCCAAGTCCTGTGCAGACATTGTTCAGCCTTACACTGGATGGCGGTCAGGTTCCCAGTGCAGAGATGTTCTTGATGAGTGACGTCTTTTGTGAGCTGGTATTAGAGATGCATCTTGTGGAGGGGATGGTGCTGGGGCCGTTGGTGCTGGAGCCCTGGTCCAGGAATCCTTGCGTCAAGAAGATGAGGGAGAGTGCTTCCTCCTGCACTTACTGGCTGGCTTTCTCATAGCTTGTTCCAGTGCCAGCAGCATTGATGAGTGTCAGTACCAGTCCCAAACGTCAGAATCCTCCGACAAACTGGACTTGGACCTGGTGCAGTGTGACGTCCGTGAGCACACCATGTAGTGGTGGTGTGAAAAAAGTCTCCAGGGAGAATTGAAAGCAACTCCCATCATCCCCTGTCTCTGACTCCCATAAGAGGCAGGTTGATACCCTCTTTGGAGCCTGGCATGGCTGGTTCTGTCCTGGCACACATGGGCTCTCTGGAGTGCAACTGCGATGTGCACTCATCGGCACGTCTGGAGCTCAGTAGAGAGATCCATACGAATAAGTTTTCCCAACTGAGCATCAAAGAACTGGATGAAAAGGACAGGCACTTCCAAAAGTGCAAGACCGGGCAGTTCCAGGACTGTCGCTAATGGTGGAAAGAAGGAACTGAAGGGGGAAAGGTCAGGGCCACCTATATACTGCACATTTGCACAGGGCAGAGGGGACGTTGGCCACTGACCCTACAGGGACAGGCTAGGGCAAAAAGCTTTGGTGCATCTGTGCGCTGGAGCACATAGACACCTATATCAGAATGGATGTGAGCAGCACTTGAAGAAGAACCCTCAAATCTTTCCAAGTTTTTTTTCTTTGTCTCCTAACCCCCTCAGCCCCTCCCTTTCCAGGCAGAGGCGATCCCTTTGTCTTGTCTGAGCCACCTCAATTAGCAAGTCTTTGCTGCCTTTTCCCTGTATTTGCTTGCTCACTGTTGCTGAGAGTTCTGTCCGTCCCCCACCCCCTTTAGCAATGGAAAACATGTTACACATCTGAGCACACACATGAAGTTGTAGGAAACATGATATCATACTACTCATGTAGAACAGGTTATGAGTATCTATAAAGAAATATTGCATGGTGTAACTGGCAACAAATCATACGCTCATAGTGTACGAGTGACCAGGAAACTCATATAGATCATAACCCAGGGTGTACAGATGTGCATCTCATGACACAGGCTTGGATTAATTTAGGCAACCCTATTTTAGGCATCCATGTTTGTAATTGCTGGCCATAATATTTTAATGGTCAGAGAAAACCCATTTATTAATATTAAAATGATATGAATTGAGGTCCTTGCCAATGTACAATGTAATTAAAGCAAATTAAATATATGAAGAACACAATTTAAATAAATGAGCAAATGCCATATTTGAATTCAAAGCAAGCAAACAAGGTTATGAACAGGGAGAGAGAGGACATTGGAAAGTAATTAAAACAGGGCCAATGACCATCTGAAGAGTAAGATAAAAATACATTACTAATGAAATAATTCAAAACTGTTTGTAATGCATGTACATGGCGGGAAACACAGGGAGAAGCAGTTAGGGCCTGCACAGGCTAATAAAAATAGTGCCTGCTTCTTAAACAGCGCTTGTTAATCTAGCACTCTCATAGTGCTTTACCAGAGACATAAGTATCATTATCCCCATTTGAAGGAAGAGGAAAAATGAGACACAGAAAACTGCCCCAAATCATCCAATTGGAAAGTTACAAATCCAATGAAGGCATATAGATAGAGCCATAGGACTGGAAGGGACCATGACAGGTCATCGAGTCCAGTCCCCTGTGCTCATGGCAAGACTAAGGACTATCTTAAATCATCCCTCATCCTGAGAGGTGTTTGCCTAATCTGCTTTTAAAAATTTCCAATGAGGAAGATTCTACAACCTCCCTAGGCAATTTATTCCAGTGGTTAATTACCCTGACAGTTAGGAATTTTTTCCAAATGTCCAACCTAAACCTCCCTTGATGTAATTTAAGCCTATTGCTTTTTGTCCTATCATTGGTGGTTAAGGAGAATAATTCTTCTCCATTCTGCTTGTAACAAACTTATAGGTACTTGAAAACTGTTATCATGTCCCCTCTTAGTCTCCTCTTTTCCAGGCTAAACAAACCCAGCTCTTTCAATCTTCCCCTGTAAGTTAAGTATTCCAGACCTCTAATCATTTATATTGTTCTTCTCTGGACTTTCTCCAATTTGTCCACATTCTTCCTGGAATGAGGCACCCAGAACTGGACACATGCTCCAGCTGAGGCCTAATCAGCACAGAGTAGAGCAGAATTACGTCTCATGTCTGTCTTACAATATTCTTGTTAATACATCCCAGAATGATGTTTGCTTTTTTTATGATAAGGACAGCCCGCCTACACGAGGCCCTTACACTTGTGGCTGACAACAGCCTTCCACCCACATCACCGCTGCCTGAATCAGGTAGTTACCATCCTGAGGGGTGTCTTAGACCAGCTAAGAATATGGCAGGACCCAGAATTCTCATGAGAAGAGGTCCCCTTTGAAGCCCAGAGTCCCTCAGTCATGCTGATCATGGATGTGTTGGATCAGGAATGGGAGGCTTGTCCACCCAGGAGACATAGTCATGGGAAGACAGCTCCCTCCACATAAATGTGAAAGAACTGAGAGCAATTCACTTAGTGTGTGCAGCCTTCCTGGACAAGATAGAGGGAAGGACAATTCATGTGCTAACAGACAACACGACAGCCATCTTTTGCACCAACCATCGGGGGGACATGCTCACCTACACTATGCAAGGAAGTGTCCTGCCTGTGGGACTTAGCACCGAGAAACAAATTCACCCCAATAGCTTCCCACCTACCTAGGGTGAGTTTCCCACCTACCCAGGCGGACACACTCAGCAGGAAGTTCCTGTCACAACATGAGTGGTCACTGCAGCCAGAGGTGGTAGACCGCCTCTTCAGAATCTGGGGCCTCCCCCAGATACACCTGTCTGCATCATGGGAAAAGCACAAATGCAACTGGTTCTGTTCACTCGGAAGGAGCTAGGGGCCTTGCACCTCTCGATCTGCTACTCACAAATAGAGAAGAATGTATCAGGGAAGTAGAAGTGAATGGCAGACTGGGTAGCAGTGACCATGAAATGATTGAGTTCAAGTTGATGATTAAAGGAAAGAAGGAAAGAAGCAAAACGCAGACCCTGGACTTCAGAAAAGCAGATTTTGTCTCCCTCAGGGAACTGATGGGCAGGATCCCTTGGGAGGCTGATCTGAAGGGGAAAGGTGTCCAAGAGAGTTGGGTGCATTTTAAAGAAACCCTGCTAAGGGCACAGGAAGATACAATTCCGATAAGGAGAAAGCACAGCAAATGTGGAAGGCGCCCACTGTGGCTTAACAGAGAGCTCTGCACTGAGCTGAAGCATAAAAAGGACGCTTACAGGAAGTGGAAGCTAGGACAGATGACTAAGGAGGCATATAAAGACATTGCTCGGGACTGCAGGGATAAAATCAGAAAGGCCAAAGGACAAATGGAGTTGCGACTAGCAAGGGATGTGAAGGATAACAGGAAGGGGTTCTACAAGTATATCAATAACAAGAAGAGGATCAGGGATGGTGTAGGTCCCTTACTGAATGGGGCAGGCATCCTCGTGACAGAGGATGAGGAAAAAGCTGAAGTGCTCAATGCTTTTTTTACTTCAGTTTTCACAAGCAGGGTCAGCTCCCAGCCGACTACACTAGGTACGGTAGACTGGGGAGAAGAAGAGAGGCCCTTGGTGACAGAAGGTCAGGTTAGGGACTGCTTAAAGAAACTAGATGTGCACAAGTCCATGGGGCCGGATGAACTGCATCCGAGGGTGCTGAGGGAGCTGGCTGATGAGATAGCAGTACCGTTGGCCATTATCTTTGAAAACTCGTGGTGAACAGGGGAGGTGCCAGAGGACTGGAAAAAAGCAAATATAGTGCCTATCTTCAAGAAAGGCAAAAAGGAGGATCCTGGGAATTACAGACCTGTCAGCCTCACCTCAATCCCTGGAAAAATCATGGAGCAGCTTCTCAAAGAATCCATCCTGAAACACTTGGAGGAAAATAGAGTAATCAGGAACAGTCAGCATGGATTCACCAAGGGTAAATCATGCCTGACCAACCTCATCGCCTTCTATGATGAGATGAGTGGATTTGTGGATGCGGGAAGAGCCGTTGATGTGATATACCTTGACTTTAGCAAGGCTTTTGATACGGTTTCCCACAGCATTCTCATTAGCAAATTAAGGAAGTATGGGTTAGATGCGTGGACTGTAAGGTGGATAGAAAACTGGCTAGATCAACGGTTTCAGCGTGTAGGAATCAATGGCTCCATGTCAAGTTGGCAAGCAGTAACAAGTGGTGTGCCCCCGGGGTCGGTCCTGGGGCCAGTTCTGTTCAATGTTTTCATCAGTGATCTGGATGATGGGATAGACTGCACACTTAGTAAGTTTGCGGATGATACCAAACTGGGGGGAACGGTAGACACCCTAGAGGGCAGGGACAGGATTCAGGGAGACCTAGACAAATTGGAGCAGTGGGCCAAGAGGAATCTCATGAGGTTCAACAAGGACAAGTGTAAAATCCTGCACTTGGGACGAAAAAACCCCATGTACTGCTACAGCCTGGGGAGTGATCAGCTAAATAGCAGCACTGGAGTCATGGTGGATGGGAAGCTGGATATGAGTCAGCAGTGTGCGCTTGCTGCCAGAAAGGCCAATGGCATACTGGGCTGCATCAGAAGAAGTGTCGCCAGCAGATCGAGGGATGTGATCATTCCCCTCTATTCTGCACTAGTGAGGCCACATCTAGAATACTGTGTCCAGTTTTGGGCTCCCCACTACAAAAAGGACATGGACAAATTAGAGAGAGTCCAGAGGAGGGCAACCAAAATGATCAAAGGGCTGGAGCACAAGCCCTATGAAGAAAGACTGAAGGAACTAGGCTTATTTAGCCTGCAGAAGAGAAGACTGAGGGGGGATTTGATAGCAACCTTCAACTACTTGAAGGGTTGCTCCAAGGAGGATGGAGCTCAACTGTTCTCGGTAGTAACAGAGGGCAGAACGAGAAGCAATGGTTTCAAGTTACAGCTGGGGCGGTCCAGGCTGGATATTAGGAGAAACTTCCTTACTAGGCGAGTGGTGAAGCATTGGAATAAGCTGCCTAGGGAGGTGGTGGAATCTCCATCTCTGGAGGTGTTCAAGGCCCAGCTGGACAAAACCCTGACTGGGATGATCTAATGGGAGTGGTCCTGCTTTTTTGGCGGGGGTTTGGACTAGATGACCTCGTGGGGTCCCTTCCAACCCTATGATTCTATGATTCTATAAGGAGGGAGAGGGGGTCACTTTCAGATGCCCGCCTGATGAACTGGGGGGAGGGGCACTGCTCTATGCTTTACCCACATCCCACAGATCCAGAAGGTCCTACTAAAGATCAAGAGGGACAAAGCAGACCTGATTCTGACAGCCCCAGGCTGGCCTTGCCAGCTGTGGTACACTACCCTCCTAGACCTCTTGGTAGCCCCACCCATAATGGTCTAATTCAGAGAGGACCTGCTCATGCATGACGCTGGCCGTCTGTACCATACAGACTCCAGGGGTACTGCATCCAGAGCCGTAACTAAAGTGGGGCCAATGGAGCAAAGCCCTGGACAGCCCGGAGCAGCTCAATGGAGCTGCTCTATGAAAGGGGTGGCTTTGCGGTGCTAGCTCTAAGCACCACTAATGGGAAGGGGTGTGTTCCAATCGGAACACTCCCTGGGCGGCAAAACACCATGTTATGGCTCTGACTGCATCTCACAGCATGGATGAACCCCAGTGAGCAGACATGCTCAGAAAAGGTCCAGAAAGTCCTGATCAAGAGTAGGAAATCCTCCAGAAGAGCCACTTACAGTGCCAAGTGGAAACACTTGTCCCTCTGGGCCCAGGAAAGAGGGGTAGCCCCAGAGTCCACCCCAATTCAAACTATACTAGACTATCTCTTAGACCTCAAAGAAAAGGGCCTCTCACTCCCTTTTCTCAGGGTACACCTAGCAGCAATGTCATCACTGCACAATATTGTTGATGGGGTGACCCCCCTTCTTTCACCCCATAACCTCAAGATTCTTCAAGGGAGTGGAGAGACTTTACCCCCCAGGATCAAGACCTGGTCTCATAATGGAATTTAAACCTGGTGCTCGAGGGACTCACAAAACCCCCATACGAGCTCCTCAGTGCATGCGCACTTCTAGTCTTATCATGGAAGGTGGCCTTGTTGGTGGCCGTTACCTTGACCAGATGGGTCTCGGTGTTAAGACACCTCTTCTCAGAACCCCCATGGTCCTCCGTGCAGACAAGGTCCAGCTATGTCCACACCCAGCCTTCCTACCTAAGCTGGTGTCCCCCTTCCATGTAAATCAGGACATCTGCCTTCCAGTGTTCTTTCCAGACCCATAGGTCACAGAGAACCAGAGGAAGTGGCACATCCACTACATAAGAAGGGCACTCGAGATCTACATCGAGTGAACCAATCCATTCTGTAGAACGAGCCAACTATTTGTGGCAGTCGCTGAATGCATGAAGGGACAAGTAACAACCCAACGCATTTCATCCTGGCTATCAAACTGTATTAAAGACTGCTACCAAAGATGATAGCTGTCTCCTTAGGCATAAATGAAATTCCTATTTGTATGGGACTGGGCTTCCGAGGAAGATCAGGGCGCATTCAACTAGAGCACAAGTGTCCTCCATGGCATTCCTTGCCCAGGTCCCTATCTGCTTTTCAGAGTTAATAGAAAGAAGGGACTGAAGGGGGAGGTAGGAGTAAGGCTACCTATATACTGAGCAGGTGTGCAGGACAGAGGGGGCATTGACCACCGACCCTACAGGGACAGGCTAGGGCAAAAAGCTTCTGGCCATCCATGCTCTGCAGCATGTAGACATCAATATCAGAATGTCTGTGAGCATCCCATCTCAAAGAAGGATGTTTACTGGTAAGTAACCCTCAGTTTTAGTTGAGATGCTCCATCTTGAAACAACTTCAAGCAAGATCTGGGACCTGCCTGGTCACAGGCAGAGACTAGCTATACACATATCTGACAGCCAAACAGCTCGAGCATTAACTTGAACTGTGAGGTCAGTCTAAGTAGAGATAATATAGGTATTTTACTTTTTATTTCCTTGTGGTCACTCCTGACTCATTTATATTGTGATTCTACCATGACTGGCCATATTCTTATTTAGAATTGTGATCAATAAACTTCTAACTGTTTTATCTAAAGCTGTGTGATCTTTAGAGGATGTGAGTGAAGAGGGCTGGGCACAATCCATTTCTTTGTTAAATGGATGGACTTGAGTATACTGTGATTGGGAGTGGGTCCCAATCTCTGTAGACAGCGACTCGGGGTGTAGTAACTGAGGGTGGGCATGCTTGCTGGGGGACCATCCTCGAGTAGCCAGAGGGCATACACCTACTGCTTGAGACCGATTCATGCCAGAGGCCAGAGTGGACTGACTCAGGAGTGAATGGTCACTTGGCAAAGCAGGGCGAATCAGGGTTCAGGAGTGGGAATTGGGAGGTCACAGCGGCACACAGGACTGGATCTGCGGAGCAGCCTGTCACAACCTGGATTTCAGAGACGTGAAGACTGGAAGTTGTTTGACCACTTAATTAGCTGACTGTATAGAGACAAGTTCCAAAGGGGCAGCTGTGTTAGTGAAGTTCAGTAAAACAAACAAGGAATCCTGTGGTACTTAAAGAAATTGATTTATCAAATGAGCTTTCACGCAAGAAAAATCCCACATCATCAAATACTTTGAAGATGGGGGAGCTTACACTATGGGAGTTAAAAATGCAGGGAAGTGTAAGTCATGGGAGTTTCCCCATCTTTAAAGCGTCTGACGAAGTGGGATTTTCTCCCACGAAAGCTCATGTGATAAATATATTTCTTAATCTTTAAGTGCCACAGGACTTCTTGTTTCTTTTATATAGAAACAAGTTCTAAAAGGGTAGACATGTTAGTCTAGCTCAGTAAAACAAGCAGGGAGTCCTGTGGCACTTTTAAAGACTAACAAATTTCATTTTTCATCAATGAAGTTTTTACCCATAAAAGCTGATGCAAAAAATAAATCTGTTAGTTCTTAAAAGTGTCACAGGACTCCTTACTTATACAAAGACAAAATGTCTAACTTTAGGCCCCTATTGTAAATTTTTGACCTTTTTGTATTACTTCAGGTCTTTCACATTTTGTGAGTGAGACCTTGAGATGTATCAGAGCAACAGGAGGGGAGGATAGCTAGCTTTATGCCACCTTTCCACCCTTCTTGATCATGAAGGCTGGTGGGGCTGAATATAAGTTGGAGCAGTCACCGTGACAGTTAGGGATCCCTGGAGCAACTCATGCTTCAGCCATGGCTCTGATACATACTGAATGGCGAGGAAGGACGATGGCAGGTGTTGCTGTTACTACATCAGGTGTTTTCACAGTTTCTAATGCAAGTTCATCATGCCTCGGAAAGAAGTGACAGACATTTACACAAAGAGGGAAAATATTAGTGCCAGAGGTGGTTAATCTTTGCTCTCTTTATCTAGCTACCTGTGTATTTGAAAGAGTTAGGCAATAGTCTTGTTGTGTGAGGATTTACAGACACAACTCCATTAACATTAGTGCAGAGGCATCGCTGGCGCTGGGCACCCGGGGCACGTGCTCCGAATCCCACCGTCAGTGCCCCAGATCTGGCGGCCCCAGTCTCTAGCCCAATTGGGCCAGAGATCTGGGGCCTGGGCTCCCACGGCCGCGGCAGGGAATCCAGGGCCCAGCCGCCTGCGGTGGCGGCAGCCCCGTCCCTGGCTGGGGATGCAGGACCCAGACGCCTGTGGCCACTTCCGGCCCCATCCCCAGCGAGGGATGTGGGGCCCGGCCTCCCGTGGCCACTTCCAGCCCCATCCTCGGCAGGCGATGCGGGTCCTAGCCGCCTGCAGTGGCGCAGCAGCTTCTGGCCCTGTTCCCAGCCAGGGGGCGGGGCCTGCTGGCTGGGGGCGGGGCCTGTGCCTGTGCCCTGCGTCCCTCCCCGGGTCAGAGACACCTCTGCCTTAGTGGGAACTGAATGCATAGATCTTCCTACATCACAACATGAATATCTGGTAATAAATGTTTTAATATGTTTGTATCATCAACTGGATAATTTAAAACATTTTAAAAATCTAAATAAAAATTGAATTTTCTACATTTTAAAAATCCAAATAAAAATTGAGTTACCCCCAGAGACAGATAAGTGGAATCTATCACCATACAGTGAGAGCTGGTGTGATTTCATATTGTATGTAGAATGATCTTTTTTTTTCTTTATTGATTATTAGGAGAGTAATGCAAATAAAGGGAGGTGAATGTTTTAAGATTTTTGTACTTTATGTACGAAAGGAAGACTTTAAAACTGGAGTCCCTGTTGAGGGACACCACAAGAAATAATTTTTTTTCCAGAAAACGGCTGTCTCACTGTTGGCAATTTTGCGGATGCAAGAGAGAAAGGAAGTGTGTGTGTGTGTGTGTATTAGTGATGTGAAGATACACGAGCATACCATCCTTTTTCTTGTCTCTGAATATATAAACAACATGCCTTATCATTCATAAGTTAATGAGCAACTATATATCTCCCCCACTCCACACACACACACAATAGGCTCAGACTCAAGCTTTCTAATATAGCACACTCCTCAATCAATGCTGTTTATGCCAACATTAGGAATACAAGGAAATAGAAAAAAAATTTAGAGACCATAGGAAAACGATTTGTTTGGTATTTCAACTGCAGTTTTATTCAAATATACACAACTGCTGCTGGACGGGGGAACTGCAGGAAATATGCCAAGGAAGAGAGATGAGGGGAGGCCATCAACAAGAGAAAGTGAGCAAAAGACAGAAAATGCTTTTGTTTGCAATCCTGGTGGTTGACTTGATTTGCAAATAATAATAGGCCCCCCTTCCTTTTCCCTAGCCCCCTGACTCACTGTATGTAAAGTGACTGACACTCACTGGAGATTGATTTTTAAATATGAATCTTGTTTGTAACTCTTGGTTATGGTTACATAATTGATTTCTAGCTCCAAGAGTTTTCTTTCCCATTTATGTACTACCCAGTTAGCCTCCCTCTTGCTCTTGCCTTGCCATCAAGTCCCTCCACCCTTGTCTAAATCTTACAGAGTACTGAGAGGACAATCTGAAAATTCAATCAATCAATCAAATTCACGTTTTTCAACAGAAATAAGCTAAGCTCTGTCTCTGTTCTTCAAGGTTTTATGCTTATTGCATTCAGGGCAATCATATATTTTACCAGTGTGCATTATATTTGCTTTCTTCCAAATGGAGGAAGCATGGTTTTCTTAACTGATAATGCCTACAGCAGCGGTGAGCAAAGTCTACTGCTTTCTGCACAAACAGGGCCGTTCCTATGGGGATGCGTGGCCCTGGGCGAATTGCCCTCTATGGGGCCCCCACTTACCTCCCCCCCCAGGCACTCGGGGGGGGGGGCTAGCTGACCCAGGGGAGGCCCCTGCCCCAGCTGCCACATGCAAGGGACTGGGTGAGCTGGCCAAAAGCGGCAGAACAGGAGTGCAGGGTCTGGTTTCTCAGCTGCCCTTAAGTCAGTAGTTGTCAAACTTTTTCCTCGGGACCTAGGTCCAGACCCCTCTGCCATGTGGTGACCCTCCACTGAAAAAAAGTGGCTACCGCCAGAAAATTGAACAGTGACTGTGGCTGGGGGGGCGGGGGCAGTCCCTCATGGCTTTCAACCTTTCTCTTGAAGCTTCTATTGCATCTCTGAAATCTACACATCTAATCTGAGATCACCTACATGGAACATGCAGAAGGTGATCCCACATGCCATGCTCCTGTCTCAAATCAGGAAATAAGTCAAGTCTCTAAAATTGCATGTAGCAGCCTGGAGTGTGTGTGTGGGAGGTCCTTGCAAATGGGGGTTGTGGGGGGTGACTGGGTGGAGAAATGAGGTGGAAGTGCTGAGACAGGGGAAGGAGAAGAGAGCCAATGCCAAGCTGGAAAGAAAGGTCCTGGAAGATCCTGTCTGCTGCTGAGCCTGTCCAAGTCCCTCTAGGTCCTGGTCTCTTCTCCACTGCCAAATCCCAGGAACTGAAGCAGGCCCTCTGGGTCGCACTTTCACCTCTGCACTTCATCTGCTCCCTGAATTTCCATGAACACACAATTATCCACACTATTGTGACTGGAGGGGTGCTAGCCCTCTCTGCTTGGTCTGGTGACCCCCTGGCAGTGTTCATAAGGCAGCAACACAATGGGGCTATCCACTACCCCCTTCAGATCAGGATTTTGTTATAACTTCTTCCAGCAGATACATCCCTGAGTTGGATTTTATTCTGTTACTTAGGCTTTCTAACTGTAGAAAAAATACCATACTTTGTAACACAGGCTTCTGCTAGAACAGTTTGCTTTTCTCTTCTCTTTTTAATTATCAATCAAGAAATCTCAGGAATTTTTATTAAAATCTACAAGTTATAACTTTTGTTGCAAGCAAGGGAATTCTCAGCCCACTGAAAAAAAGGCAAATCCTAATTTGCCAAAATAACTGCAATCCCCATATCCCAGAAATAGTGGAATAAGGCGTTCACAGGTTTTTCTTTTCGTCATTAGGTCTATTGATAAAAAACACAAAGGTTGCTTGCCAGGGACCTCAGTCCTTTTCATATGAATGAGGAAAGAGATACTGACTCAGACAGAAAAAAAAGCAAGGAGTCTTGTGGCACCTAAAGACTAACAGATTTATTTATTTATGTATTTATTCATCTGATGAAGTGAGAAGTTCTCCTACGAAAGCTCATGCAATAAATAAATCTGTTAGTCTTTAAGTGCTACAAGACTCCTTGCTTTTTTTTTTTTTCTTTACTAGACTAACAGAGCTGCCCCTTTGGAACTTGACTTAGAGAGGAGGCATAGAGATTGTTTGAACAACAATTAGCACCTCATTGTTAATCGTAACTACTCACCTTTGTTGCAATGCTGATACAACAGGCTAAATGAAAACTGCCTTAAGCAACTTTCACATCAAGCTAATCCTCTCTCTGGCCTCACAGTAGAGCTGGACCTGTGCTTCCACTTTTGGCCAGCCATCCCAGTCCCTGGCATGGGAGGGAGCAGCCTTGCAGGGCCCCCCAAAGCACAGGGCCCTGGACGGCTGCCCCTCTCACCCTACCCTAGGGACGGCCCTGTGCGCAAAAGGTGGTCATTTACTGTTAGCTCATCTTCACACCTTCCCAACATTCATTTATGTGTTTCATCCACCAGTTGTATATTCCCATAAACCAAATGAGCAGCTCTCTGAAGCTTTTTCTTAAATTTTCAGGTAACACCTAGGCACGGTAAGGCCCTGATCCTTGATTAGGTCCTCTAAGTCACTCCTTTAATACCAATACATAATAACTGTGGTCAAGACACAGGACAGGGAATCCACAGACAGAAGGGTTCTACTCTCAGATTTACATAGATTTAAATGGGAGACCAAAGGATAATCGCTAACCCACCATGCCTCATTTTCTGAGGAGTTAAAATACAGATAATAATAATTAATTTACAAAGGTGTTCTGAAGCAGCACTCTTTAATATATATGCAGAGGTTGATATGCCCAAAAGGAAAGAAGTCACATAAATGTAAAGTGCTTTTTATTAATAAAAAATTGTTATTACATGTATACTATATATAACATGCATACATGGAAGTGTGTATAGTCAAAACTTGTTTATTGAATATCAATATATGTCCGAGTAGCTCTTTTATTATGTAGTTGTGCCTGCTCCATGATCCAAATTAACCCTGTGTTAATACAACGGCACAGCTCCATATTCTAGAGTTAACAAAAATTCTTTCTTTTATAGATACACACTGAATTCAGATTGCCTATAAATTTGCACACTATTCTAATACTTGGTCATTCTAAGTACTGACAAGCCAAGTTTCACTGAGGGATATCTATTTTGATATCCACAGAAGTGGAATGAATGTGCATGCCTTGTAAAATGGATGTTTAAGACTTTTTGCCTTTATTGCTTCAGTTGCTGTTTTAAATTATTGTTAATAGATTTGTACAGCTTTCCAGCTGGAACACACCTGTGAACTCAGTCCAATATTAATAGGAATTTTACTTGTGCCTAAGGAGACAGCTTCCATGTTCATTGAATAATGGTGCAAACTGGGAAGGTACAGGCATTAAGAAAGGCTAGGCTCAAAAGAGTAAACACAGAAGTGTGAAGTTTACTACTCACTCCACATATCTCAGTTAGAATGTCCCTTTAAGGAGAGCACTTTATAAAGGGCTCACACACACATATGCACATCACCATAAGAATGAAATCCTGGTTCCATTGATGTCAATGGGATTTTGCCACTAACTTCAATGGAGACAGGATTACACCCTAAATATCTAAGGCTACATCTACACTTTGAGCTAGAAGAATGATTCACAGCTTGCACAGACATATTCACACTAGCCCTCATGCTAAAATGGTAGTTCAGCCATGGGCAACAGCAGATCCTGCTAACAGCCCCACAAATGCACCCAGCATTTGAGATGCTAAGCAGAGTGCTTCATCTATCACTGCTACCCATGCTGCTGAATTTACCTTGAGAGCTCTCACAACTATATCTACATAATCTAGAAGTCACATTGCTAGCTAAAGTAACCAGATGTCCTAATTTTATAGAGATGGCCCCAATATTCAGGGCTTTTTCTTTTATTGGCATCTATTACCACCAGTCCCTATCCCAATTTGTCGCACTTGATATCAGGTCACCCTACTGCTAGCTCATAGTGTAGACGTGGACTAAATGCCTCACAGAAGTAAAGTGGGGAGAAAAGTGGAGAATGCCAAAAGAGATGCTACTTTCATAATGAGAACTGTACCATTCGACCCTCTCAAACTCCTCTGGCCTTCCGAATTCTGTACAGATGGTGCTAATATCATGTTTGAAATCAGTATTACTGCAGCATGGCAGCATTTTAGACATTTCTGCCAAAACATGGTGTAGATAATTTCTGTCCAAAAGATCGGTGGTGGAGTTTAGTTGCGTCATCAGTACAAACATTGAATGGTCTGGCTATTCAAAATACAGAGCCTATGTTTCTCAGACATTATGGCTTTGCAAATCCTTCTTTTGGGGAAAAAAAATCTTTTCCTTCTACTCCTGAGACACAGCTTTGAAATACATTCTAGATTTCCTATCACCTAATTGCAGAAGTCCTTTGGGAAAAGCAGGATTGAATTAAGTCAGAATCTTTGGGATCCAGGCCAAAAGTTGAGCAGGCTTGTTGCAGAAATGGGGGGGGGGAACCAAGGGTCTCAGAGAGAAGAGTCATGAGATTTGTAAGGACCGTAGTCCAGCCATAAGCAAACTAATGAGATGACGAGTCCACTTTAGGGCTGTGAAAGAAAGATCACAGAGTATAATGGCGAGTAGGCTGCTCCAGTGAGAAGTTTCTGAAGAGAAGGTATTATTTTTAAAGTTCTCCTGAAGTTTTTATGACTGACACCATATTTCATTTTAACCATCCTTGGGGACAAAAGCTCAAGTGGATGTATCTCAATCACTCCCTCCCCTTTCTCTCCCCTTGTCAGCATGTTCTCTACCTCCTGTACATTTTCACGATGGCTAAAAATTCTGACTCTCCCTCCCTTTCCCAACTGACTGTGCCCTTTGAAAGGTGCACAGTGCCCTGACTCCCACGGAGTTGAGTTCCATTGGAATTGCTAGTAGTATATTCATCAGCCATCTGTCACTGCAGCTGCTTGTTGAAAAAAATCAACTTATTTTTTTTTTAATATTTCAGTTGGAAAAAAAAATGGCCTGGCCATTTCAGTGACAATTCAAGCACAAGGAACAGCCATCTATAACCAATTGAAAAGCAAAAGGCCAATGAATAAGAAATAATAGCCACAGGATTTGATGGGCATGTGTGGAGACATAGGTCCTGTCTGACTCCCCCTCTGCATGATAGGAGTAACTCCGGTATGTCTGGTGGAAGAGTGAAGCCCATGGAGCTTCTGAGTCTCAAGAAGACAGAGCATGTGACTAGCAGCTGGTTGCCAACATAATGTACAGATGAGATCAGCACAGTGTATCTCTAGCATGTCCAGTTGAACTTTTATCCCCAAGGATGGGTTAAGGAGTAGGATCTCAGCCATTAAAACTTCAAGAGAACTTTAAAAATATGTCTTCTCTTCAAAAACTTTTCATTGAAGCAGCCCACTTGCTATTATACTCTGTGATCTTTCTTCCCCAGCCCTAAAATGGACTCTTCCTCTCATAAGGTTGCCTATGGATGGATTCCCATCCCACATGTATAATTTTATGGCACTGTCCAAGGTAAAGTGAAATACTTGGTAGCTGTAACCAAACTACTTCAAGGGTCAGGCAAAATCTAATGGAATCAGGAGTTCAAGCCATCAGTCTTTCAGCTGCTGTTTCTGCTTGTGATCAAGTTTGGTTTCATGAGCCTCTCCTTTCAGATGCTGTATTTCAGGGACCAGCAAGAGAGATTAAATCCATGCCTTCATTTTAGGTGTTGAACTTTTTTTGTGGGTTTAGGAGTTTGCTAGCAGTCATATGCATGGCTTTCCAGGTGGGTATCCCAATGGCACTGGTGACTACCACACCTACCTTGACAGGACAGCAGGCAGCAGCAGTATGGGCCTTCTGCGTGACATGTGAAACAGAAGTGACAGCTTTTGACAAAGCAGGAGAATCCTCTGGGCCCATTGGATACTGGACACATCCTCTTTCCTATTTCCCTTCTTATTTACATTTTTTAGCTCAGTAAGTTGAGAAAGAAATAGAGAAATTACCTCTTCACATTTCTGTGATAGGGAGCTAAAAAAGCCTTGCAGGCAAGAGGACACATGAAGACTGCTAAATGATGGATATGATTAAAGCACACAGAAATATTAAAATCATTCTTAAGGTGGAGAAAGGGAGAAATAACAATATCCATTTTCAGTCAGTACCTAGGATCCTGTGATGGCCTATGGAGGAACTCCTTGGAACCACAGGTATTGTTAAAGACAATAGCAGTTTTAATGCATGCATGTAATTTGCTAAGGGAGGCTGTGGTGCTTATAGTTGGAGGACATGAGTGAAGTGAAAAATCAGTTAAGCCTGTACAGAAAATAAATAAAGTAGCTTTTTTAGGCAGGGTCAGATCATCAAAGCAGTTTTAGGGGCTTAAATTCCAGGCCCTGAGCAAAAAGAGGACCCTGGCCTCCAGCCCCTAAATCCCTGATAAGCCGGCCCTCCTGCCTGGCTCACCACTGGCACAGCAAGACCGCTAAAAGTTCTCCTGCCCTGTTGACGCTTGGGTGCCACAGCGGAAAGGGAGGGACAAGGCCCTGGGCAAGAGGCCAGGCTCTTCTCTCTGCCCAACCCTTGAGCCGGCTGGCCTGCCCCCAAGGGTGGTGCAGGGAGGGCCAGCGCTTCCTCCGTGGAGGGGTGGGTGGGGTCGGCTGACTCATGGCAGGTGAGACCTCTGCTGCTCCCACCCCAGCCTTCTTGGGCCCTCTGTGTGCCAGCCGGCTCCCCTGCCCCAGGAGTAGGCTGGGGTGGGAGTGCCCTCTGGCCCCAAGGCCCCTCCCCAGCAACAGAGTGATGGGGGCCAGCCTGTGCAGCTCAGGTGTGGAGGGAGGGCCATGGTCAGGCGCAGCCAGGTCTTCAGCAGTAAGGGGGGCAGCCCGGGCCCCCCGGGCTGGTTAACCTGGCCTTGGTTTTGGGGAGCTGGCAATGGAGAATTTCCTCATTCCACGCCAATCGGCCATATACCTTGCAGGCAGGTGTCATTTTACAGGTGAGTCCTTACTTGATTATTCCCTCCCTAAAGTATCAACAACTCCAGGCAGATCACTGTATGCTAAAGAGCAACCCCTTTTGGAGGGCGTTGTTCATTAATAGAAAAGTCAATTAAAGATAGATAACCCACTCTCACATCTTAGCTGGACAGCAGACAAGGAGTCTGGTGGCACTTAGGGAAGTCCATACACACTGTTTAAATCGAAATAACACTGGTTCTTTTGGTTTAAAAAATGGTAGGTCCATACCATGTTCCCTTATTTCAAAATGAGGAACTCCCTTATTTTGATATAAGGAAAGTTGTATTGATATCCTAAAACCTAGTATTATTTTGATATGACGGTTAAATTGAAATTCTTATTTCGAAATAACACAGTGCAGACATGTTATTTTTGATTGAACTGTTAAATGGATTTAACACTTTTTGCCCTTCTCCTTCCCAGGTGCTTTCCTTTTCCTATATATTGGGTGGGGGCCTGGCCCAGTGAGGGGGCCATGTTGCCATACCTCCCATGGTGCCCCTCTCCTGAATCGAAATAGCATGTCCTGTATCTGGACATGCTATTTTGATTTGGGGTTTGTTGGTGCGGACCTGTTAAATCAATTTAACTTATATTGATTTAATGATTTTTCTATTGATTTTATTAAATCGATGTAAGTAAAATCAATTTCACCAGGTATGTGTGGACATATCCTTAAAGACTAACAAACTGATTTATTGCATCAGCTTTTGTCAGAGAAAATCCCACTTCAGATGCTTTGAAGATGGGGGAATTTACAGAATGGGAGAAGATAAATGCAGGGAAGTATAAGTCATGGGATCAGGTCACACTGTAACAGTGAGTTAAAGCAATTGTAAAGATTCATACATGGGGGACCAGCATATAGAGGAAGATGAGATCAAATCCCCTGTTGTAATGAGAGAAAACTCCAAAGTCCCTATTAAGCCCTGAAGTTATGCAATGAAATTGGCAAATAAATTCAGTCTCAGCAGCTTCTCTTTGAAGCCTTGTTCTGGTATTCATCTGTCTGAGCACTGCAATTAGAAAATTGTCAATGAATTGATCAGAGTGTTTGAAATGCTCACTCACTGGTTTTAGAATGTTATGATTTCTGATGTCAGATATGTGCTCAATTAGTCTTTTGCATAGCAACTGTCCTGTTTGCCCAATATATAAGGCAGAGGGGCATTTCTTGCACAAGAAAGCATAAATCACACTGGTGGATGAGCAGGTGAATGAGCCTTTGATGGAGTAGCTGGTTTTATTAGGTCCTGTAAGTGTCTTCTGTGCAAAGTTGGCAGTGTGGTTTGTTGCAGGGATATGTGCCTGCTTCAATGGTTCTATTGCTAGGTCTGTAGTTACTAGTAAGTATCTGCTTAAGGTCGGGGGATTTTAAGTGCCACAGAACTCCTTGTTTGTTCTACTGAGCTAGACTATCACAGCTGCCTCTTTGGATCACTGCTGGGTTGCTCTTACTCTATCTATCCCCCACCAGTATCCAGCACTCACCTCTACTCAGTCTCTTCCCCATGGGTTCTTTGAGTTCCAGTCTTTGTCCCTGGTGTTAGGTTTCTTGCCTTTCCTAGATTGCAATCTTTCTCTGGAGTCAGGGATCAGGGAGGTCCATTTACTGTATCGCTTCTCCAGAGGCATGATACCTGTCAAGCTACTTTTCCAGCCTGAGTCAGGGAAACCACCTGGTTTAGACCAGGTCTTTTTGGGTCCCTGCTAACTGCAGCCGTCCTTTTATAAGGCTCCCTTCTCTGTAAGCATTTCTTGTAGGCTCCTCATTCTGGTGGGTTCCCGGACACCTTGCCAGGCCTCTAAGCTCTCCTGCTCAGGCCTCTGACTCAGACTTCTTTTGGGAGCTGCTCTCCTGTTTCCTTTAGTAATTCCCCTCTAATTGAGCTTGGGTATCTTTATTAGGTCCATGTGCTTGTTTCCTAAACAGCCACCTGGAGCAGTCAGTTACCCCACAGTTGAGCTTACAAAGCAGTTGCATGCAGACTATGCTCTAACAATTCCCCATGAAGAGCTGCTGCCCTGTGTCATGGAAGTTTGTTTCCGCTTCTGGATGCAGCATCCTGCACCCTTAGCAGTAAAGCCTGAAGTGACAGCTTTCTGTCTCCACCCACACAACTCCCACAGTATATCTGAAATTCATACATATATATGTATAATTATCCCTGGAGCCACAGAGATATAGAAAGCCCTTTTTTAAATGAAAGAGAAAAGAAATCTTTTTCAGTCTTTCCCAGCTACTGCTGGCAAAGAGAGAGAGAGACAGACAGACAGACAGACAGACTGATAAGACTCACTGACTTTTTTTTTTTAATGTATTTCTTTTTGGTTTTCATATTGAAGTTTTCACCTTTATGGTATGAAGAGACTGGAAAGAAGATAGAAAGCACCGGAGGCCCATTACACACAAAGCTCTTCCTATTTTTTTTAAACTATGCTATTTAAATAGGTAGGTATTCAAGTTTTTTATTTTTTTATTTTTTTTTTAAGTACACTGTTCCACAAAAATCACCTGCCCAAAAGCTTGAATCAGGCTGAAGCACCTGTCTGCATCTCATATATATGAAAGATGGAGTTGCATGACAGGAATAGGGTTTGGAACAGAGAGAAAATAAAACCTCCCACCTCCCACCCCCGCTTCTCAGCCTTTTTTAAAATGGCCAGGTGTATGTGCTTTGGGTCTCTGTCATACAAACCTCCAAGAGCCCCATTCACACACTCCCTAATAATCAGCCCGCTTGACTGTGAAACAGGCTTCAGTATCTTGCCATTAGGTAGACAAAATCAGCTAGTCTCTTTGCTTGTATTAGCTGCTTCAGCAGAGCTCCTACTGAGAGTCAAAAGGAGGAAGAAAGATACTGCAGTCCAAATACTTGAACAGAGGCTTAACTTATGCACAAGTGGTTCAGCTGACCATTCAATACTGCTCTGCCCTTTCCGCTTTCTACATATTCAGAAGGTAAGCAGCTTTATTTAGACATCCACAAAAACTGTACTTTTATGAAGAAAAATTAGTTCAATTCATAGCTAAATAAGTAATGATACATCCTGTTTATCCACCAGCACATGAACTCAGGAAGAAAAACTGTGTGCACAGTCCACAGCTGTTAATTTTGATTTTAGCAAATACCGGTTGCCTGATCTTATGTCCATATATAAAGGGTAGCATCCTTGCCCACTCATTCACCAGTTGACCCTGCCATTTTCTTTGGGTATATAAACCAATGCGCTACAAAGTTAACCAAGTCTGTTGGGACATTTGAAGCAGGATCCTGTTTTGTCTTAGCATAGAACACTGTCAGCTTTACAGCTCATCTTACACATTTTTGTTGATTTGCTCTTAAATATGGTATTTAATGAGTGGAATAAAAGGTGATATGTAGTCCACATGTATTTCTTGCTGCTATATAAAATTGCTGCTTTGCAGTGGACTTTTGGAAACTGTCCCATAGATGTCAGATTGTATGTAACAGTAGCATATTCTATTTTCAGCTTTTCTAAGGGAAGACTCACATGCTCAGGAGAGAAAACTCAACCAAGAGTGGAAAAAAACAAACAAAAAAAAAAACATAGTTCAAAGAACAAGTGGTTTGATCAGTTTATAAAGTGGGTTGAGTTGTTAGAATTCCAGCTCATCAGCAACAGCATGCTTATTGATTGAAGGCAAAGGAAACAAGAAAATTCTCACACTTTGGTAGTCCCATAGAAACAGCTCTGATGAGCAGAGATAAGGACTTGTTGGATGGTAATTATGGCACCTGAGAAGGTCAACTGCCAAACCATAACACGGCATAACAGATCATGAGACAGAGCCTAGAAACTCCTCTTATCAGAATAACCAGATAGCACACCAAAGCTTCATGTTCATTTCCTCATGAGAGTGATCTGGTACAGGAAGGGCAAGAGCCTCATGGAATTACACAGATTTATACCGGTAGAAAATCTGACCTGAGTGTTGCCAATCTGCTTTTTGGGCTAGTCATTCATTCTGAAGTCATTAGTGCAGACTGTCTTCCTTAGGTTGTATGGATGAGAAAAAACTGTCCATGTTCTTGCAGGTTCTGTATCCAAAGCCTAAAATTTGAGCACCACAATAGTACTAAGGAAAAATGTTTGGTTCCTGACTCAGATTCCTATTTCTGAACAGTCTCATTGTGGAAGATCCATAGCCCAAATCATGAAAATCACTCAGGTTATTATTTGAATAAAGCCTAAACAAGTAAGATCAAGGATCTACATCTATAGCTTTCCAAGTAAGTACCTTGGTATTAAATTAAATGAACTTGCACATCCTTCCACAGCAAAAGATTGTTATGCCACTTAGATCTTAATTCTTCATCTCAAGATATGAAGTATTTGAATTGCATTTAATACACAGGTGTAACATCTATGAATGCTGGAGAAGCACTGTCCCTATTTTATTTTATTTTATTTTTACATTGAAGAATCACATGCAAAGATAATGAGCTGGCCTTTTGGTCCCCCACAATATATTAAACAAGCATACTCAGTTGATTTATCACAGCCACAATTTCTAGAGCACTGTTCGGCACATATCTATAATCAGGAGTATTTTACAAAGGTAGTACTTAACGATGTTAGATGAGGCATACTGTGGCAGTCTCATAGCCGCCCTTATAACTAAGAATTTGCTGGTGAGAGTGAAAACTGTATTACACAAAGGGTTCTCATCAAATAAATCCATTTAACAGGAAGGATCAAGATGGATTGGTGTTATATGGGAAATAGTCTTATAACACTCAGAAGGATGGTGCGCTGGTGCTACCTTGTGTGTTAAAGACATTATATCTGTGATCATCTGTTTCTTAACCCCTTTACTGCAGACAGAAGTTGTAAACTCCATGCTGAAGAAGTTTTAAGTGCTGATCTATGCATGCCTAAATTATGATGTTTTCTTTGACATAACCTAAACAAGTCATATTGTTCTGGCATTGGCAATCTTAGTGCTATTTATTGGCATTAAGTTTTCATGTGATTGTAAAAGTCAGCTCAGCATGCACTAAAAATGCAAATCTCAGTTGAATTCCTTACATTTATACCATTAGAAACTTATAAAAAAAATAAAAAGAAGTTCTACTACACCATTTATAAAAACTTTATATTGCTGAAATTAGAAGTTAAAGACCTTTTCCAAAAGTGTTCGAAATTATTTTATCCATATTTTTAATATTCATAAAAGTGGCAAGAACAAAGTGAGGCAAATTTGCATTTCATATCTCACTAATGCTACTCCATATATACATGATAACACATCCAGAGAACAATAAGATATCCTGTCACACATACATATTTTCTAAAACTACACAAAAGGAGTATTTCAGAGATGCATAAATTAACTTCCTATCTCTAAATTATTAACTCAGACTATTCCTGGATGTGAACCAATATCAGATGACACAAAAAAAACAAACTATATATCTCATGCTCCTTTTCTACATAATGTTGATATATTAGTAGGCAGAGCTGAATGAATATTGGAAAATACTTTTTATTTTAATTTTTCTCAAATTCACTTTCACCATGCTCATGCCTGTTTTGGGTTTGGGGTTATTGTTACTGACTGTGAGCATTCATCAAATCTAGCTTTCGAGTCACAAAAGCTTTTTAAAATTAGTTCTCCCATGAGTTTTCCACCAGAAACTTAATTAAGGTCCTGATTCAGGACAGTACATAAGCATTTGCCCAAGGTCAGTTCTGAACACAGATGGATCTCAGTGCTTTGCTGAATTGGTGCATATAAGAATTGTATCTCTTCAAATGTGGCAGAGAAACCATGTGACATATGTAACCAGTCATGACTATGCAACACCTAATGAATTTTAGGGATATCAGATTTCAAAAATCAAGCCACTGAGCAAACAAAAAGTGACAAAATATTCCACTGAATAATTACCAATAATAAAGAATTTGCAAGAGAAAAAAAATCCAAATCTATTTGCTGCTATTCTGAGGGGGGGGGGGAAAGAATTTATTTGCTCCTTTCTACTAGCCAGTAACTTTATAAACAGGACATGAATGAATTGCTTTAGGGACCATGATTATAAATCAGGGCCATTTATGTGCAGCTTTCCATGTGTCCCATGAGTGAACAGATTTGTAGGGAAGGGTTAAAGTAGGCTGAAATAAGAGGGGGAACTCATCCTGCCTCAGCCAATAAGAAGGTGAATTGTGGGGTAATGTTCACCAATAAGAACTTTCCTTTCTCTTTTTATCAGCTATGAGAACTATCCTCTTTAACCTTGGTTTATAGCAGGCCTCAAATACCATCAATCGTCAACTGCTTTTGCAATCCAAATGTTATCACCCACGGGCATGTTTGTGGCACCATTTCTTCATGATCTTGTCAAAAAAGTAGCAGGTTATCTACCAGTGCATAGATTTTCTATAATTATATATAATGATTTCATGGATGTCTGTCTTAACTTTCTACCTCAACAACTTTAAGCCATAATTCTAACTATGGCCTAGTCAGAGATTACATAAAGCTGAAAAAATCACCTAATTTTCACCATTCTCCTTCTCTTAAACTCTGGCAAATTGGCTTTCAGGATAAAATGGGCACAGTTCAAACATTTTTAAGAATCTTTGGCTCTCAGGGTTATAAAAAAAAGGAGAAAAAGGAGAGTATGCAGGCTAATGGCCCAAACTGGCTCCCAATTAATTTGATGGAAATTTTGCCAGTAACTGGCCTTACATTCCACCCCCCAGTTCTTCTCCTGGCTGAACCTTTACTCTGAACTTGAACTGAATAAGAAATGTTTGTCACAGTCCAAAACAGATTAGTTAACTCTCGTTACTGCTCTTACATTTTTTGCATGCTGTGTGGGCTTCCAGCTAGGATTGGAAGCTCTGAAGTATCAAGACAAAGGTTGTTTTCTATCAGATTCTCAGTCCAGGAAAAGTAAGATATTATCCAAAATCCTGTGAGATCACTTTGTCTCATGAGAAATCCAAATCAGTTTTGTATACCACTGTATATGTCTACACTGGAGCCTTAGGTCAACTAAACCTGCCTGATCTCAACCTAAGGAACTCCTTGGCCAAATATAGAATATATTAAGCAGACATAAGCACGTGCTTAAGTTGACTTAACACCTGCGCTGAAGTCAACTTAAGTGTCAAGTTGACTTTACAGAGCAGGAAATGTGGGGTCCTGGGCCTACCTCCTGCCCCTCTCCGGGTGCCGCTCTGGTTCCCAGGGCCAGATCTGGCCCCAGATGCTGCCAGCAAGTGGTTGAGAGCCACATCCAGCCCTGAACGACTTCCTGCAAGCCACAAGGAGCTCGGAGCTGGATCAGGCTCCCAGTCGCCTGCCACTTGTGGCAAGTGACTCGGGGCCAGATCAGGCTCCCACCCACTTGCTGCTTGTGGCAATTGACTTGGGGCCAGATTGGACTCCCAGCTACCTGCTAGAGGCAGCAGGAGCTGGTTCTAAGACCCTTGCCACTTGTGGCAAGTGGCTTGGTGTTGGATCGAGCTCCCAGCCTCTTGCTGGTCGCAGCAGGAGGAGGATTAGGCTCCCAGCGCTGGATTGGGCCCCCAGAGCAGGATCGGGACATGGGGTGGGATAGGAGGTGGGGGTATGTCTACACTGGAGACAGCATAGACATACCCTTAAGTTGACTTAACAAGGTCGACTTTAAGTTGACCTTGTTAAGTCCACTTAAAAGAGCCCTCCAGTGTACACATAGCCAAAGAGATTTGGATTTGGATAGTTCATATAAGAACTGTACATTTTGCACACTTATTTGAACCCAGCTACATTGCTTGATGTTTACCATTCATTGAGCATAATTATCTGCAACTCTAAATGCATCTGAAGCAGCATAAAAGAATGCAGCATCACCATTTTTATACTATTTTCTTTTTCAGCATATTGGTAAGGTGCCAACATGATAATGGACACATTTTAAAGTGAATTTGTGTGCCTGATTACAAAAAGATATTTTCATGGAGCCTCCAGACTCCGCATGTACCAAAACTCTAACTGGCATCTGTTTTTCATGGTTTAAATTGCTGCATTAAGCTCACTTGCATTTTGGCATGTGCCAAAACTACAGCTAAATAAAGAAAGCACCTGCCAAGTATATCCACTTTCTAAAACTATGCATGTTGACAACTTGTGGACACACAATACAATCTCCCCTCTTAACGATCCATTAGTAATATCCCATTTCATCACTGAAGCAATATAAACAAGTGTAGTGAAAAAAATTAGAAAAACGCAAATCCCTTATGTGTTGTAATGTTTTGTCAGAAAACTCTGGCAAATTAGCTGTAGTCATAAAAATTGGCCCTTGTAAAAACGCATAGGTTCAGTTGTAATGTAGGGCTGCTAACGTAATGAGCATGCCTTTGGTGTGGCAGATCTGTGTCAAGCTCGTTGAGGAGGTTTGTTGTGTTGTTCATGCACTGAATTGGGATTTACATCTCAGTTAAATTCCTCTTTCTGCCACAGACAACATCCTTTTAGTACATCGCAGGATGATAGCTGCCTTTGTTTGCAACTGCAACTTGTTGATTCAGCCTCAGTTTGTGAGCCTTAGGCTGGGCCTTTTCAGGAGTACCACCACCTAACCCCTGTAGGTCCTCATGTTGTGGTTTTACATTTCATCGATATTTCCACTTTTTGTTTTGATTTTTAGGTCATTAATGAGCTCCAGATGGAACTGTATTGGCCTCTTGCTATTCTTTCCAATACTTCTTTTCAAACTGCCTTTTATCTGTTTTGTTTATTTAGACCATGAAGTTTTTAGGGCAAGGACAGATTCAGGGAGACCTAGATAAATTGTAACAGTGGGCCAATAGAAATCTTATGAGGTTCAATAAGGACAAATGTAAAATCCTGCACGTGGGACGAAAAAATCCCATGCAGCGCTACAGGCTGGGGAACATTCAGCTAAGTAGCAGCAGTGTAGAAAAGGACCTGGGGGTCATGGTGGATGGGAAGCTGGATATGAGTCAGCAGTGTGCTCTTGCTGCCAAAAAGGCCAATGGCATACTGGGCTGCATCAAAAGAAGTATTACCAGCAGATCAAGGGATGTGATCCTTCCCCTCTATTCTGCACTGGTGAGGCCACATCTAGAATACTGTGTTCAGTTTTGGGCTCCCCACTACAAAAAGGACAGGGACATGCTAGAGAGAGTTCAGAGGAGGGCAACCAAATTGATTAAAGGGCTGGAGCACAAGCCCTGTGAGGAAGGACTGAAAGCATTAGGCTTATTTAGTCTGCAGAAGAGAAGATTGAGGGGGGATTTGATAGCAACCTTCAACTACTTGAAGGGATGCGCTAAAGAAGATGGAGCTCGACTGTTCTCGGTAATAACAGAGGACAGAACGAGGAACAATGGTCTCAAGTTGCAGTTAGGGAGGTCGAGGCTGGATATTAGAAAAAACTTTTTTACTAGGCGAGTGGTGAAGCCTTGGAATGAGCTGCCAAGGGAGGTGGTGAAATCTCCATCTTTGGAGGTGTTTAAGGTCCGGCTGGACAAAACCATGACTGGGATGGTTTAGTGGGAATGGTCCTGCCTCTGGCAGGCGGTTGGACTAGATGACCTCATGAGGTCCCTTCCAACCCTATGTTTCTATGATTCTATTCTATGATTCTATGATTTCCATGTGTTTGTACAGAACCTAGCATAACGTGATCCTGGTCTCTTTGAGGCTTCTATGTGCTACTGTAGTACTACTAAAAATAAAGCAAACAGCCCATATAACTGGACATTATGCTGCCCCCAGAAGTGGGACCATAGAATTAGGTCCAGATTCTGCTATTGTCTTAGCTCCCCACTTCCCCCGCAAGCTAGCTACATTCCCAAACATTTGCTAATCCTACAGGACCGACATTAAGCTTATGCAACATTTTTGTATAGTACAGAATGTGTCCTGAGTCACCAGGGTTCAATGTTCTGATGAGGTTGCAGGCTTCATCTTAGATTAACAAAATTAGAAAGACTTTGACTGAGAAGTTTTCACAATCTTTCCATGCCTTCCAGAACATCTTGGAACCCCCATCCACTTACTGCTATGCTTTCCTCAGCCCAGAGAGCCTTTGCACTTGCCATTAAATACTTTCAGGGAAGGACAGGGCCTCCCTCTGTGTCCTTGCATCAAGTAATTAAAATCCCTGTCTTCTCAATTGTTATTACAGTTCTTCCTTGATTTCCCGGACCCCGATTCCCCGGACTTCGGAAGATTTGGACGAATCTTCTGAGGTCCGGGGCCCTTGGCTCTGCCACTCCAGTGGCCAGGGAAGGGGTCCCTAGCTGCCCCCCTTCTCACTTCTAGGAAGAGGGGGAGGCCAGGACCAGAGTCTGCTGCGCCCACTTGCCTGCCCGGCCTCACTGGAGCCGGTGGAGCAGCTGGACAGCCAACCCCCAGCCAGTCACGCTTCCCAGGGGGAGGAGGGGGCCGGTGCTGAGCTCTGCCCCGCACCCAAAGAGGTTGGGCCATTTCGCCCCGGCCCTCCTGACAGGCCATAAGCAGGCCCATTGGAGGGGGGGCCGGGGGCGAAGCAGCCCAAACTCTTTGGGAGCGGGGCAGGCCGCTCCAGCTCCCTTTCCCCCTGTGCCAGAGCTCAGTGCCAGCCCCCTCTTCCCCCGGGGAGGCACGGCCGGCTGGGGGGTCTGCTGTCCGGCTGCTATGCTAGCTGTGGTGAGGTCAGGCAGGCAGGAGGGTGCAGCAGCCTCCAGCCCACCCTCTTCCCAGAAGTGAAAAGGGGGGCAGTTAGGGACCCCTTTCCTGGCCACTGGAGAACACTATCCAGCAGCCAAGGAAGGGGGCCCTAACCACCCCCCCTCCAGCTCCTGGAGGCGGATGGGGCCGGAGGCTGCTCCGCCTGCCTGCCCGCCTGGTCTCATTGCAGCCGGCGAAACAGCTGGACAGCCGACCCCCAGCTGGCTACGCTTCCCAGGGGGAGGAGGGGGCCGGCGCTGAGCTGAGGGAAAAGGAGGCTTTCAATTTTCCAGACATTCGGAAATTCGGATGCCTCCTCCCCCCAAAGTCCGTAAAATCAAGGAAGATTATAGGGGGTATATAGGGGTCTATTTTGCAAACTGTTGAGCATTTGGACCCAGTTCTGCAAAGTAATTAAACACCATTTATTGTCAGACACATGAATAATCACACTGATTTACTTTTTAAGTCTCACACCATGTGTACAGTTAAGAACATACTTAAGTGAGTAGCAGGATCAGGTCTAAAATGCACAGCACCTTAAAGGATTAAATTGATAGCAAACTGAATGCACTGATCTCACCTGCCCTCAGAAGCCAACAGTCCGAGCCCTGGCTCAGATACCACAAAGATGTAGGCAACATATACATATTCTAGATAGACAGATAGATATTCTAAGCAGTTTACAAAAAAAGAAAAAAGAAAAAGAGAGAGAGAAAGAAAGAAAAAGAAAAAAATTAAAAAAACCCCCCCAAAATATACAAACCTTCCCCTTGGAGCTTATGATCTAATTCTTGACAACAAGTGAACAAAACAAATGTTTTTGGTTTTTTTACTTTTAAAACTTCTCCTTTTTCTTATGTAGTACTCCCCTTACATGACACTAGGATGGAGAAGGCATGGAAGATAGTGAGGGTCAAACACTTATGGGCAGAAGCATCATTGGGCATGGGCACTCAGGACCTGTGCCCCAGATGTATTAGAGAATGCCCAGAGCCTATCTGCAGGCTGGCACTAGCTGGGGCTGGGTGGGACCTTTTTAAATCTCCTGCTGTGTTGCAGCATACCCAGGCACGTGTGGGAAATTTAAAATGCCACATGTGGTCCTGGGCCTGGCCAGGAAGCCATTCAGGGTCTGGCAACTGTGGTTCAGCTCTTTGAGTTCCTGCAAGGGTAAGTACAATAGGGAGCTGGTGGCCTCAGAGGCGGGGGGAGCCAGGAACCAGCTGGGATCTGAGGCAAATGCTGGGGTCAAGCACCAGCTGGGCTTGGGGGGCAAGGTAAGGATCAGGGCCGAGAGTCATCCAGACTCGGGGGCAGGGCTTGGGGGCCAGGGCTCGGAGCTGGCTGCACTTGGGGACAGAGCTGGGTGGGGATTGGGAGCTGGGTGAAGTGCTGAAGTGGAGACGGGAGGTAGCAGTGTTCTCATCACCCAGCCACACTGCTCCCCATGCTCGTTTGCTAAACCACCGGCCACCCAGCCTTGCCTCACTTCCCTTTCGCTCCACCCCTTCTCTCACTGTCATCTCCCACCCATTCTCCCCACTGTCACACTCAGAAACAAACTGAATTTGTGAACCAGTGTTTATTTTTTGCCTATTTAAATCCACCCCACGTATGTTAAACTGTTTTATGTGTTTCATGTATGTAAAGTGGCCTCCAGGGCGGAGGGCTGCCTTCAGACCATGTGTGTGGAGGAACTGACTGGTACGCACAGGCACTTTTCTATATAACAGTGCTTTTGGTAAGGGCCTCATAGATAGAATGAATCTTCAAGACAGATTTGTCTGAGGAGATGGAAAGGACCTCACTGACACGCCAGGCTTTTTATCAGGCCTTTAGGAAAGGTTGCTTCCTGCCTTTTAGGGTATGTCTACATCTGCTTTTTTACTTCAGATTTGCTAGTCTGGACCAAAAATGTCCAAGGTTAGTTCGAACTAGACTCAGGATAGTTTGGACTAACCATGGCTTTTTAGTTCAAACTCACCAAGTGTCATGGTTCAAGCTTACTTTTCAGTTCTAACTAGTAAACATGGCTAGTTTGAACTAAGAGCTTAGCTTGAACTGTTTTAGTTTGAATTAAATCATTAGTCCATGCAGAGGCAACGCTGGCACTGGGCACCCAGGGCACATGCCCTGAATCCCAGCGCCGGTGCCCCGGATCTCCAGCCCAATTGGGCCGGAGATCCGGGCCCAGCCGCTAGGGGCCGTGGTGGCCCTGTCCCCAGCTGGGGATCCAGGGCCTGGCCACCCGCAGCCGCGGCGGGGAGTCCGGGGCCCAGCAGCCCGTGGCCGCTTCCAGCCCCGTCCCCGGCCGGGGATCTGGGGCCTGGCCACTCACGGCCACAGTGGGGAGTCTGGGCCCAGTTGCCTGCACCAGCGGCAGCCCCGTCTCCGGCCGGGGATGCGGGACTCCACCTCCCGCAGCTGCTTCCGGCCCCGGCCCCAGCCGGGTATGCGTGGCCTAGCTGCCCGCAGCGGCGCAGTGGCTTCTAGCCCTGTCCCTGGCCAGGGGTCAGGGCCTGCGGGCCAGGTGCGGGGCCTGGGCCCATGCCCCGGGTCCCTCCCCGGGCCAGCGATGCCCCTGAGTCCATGTCTACATTGCACTAGTTTGAATTTAAAGTTAGAACTAAGCGCTTTGTCCGGACTAACCAGTCAAACTTATTAGTTCGGACTAAGTTTGCTTAGTCTGAATAAGAAATTTCTGAGTTCAAGCTAGGCAAAGCCTAGTGTAGATCCAGACTAATTAGCCAGTGTAGACATAGCCTTTGTGTCAAATGCTGTGAATACTGTGAGATGTGAAGCACCACATCTCCTATTAAAGACACTGGGAGTTAAAGGCACTTGGTACTTTGCAAGAGATACTCAACTTGAAAGACAGAGCTAAGAAGCAGGTTCTGGGATCAACACTTGTGGCTGGATATTTCTCCACTATTTAAAGAAACAGACTCTCAAGGTTTATTTGGGATCAATTAAATGTGAAGGTTATTGTGAACAGGCAATTTCTTTCTATAACTCCTTTTGTTTAGGGAAGAACAAGGAAAGCAAATGCAAGAAACTGTTTAATGCAATGTTGTATTTGTCTAAGTAATATCCCAAATTGTCAGGAATGCAAAAGTTAATGATACAAGAGCAACAATAACTTGACTGCATTGCGTGCACCTAATATTTCTGACTATTTTACTTTTAAATGACTAGCTAAATGTATAACTGTTCATGCTGGACCATCAATGTCACAACACATACAGGATGGGCAATGCAGGGAAATTAACATTGCCTTAACTTTTCCATTTCTTAACTGTTCATAATTTTTTATCGTGATGACCTTAATATTGCATAGATGCAACTTGTTTTGTATTCAGTTTATATAAGGTTTTGCCCAGCTTACCATTTCCAGATTCAGTTACACAATGCAATCAGGAAACATTCACAAAGGTAAACCTTTATCAGTTTCAGTGTAAGTACATATCAAGAATAAACTTTATGTGAGAGTATATGTTTACACATACAGACACCCCCAATGTTTGTGTATATTTTATTTTATATTATTTTATTTTTTCAGAGTACCATACTGAGCACACGCTAATAACTCCCCACACACCCATACAGAACCAAGGGACCTTGTAGGAGTCAAGGCCAGGACTTTAATGCTTTGCTACCATTTCTGACAAGGCAGACTCCTTCTTTGAAAAGGACGAGCTGGAGCCATCTTTCAGGAGTTTTCTTTCCCTGACAGAAATCAGCAGGGTTAGAATAAACTGCATAAGTTATCAGCTCCTCAGGAAAGAACATGAAAAAAGCCCTTCTATCACTTAATGAAAAATAGCTTCTTTTTTGGACAGAACTTCATAGGCTTGCAATCAAGCCGTAGCTCCCCCCTCCTTTCCTTCCTTGACGTGCCATAGAGGCAAATCAAGTCGGCATCTATTAATAATATTTTCCCCTGCTCCTTTCATTTCTCTGCATGTCCTACCACTGTCAGGCCCCGTGATGGAGCAGCGCCTTTATCTCGTCCGAGTCTGGTCTGTCAGGGTGATAAACAATTCTAACAAGAATCAGAATAAAGATCTTCCCAGTAGACTCGGCAGAGAGATAGAGGCTTTTCTCATTTTCTCGACGGAAAAAAAAAAATTTAATCTAGCAGCTCCGGCTTTTTTCAAGCGTCACATTCAAAGAGATGCAAATTTGTCAGAGCTGAGACCCCGGCTGACTCTCAGCACTGCGTGAATGTCAAAGGGGGGACTCGAAGCCTTTGACATCTCTGCCTTTTTTGGGGGCTATCTGCTGAAATAAAAAAAGAGGGGGGGAGAAAATGCTTTGTAGTGTATGTTTCAACAATTTTCATAAGTTTTCTTCTGAAATGAAATAGTGCCGTTGGGAAGGTAAAGAGAGAGAGAGAGAGAGAGAGAGGAGGAGGAGTAGATGTGCAAAAGGAAACATACACTTGTCCATTTGGATTTAAACATGCCAGGTTACTAGCAACATTATTATTTGGAAAGAGTTAATTTAAAAGCTTTGGTGGGTTTAAAAAAAAAAAACAACTTTAAAATCAGTTTGTATAACTTGACGCTTTATTGCTTTGTATGTGTGTATTAATGACTGTTGTATAGCTATTGTGATATATTTATGTATGTGTGACTACATACTGTATAGATGTATATATGGGGGGGTGTAGATCTTATGTGTCTGCATATATGTGCCTATGTGTACCTTTTTAATATGTTCTTTACCTATGTGCTGACTATGTTCACAAGTCGAAAATACAGGCAATTACTGGCTTGAAGATCTTTCTTTATATAACGTACACTTGAAAGCTCAGAGGTGGGAATAAATTAGAGGTTTTTATTTTTAATTTACTTATGACTCATGATTTTATTTTATATCATTTCTCATATTGTGAAGGTATAGAATGGTCTTTGAATATGGAGAGGATGCTGGCTTAGTGAAATCAGCTGAGAAGAGTGCATGCTCTGTATTTCGTAGTGTGCCCTTCAGCTGTCTCACAAAAACTGGTGTTTTTCTGAAAACTCTCAGCTTCTGGAGTCATGTGATAGAACACACGAGACTCTCTGCTTTTGTTAAAGAAAGAAATTTTTATCCTTTGTGCTTGCAAAGAAAAGCATGAAAATGTGAGCCAAGTGTATCTTTTTGAATGCTTGAAAGCCAGAAGGCAAATAAAAATAACACCAAATGTATTTTTTTAATAACATCCATGGTTTTAAAGTGAAACTTTGATTTATTTTTATTCTTATTTTTTTTAACCTGAACAATGATTTTGAAAATTTGGAGTTAACAATAATAAGAAACTTGCAGGTTTATACTTAGACTTAGAAGATATGTATGGGCATGGATATTGACTTCCATGATAGAGTCTGATTTGTCACTGCTTGGCAGGAATTTAACCCCTTTGCTGCTGACCCTGAGTACTGTGGTGGAAGGTTGTAGCATTCTTTTGAAAATTCTTTTCTGCTCAACTTATTTACTGTTCTTTAAGTACTTTCAACGGCACATTTCTTAAGCCCAAAAGGCCAGTTCTCTAACCATAGCACCAATTCTGCTCAAAATTTAGGGTTCTAAACACATTTCCAATGTTCCAAGAGTTGCTGTTCCCTCAAAAAGCAACTCTTCTTCTTCTTCTAATACAGTTCCCTATTCCAAAAACAATCAGGTGCTCAGCTTCTATTTCTGACTCTCAAAAATAAAAGTCCCTTGAACCTCCTGTTACCTAAGATAGCCAGAATCCCTCATAAGAATCATATCTCTTAGTCCCAGCCTTAGAGATTCAAGGTCCGTCTCATCAAAATTCCAGCCCTCTGGTTCCATCTACCAATCTTATTCCAAACAGCAAAGTATACAATTAAATGCCTCTGATGTGACATCCCAAAACAAAAATAAAGTTTCAGTTTTTACAGAAATCCCTCTCCACAAAAGCAAGGAGATCCCCAAGCATATTCTGTACCCTAAAAAATAATGTATTGCCAACACAAGAATAGGAGGACTTCCTGTGGTGACCACAAACCCTGCAGAGCAGCAGGACAGGCTCACTGCTACACATAGGCTGTGTCCGCACCAGGGTTTTATTTTGAAACAAAAACCATTGTTTCGAAATAAAGCCAGTCATGTCCGAATGACATTTCATTATTTTGAAATGATGGGACCCCGTCATTTTGAAATAATGGCCGTTGTTCAAAAACAGTTAAACCTCGCATGCAATCAAAATAGCTGTTTTTTCGAAATGGTTGTTTCAAAACGACGCCGTTCGGACATGTTATTTCGAAATAACGGTTATTTCAAAATAACACTTTTGCCCTTCTCCTTCCCAGGATTCCTTCCTTTTTGTATATGAGTGGGGGCATGGCCCAGCGAGGGGGCCCTGTTGCCACACCTACCATGCTGCCCCTCTCCTGAAGCGAAATAGCACGTCCACATACAGGGCATGCTATTTCACTTTCAGAGTTTCCCTTATTTCGAATTAACATTTTCTTATTTCAATTTAAGTTATTTTGAAATAAGGATTTTGTTTTGAAATGACGTACTTTGAAATAACAGTTTATGTGTGAACACAGCCATACATATGCAATCATATGATCTCAGGAGGGAATCTATTCTCAGTTATATGTCCTGTTGAGGTTTTACGCTGGAAGAATATTTTTGGATTTAAAATAATGTTTGCAGTGAACTTTCCCTTTGAAAGTAATGGAAGGACATGAAAATCTCAAGACGTGCAATATTTTGTTTCACTAACTGGTAAAACTTTTTGCCTGTTAATCAGCTCCATTTATTTTTTGTGATTTCAACCAGTTAGCATCCTCAAGTCAAAGTACAGCAGAGGAATGTTACATTGTCATATTTTTAATCATTGTGCATGACTGTAAGTGCAATGTTATTTTTATTGGAGCTTTTTTAGTTGTTCTTTGACTGATCTCAAAAGTTAATAGTATTTCAGCTTACTGGGGCATCAAATTCAAGGTTTTAGAGAAACTGGATCAAACTTCTAGCATTTGTTAATAAAAATTTCCCACCAAACTTTCCAACAGACATTATGAATATTTGTTAAAGACAAAGCTAAGAAGATATTTGCATGCTGCTGTCCAATAATACCATAATACAAAGCAAATATAGCAGCAGCCTGACACAGAGGTCTGATTGAGTTCTGCCCAGTATAGGATAGCAAGTAGTGGGACCCAAGTGATTTTTTGCTACTTCTGTCTTCCCCCAACCCCTTGGTCATCCAGAGCCATTTCAACATCTGGTGTAAGTTATAGTAACCTGCCCCCCCCCATAAAACAAAAAAACTTTTGAGGCAACTTCTTTCTTTTGCAAAATGCTCTGACATCTACAAAGGAAAAGTGATATACAGGTGCCAACAATTATTCTATCATATCCAAATTCATCCAGATCCTACCTTAATCCGTGTCTGCTTAAAGTTTCTAATGTCTGAGCAAAAGATGAGCACTGAGTATTGGAAATGACCTGTTTCCTACTAGTTGCCTTCTGATTAAATCTGAATGCAGGTATCATGAGATGCACATCTGTGCACCCTGGGTTATGATTTTCCTGTTCACTTATACACTGATTGTATGATCTTTTGCCATTTACACCATGCAAGGTTTCTTTATGGATCCTCATGACCTATTCTACATGATTACCATGATGATATGTTTCCTGCAGCCTCATGCGTGTGTACAGATGTCTAATATGTCTCAGAGGGGTGGGAGATGGACAAAGTTCTCGTCCAGCAGCAAGCAAGTAGTGGAGGAGGCTACAAAGATATGCTAATTGAGTTCCCTGGCTCAGACCAGACAAAGAGATCACCTTTCCCAGAAAGGGAGGGGTCGGTGGTATTTTGGAACAAAGAGAGACACATGGAGGGATTGGGGGTTTTTTGCCTGCGAATCTCCATCTTGAAACAACTTCAACCAAGATCTGGGCACTGCCTGGTCTGAGCCAGTGAACTCAATTAGCATATTGTTTTTGTCTCCTCTGTGTCCTTCCTTGCAGCTAGGAAAGAACTCTGTCTGTCTCCCCCCCCCCCCCGATTCATGTTACACACATGAATGAGGCTGCAGAAAACATATCATCATGGTAATCATGTATAATAGGTTATGAGCATCCATAAAGAAACCTTGTATGGTGTAACTGGCAACAAATCATACAATCCCAGTTTACAAGTACAAGGAAAATCATATAGATCATAACCCAGGATGCACAGATGTGCATCCCATGACAGCAGTCACACCATTCAAGCACGCTACACACACTCTGCAACACTGTCATTGAAAACTGTGATCATTACTCGCTGTTACTTACAATCATGGCAAGCCATAAAACTCTTGGTTAAATAGTAAAATAGCTATAACTAATGCTTCTTGAGTCATTTGGAAGGTAGTTGGCCTAAAAACTTCAATGTGTACCATCTGTGTAAGCTCAAAAGATTGTCTCTTTCACCAACAGAAATTGGCCCAATAAATGATATTATTTCATCCATTTGTCTCCATTGGACCCAGATTAGGAAAACAACATTAGAATTATATGCCTAAACTTTACTGCAAGGGCCCCAGATAACTTATTTTTTACATTGTTCAAAGAATGTTTTACCAAGGTGTTTTTGTTCATTGCTGTGTAAACTTGCAATAAGTTGTGCATCTGAAGGTTATTCCAGCTGAAAATATCAGTCGCTTTGTAAACTGTATGGCCTCTGAAAGATGTTTCAGATTATAGTCTTGTGATACGTAGTCCTATCTTAAAGAAAGGAAGTTTGTCATGGAAGACAAACCAGCCTGCTCTATGGAAGTTCATAGCATAGTAAAAGAAGTTCTTTGGCTTGCAAAAAGATTCAGCAAATGGCACTTCCCATAACAGTCCCTGTCCTGGAATCAGGGAACCCAGAGAGTAGATTGTAGTGATAAACAGAAGACAACTAAGATCTAAACAAGGGCTTCAGTGTTGGCAATGGACTTACAAGGATGGATTTTTAAAGATACAATGAAGAAGTAAGATTCAGCGATGATCTAGAGCAGGGGTCTCTCACTCAAATCACCATGAAGGCCCGCTTGAGGATTAGTACATTCGCCAGAGGGTCACATCACTGAAACCTTTTCATACAACAATATTGCAAATATTGCTAATGATAATGTCATTGTGGGCTGCAGGAAATAGCTTTAGGGGCTGCATGCAGCCCATGGGCTACATGTTTGAGTCCCCTGATCTAGAGAGAGATGAGCAGGTCAGAGAGGATTCTAACATTATACCTGTGTGCAAACCTGTGTGTCAGGGGAGAAAATGCACTTACTGAAAGTTATGGAGTATCTTGTAGCAGTTGGAGAGGGGACAGTGCTTTCTCTGATCAGAAATCAGCTTCACTCAGGAGCCCTAGCAACTGCACAGGGCAATTTTTCTGGAAAGTATCCTAATATCACAGTAGATATTGTGAAAGTCTGGGGAGAAAATTCTCAGAAATGAGTTCCTTGAGTTAGAGTCCCAAGTTCATATTTAGGCATCTACAGAAGTGGCATGATATCTTTTTTTAAGTCCTGAGCATTGAGCAGTCCCCTCTGAGATCAATGGGAGCTGTTGAGTCCTCCACGTTTTTAAAAATCAGGCCACTCCTCTAGGTACCTAAATGTGGACTTAGAAAACCCATTTCTGGGAATCTTAGCCCAGACTTTTTGCTCATGTATGAAATAATTTCCAAATTTAATTATTCAGATTAATTATCGTTTAATTGTGTTTTAAAGTATTATTTTCCCTTTGCTGAGCCCATCATCAATCCAATATCTTGATTTATTTCTAGAGAGACATGTTGGACTGAATCAGAACCCAGGCGACTGAGTTAAAAAATGCAGTATGCATCACTAAGTCCTAACTGCAGATTGCATCGCATTCTGATATAATATGATCTGCCAGAAAATTATAAGAACCCAGCAAGAAAAAACGAGCTATATTTGATTGTTCATGAGTTATGCTGCTCACAGAGCTTGCAACCCATTTTTGTGGAGGGGGTGGAAAAAACCCTTCACGCACAACATCGACTGACACTGAGTATGAACTCCATTATATACACATGTTTCACATATACTAGAGAAACAAAGACAGAGTAAAGTAAAGCACTGAGAAATTCATCTCCTTGCTCAAGGAAAAGGATCATTCTCTTTCATAATTCATGAAGGAATGGGGGCTTTTCTATCTAGTCAAAGCAGATACAATTTCAAGTGAACAGCATTTGTAAGATTTTATTGTAAAACTCTACATGTTTTAGAGAATTATCCTTATTTAACAGCAGCATAGCGTTAGGCTGGAAGACACTGAATCTCTTCAAGTAAAATGAATATATATTACAATCAAATCCACAAAAGTTTTCAGGGAACTATATAAAGTATCACAATTCAGAGTTCACCATAAATAGAAATCAAACTGCTACATGGCCTGCAGAATGAACATTTAAAAACCTTGAAGTACTTGCCACTCCGGCTACCCATCTGTCATTAATTAAAATTACCCCATGTATATAACATAAGACCAAATTCTGCTCTCAGTTCTCTTGGTGTAACTCCATCACAGTCAATGGTGATGTTCTGCACTTAATTTGGTGTAACTAAAAGCAGTGTGTGCTCTATCGCATAGAATCTGATGAAATTATTCATAGTGCAGTAGGATTTGTGCAGTGGGTAATAGGTTTATTATTGTTATGGAGTCAATGTAATCATCAGGTAATTTATATGGTTGCTTCTGTTCTCTGTCATTTGCATTAGGACTACAACCACATAGTAGGAACCCTGCAACCCTTATGCATGTGAGTATCTGTAGCCCTTATTCATGTGAATGGAATGGGAATAGTTTGTAGGTTTAGCCCCAGCTTTACAAACTGTCCACATTATTTGAACAGTCAAGTCAGGTATACTTTATTCCAAGGTTTACTTGCAAATTTTAATCAGAAAACACAAAAGGGATACATGCAGGTTAGATTGAAATATTCTTTCACCTTGTACTCTACCCAGGTTGACTTACTGTGGGCTGATTCAACTGGCAGAAGTTACAGCGTGCATGATAGAGGAAGGCTGGACACAAACTAGAGGAAACACATAAACATTTATTTAAAAAAAGTAAATCAACCATAAAGATCCTCCCAGTAGACCTGTGAGATGGAAGCCGTTCTCATTTTCTCCATGGCAAAATTTAATCTAGCGGCTTGGCTTTTCAAGCGTCATATTCAAAGAGATGCAAATTTGTCAGAGCTGAGACCCCAGCTGACTTTTAGCACTTTGTGAATGTCAAAGGAGCTTAAAGGTTGAAATGTCTTTACCTCCCTCCTTCCTAAGTAATACAAAAACAGGCTGAAAACATGAGCCACCTCTACCTTTTTGTTCAGAGTGCTATATTACATGTGTATCTGCTGGCTATAAAACTGTTTTTTTTTTTTTAAATAGAAAGCCTATATGGAGAAACAAAAGTGCAATTGAAATATTCACTACCACAGAATAATAGCAATGGGGGAAGGAATGAGTCTCCTTCATCACAAGCCCATTTCTGATTAAATGATTTCAAATCAGGTGTTAAGGCAGGAGTGATCTCACCCCCTTTGGATGATCCACTTAAAAAACCCTTTTAGGTAATAGATCTAATGTATCTGCAATAAAATAAAAACAGCCTTTATTAATACTCCATATAAGGGCTTGGCAACTGGTAATATATACGCTACGTTGCAGGTGCTGGCTAAATGCAGCTCCATCGGTTTGTTTCATCTGCCTCCCATGCAATGTAACTATCAATGGAGTTTCTGTTTACAGGGGATAGGCAAAATCAAAAATAGAATTGAACAGATTGGGGCAAATTAATCCTGTTCACCAGATATGGACAAATGTATTTTTATCTAGGTATATCTGGAGAAATATAAGGAGATTTAAGCTTACCTAAATAAGGTAGTTAATGAATTAAATTAAATTAATTCATATATGCTCTCTGTGAAGGGAGATCTGCACAACCTTTATTAAGCACCAATTTCAATGCTTGAACTACAGGTCTGAGACTGGTCTAAGGATAAAAGTAAGAATTTCAGAGCAGTCTTGTCTTTTCACTTAATTTACTTGTGCTCTTGACAATGAGGTTGGTGGAAAAGGATGACTGTCTCTTTAAGAAAGTAGTTTGGGCAGTGCTTTTTGGTTTTTAAGTCTGAAGACAGTGGCATTAGATTGATTAGGTGTGTACATGTTGGCTGAGAAAGCTGTAGAAAGGGGAATGGAAGTGTTTGACAAGATGAAAGACTATTCAACATGTTAGACAGCTGGTTGAGTGAAAAGATCTATAACAGCACAGTAAAATATACTCAACAGTAAATGATACCTTCACTGCAAAAACTACTACAAGTTAGGTCACACAATTTTAGCCTAGAATGACAGGTTCAACCAAACAAAGTTTTAAAACACAGTTAGGGTGTGTGCGCGCGCCTGGAAACAGACAGATAGTATTTGAGAAATTTAGACAGACAGGGGTTCCCCTTTCCAAAGCTAATGGTGACTGTGTAAAGTTTTGGGGCCAGGTTCTGGTCTCAGTTTACACCAATGCACATCTAGAGTTACTGAACTGATCTGAGCAAAGTTATTTCTAATTTATGCTGATGTAAGCCAGTTCAGAACCCCTCCCTTCCTTAACCTGTATAATTGTTATAGAAAATTAACACTTTCAGGGTGTAATGCTGTTACGGAGATTGTGATTTGTCTCTCTGAGATCTTGGAACAAGTGATGCACCCTGTAATTGCTTTTGTATATGCATGTATGTAATGTGTTCAGATCTGGACATGAAGACTTCATAGTAGTCCCCCATGTGATTTTTCTATGAATTAAGTGCAAAATGCAGCAGCGTGACAGAAATAGCAAAGTGTCAAGTGTGGGATATTTAGAGAACATATAAACAAAAATGGATAATGAGCATGCCTTTATTAAACAAAAGAAAAAAGATTTCAAGAGGTGTTCTGGTGATATGTTTGCAGTAGCTCTGATAGAAGGCTGTGAAAGTAGTTTAAACTAAACGATGCTTTTCCCTGTAGTCAATAACAGGACAATTAGAGCTAGAGGCAGTTGGCTAATCTCACTTGATTATTCATGTTGCCATGATCACCCCACATAGCACAGATTGTACCAAACCAGCCTTTTAGTTAGTGGCAAATATGGTCTGAGATGCTAGAAACATTATCAGAATAGCCCACATTTCTTTTGTTTCCCTGTCGAACAAAAATAATAGGTAACACATCAATGGTGGTCAATAAAAGAAGGAAATTAAGGGTAGGATTCCCATTCACACTTAAAGCTGCTTTACACCAATCTGACTGGCAGATACATTTAAGGTGCCTTTACATTGCCAAAGCATTGCAAAGAGGCCATAGTGTCAGTAAGAATTAAGCTTGAAATGCTTTGGGTTTCCAAATTATCTTAAAGGAAAAAAAAAAAAGAAAAAAAAGAAAACTTAGGTTCTTCTGGATCCCTGATGACTCAGTGAAGATGTAGGGGCTTCAAAGTCTTCATGACATTTTGTTTAGAAGAGTAAAGAAATATCATTTATGTGCAATCAGCCTGTGGTTCAATACCTATTATGTCAGCTGTTTTCATCACAAAGCTTTAGGGACAGAAAAGCAGACATTTGTTAACCTGGGTATACTGTATATTTGATTAAAAGGTATTTTTCACCATTCATGTTAATACATATTTTCTTAATTATAAAACCCTAAAGGGATGTCAGGCCAAACAAACCATTAGATTGTCAGAACATTAATAATCTATTAGGATAAATAGAGCCTCTCATTCAGTATAATAGGCCACAAAGCATAGTTTAGAGATTAGAGCTGGGAACTGATAGTCAAGATGCTAGAGTTTCTATTCCCAGCTCTGCCAGCAATCTGCTGTGTGACCTTGAAAGTGTGGCACCAACCTTATCTGCCTCAGTTTACCCATTTGTAAAAGTCTACTTTAAGACCTTCAAATGAAAGAGGCTACTAACATGCAAATAATATATTAATTATCATTCTGTGAATACATTAATGCATTTATAATGTAATTTTTTTTTAAAAAAAAAGCAGAAATGCTTTTCTAAAGAAGCATATAATTATAAAATGAATGGAATATTGAGAAATGATCCAATCAATCTAACAGATTAATATACAAGTCATTAATTCTCAAGAAAAGCCCCAAGTATGCCAACAGATACTGCATCACCCAAACAAATATATCCACAATGTATATTTTCTTTTGGATGCAGGGAAAAGGGATCCTCTTACAGTAATAAAAATGACCCCAGCACTGAGCTTTTCCTGGGGATTTATGATCAGGTGTAGTTAATACCAGGAGCCAAAGTATGCCAGAACAGTGTGGAACAACCCCTATTTTTAGGGGGGGTTGTATTCCAGGCTTCCCTAAAAATAGAGGAATGCACTGGACCCCTACCAGCCTCACGAAGCCCCTCACAGGCCCACCCCACCAGACCCATGCCAGCCTCCCCCAAATCCCATCTGGCCTTGTGGGAGGCCCTCTTGCCCCTCTCACCAGGCTCCCAGTCCTGCCACTAGCCCGGCCATGGGCCCCCACTCCCCATGCACTGGCCTCGCCTAAGGCCTCCGCCATCTTCCCGCCACAGGCCCCCGCCGGCTCCATCACCGCTGGAGTAGATGGGGGGTCCCTCCTTTCCCCCGCGGAGCCCTGGGCAGCTGCTTGCGCGGCCCACCCACTAAGCCTGTGTCTGCTTCCTTTGAACATTTCAGCTGGTTAATGATTATGGCAGCTCCTATAACTCAACAAAGCATGCAAGTTCATGTGCCTTGCTCATGTGACCCTGGAATCCATCTTGTTTATCTGCATTTCCACAAGCTGAAACAAAAAGCATCCACCCACTTGGCAGAGGGTATTTAAGGCCCTGAAAACATTTCCATTTTGTCTTCATTTCCTGCTTCATTTCTCTGGACTGAATTTCTAACAAAAAAGCTCTAAACAAGGACTGATGACCAGCCCATGCTGGCTGGGTAATTTCCAGAGACTTTGGCACATTAAGGACTTTGCAACTCAGTTATTGCTACTTTGAATTGAAACTGACTTGTACACTTTTATTCTCATCTATACGTACCTGGATCTTTTAACTAATTTTCTAGATAGATAGATAGCGAGATAATAGTTTAGTTAATAAACATTGGCTTTAAGCATATAGGTCTGATTGATAATGCATGCTAATTGGCCTGGTTAGTAATGTGTCCAGTTCTTTGTGATTGGTGGAACAATGTTTTTATTTTCTGAATAAGTAAGGGGATCAGAAGCTGTTGTCACTGGTTTGGTATATCTTATGTAAGAAACAGTACCAGTGTTTAGCAATCTGCCTGCCCCATTCTTTGCAGTTTGCCCTCTTTAAGCTACATCATCATGGCTCCTCTAGAGGCCACCATCATACCTTCTACAAAGGACTTGACCTAGTGATGCCAAATGGGTCTCAAGACACAGCTTGTAGTGGCTTATGAGCCCCAACCTCATTGTCTCACAGGATGCTGATGAAAGCCAAGTAGAAGGAGAACATGGACCCTGCAGAACTCCCTGGTCCACACCCTCCAGCAAAATCCCAAACTCCTTTCAGTCTTCTCTTCTTCTCACCCCACCCTCCATGTCCAGAAAGGAAACAATGAGCATGTGGGAGTCCTGAACTTCACTAAGTGACCACACATTCTGGCTTGTCCCCCAGACTGCTTTCCATTCATCATTTGCTTTTGTCAAGGGAGAACAAGGAAACAGGAGCAAATCCATGTGCTCATTTTCTTAATATGTGTGGGAGCCTTCCTTTCTGAGCTCCTTCCTGAGTATGATGAATGAAAGATATTTTCAGATTTGGGGCTGGGACCTACAACTCACACCATGTGAAAAGGAAGGATGTTTGGTTCTTGGTGCCATCATATTGCAAACATATCTTTTGCTGTTCCATACATCTATCCCCTCTCGCTCCACTCCAGTTCAGAAATATCTGAAGCCTCATGGATACACAGGAGGAAGAGGAAAGTACAAGTGGTGTTATGTGCTTACACAAATAACAACTAGTTTTCAGTACAGCAGAAGTCTACAACACTGAAGAGGAGCCGACAAGTGTCCTTAAGGCTTAAAGTGCAGAAAAATTGAAACACAATTCCAGGGAACAATACAAACATTGCCAATACACAATAGACAACCATATCATAGCAGGAGAATAAAGCCCCCCTTTTCCCCTTTCAGTACAATCCTGATCTCAGCACCCTGACATCATGAACTGTTTTAGTGTTTCGCTACATTTGTATTCCTGAGTCTGCCTCTGGGGTCTACTAAGCCTTGCAGAATGAGTGAACAATAACCTTTTGGGTTATGTACCTGTTTACCCATTGTGGGGCACAAAAGATTGGGATCCAGCTGCCATTGATGGTCCCTGTGCAGTTTGGGAACCTCATTCTCTCATATCCAGCTATTATTTCTGGAACTTTTCTTATGTAAGCCATTTGGTGGTAGATCACAGTGTTCATTGCCTCCTAAATTCACAACCACAACTGCAACAGTTGGCTTTCCAGCCCCAAAATGGTTTTCAAAAGCTCAATTTCTGTCTGGTTCGGGCAGCTTTCACAGGGCAATAGCCAGCCACTTTTGCATAGGTGTAACTTCCTTGAAGTGAATTACCTGGTGCTGGAAGATTAATGCAAGTTCCCTGACAAATTCCATTAAGGTCAGTTTCCTCAATCACAAGTTCTGAAGCCACTGCTTGTGATCCCAGGTTTCCAAAACAATGTGATCTCACCATAACGTGCTGGTTCCCATCCAACAATTCACCCAACGGCATACCGTAGCAATACCAGCTTTGGATTTTAAGCAAAATGAATGGTCATTGACCCTCAGGGTCAGAAACCTTCAACATGTCAGAAAATGTCACAAAAGTCCATCCAGCATTTTGCTGATCACCTGCTCCACTGCCTAGTCATTTGTCCTACAATAAGGAGCAAGAGCAGAACCGGTGCTGCTGCAGGTGCAGACCAGAGGCTGCTGTCGGCTGCACTCCTGCCCCACCCCTGGTATGGCTCATCTGAAGCAGACCAGCTGGCATGGGGGCTGGACGGACAGGCTGAATTGCTGAAAATGACCAGCAGCAGCCACCACTCAGGCTGGGGCTCGATTTTTGCCAACAGATCCCCTTTTAGGCTGGGGTCAGGGGCTACAGGTCTCACAGCCCCTGCTTTAAACTGGCCCTGCCAGCAACACACAGTAAAGCAGTTTCTAGGGTGTCTCTTATGTGTAAAGAATCCTGGGGTACTACCCCTGAAATGGTAGTGCTAAAATTGCATAACAATGACAGTGTGTGCATAGTGTTTTATCTGTGCTCAGCACAGTATAATATGGAAATGTGGTACAAGTATGGAGAGGACAGTGCTCATGTACATGGTCCAACAACCAAATATACATGTTGTAGCCTTAGTGGCAAAGCTGACCCTTCCTATGGACATGGAGCCTATAGATCAAACCATACTTCCAGGACCAAATAGGAAGATAAGTTTATCTTACTGAATAGCTGTTTTTACCTTGGGGATGTACCAGTTAGCAGAAAGGGCACACAGCTGGGCTTCACTGCAAAAAAAAAAAAAATTCTAACTTTTAATAATCATAGATTTATAGGATTTGAAAAGACCTTGAGAGATCATCAATATCTACACTAGCCATAGGAAGTTTGAATTTATTAGTTTAAACCAAGAAGTTCAAAGTTAGTTTGAACTAACCTTTTGTTTATAAGTTCAAACTAACCATGCGTTCTAGTTCGAACTAAGTGTTAGTTTGAACTAGAACGCGCAGTTAGTTCGAACTAACCATCTTAGTTTTGACTTCTTAAGTTCAAACTAAGCATTAGTCCATAGCCACATTGTGCCTAGTTTGAACTAAAGTTCAAACTAAGCACTGAGTCTGGACTAACCAATTGTACCGACAAGTTTGAACTAAGTGTTCCTTAGTTTGATCTAAGAAATTCCTTAGTTCAAACTAGGGAAAGCCTAGTGTGGCCATGGGCTAAGTTAGTCCGGACTAAGCCTCCTTAGTCCGGACTAACTTGCCACTGTAGACATAGCCATCTAGTCCAGTCTCTTGCACTTATGACAGGCCCAAACATTACCATCTCTGTTAGGTGTTTGGCTAACCTACTTTTAAAACTATCCAAAGATGGAGCTTCCACAACCTCCCTAGACAATTTTATTCCAGTGCTTAACTACCCTGACAGGTAGGAAGCTTCTCATAGGGTGTGTTCACACAGCAGTCTTATTTCGAAACAACAGAGGTTGTTTCAAAATAAGAAACGCCATGTTCACACGACGTACCATTGTTTCGAAACAACGAGTTCCGTTGTTTCGAAACAACGGCATTGTTTCGAAACAACTTAAACCCCATTTGGTGATGAAACAACATTGTTTCAAAATGATTGTTTCAAAACAATCTTGTCAGAACATGTTATTTCAAAACGATGATGACTCGTTTCGAAATAACTGTTGTCCGAACATGCTATTTCGCTTTGAGCTTTTTTCCTTTATTCAAATTAACATTTTCTTAATTCAAATTAAATTATTTTGAAATAATGCCTTATTTCGATACAAGTTGTTTTGAAACAACTTGTATCGAAATAACCCCCTGTGTGAGAACATAGCCTATGACCAACCTAAAGCCACCCTTGCTGCAATTTAAGCTTATTGCTTCTTAACCCAGCTTCTGAGATTAAGAAGAACAATTTTTTTCCCTTCTCCATGAAATAACCTTTTATGTACTTGAAAATTGTTACCATGTTCCTCCCTCAGTTTACTCTTCTCCAGAATAAACAAACCCAGGTTCAAAAAAAAAATCTCTTATGGGTTATATTTTTTAGAATTTTAATAATTTTTCTTGCTCTGCGCTGGACTTTCTCCAATTTTTCCATGTCTTTCTTGAACAGTGGCACCCAGAACTGGACACACTACTCCAGTTGAGGGCTGATCAGCATGAATAGAGAAAAAGAATTACTTGTTGCATCTTGATTGCAACATTTGTGCTAATACACTCCAGAATTATGTTTGCATTTTTTTTATTACTCAGTTTACAATCTTTTTAATTTTTAAATAATGCCTTTGTTTAACTTTCAAGTAGATGAGATAGCATGGGTTATTTTTGTTTAACTGCAATCATGGATGTTGATTTGTTTTAAAGAATCACGTGAAGATACATACAAATGACTTGTGACTTGTGCTAAAATATTGGGATTATGGAGAATCTCCAACATTTATTTCCATAAGTGAATGTTTTATGAAAAAAATCCTATTTAGAGCATTATTGATAGCAACTGTAATTTATGAAGAAATGTTGCCTTTGGGAGAGGTGGGCTCATCATCCAAGAATAGACCTGGGCCACCTCTCCTGCTAAGAAAACGAGCAGCCTCTGCTGATAAATTCTTCCCATTCTGTTAACACCAGCCTGAGTTGCACATGGAACTAATTAAACAAACACATTCCAGTACTGCTGCCCCATTGAATTCGACCACACTGTAACAGGACAACTGGGTTTTATTTGTTTATAAAATAAGTGCTTTGTAGGACAATCAGTCTAGCAGCTGCAGGAGCATTTTACAATGCAGTTGCCAACCAGCAGCCACATTGCTGTGTTCACAGGTTAACTCTTATTTTGAAATAAGTTATTTTGAAATGAATTATTCTGAAATAAAATTCTTATTTTGAAATAACTTAAATCGAAATAAGAAAACGTTAATTTGAAATAAGGGAAGCCTTCAAATCGAAATAGTATGCCCTGTGTGTGGACATGCTATTTTGATTCAGCAGAGGGGCACCATGGGAGTTGTGGCAACATGGCCCCTTGGCAGGGTCATGTTGCCACCCAATCCCCTTCCTGGCTCTCACCTGGAGAGCTAGGGAGGGGAAAACAGCCCCAAATGCAGGGATTCCCCTGCCCTGCCTCCCCCACTGCTGGTAGCGCAGTGGGGGAGGGACCGTGGGGCACCCCCCTGCTGGTGAGGTGGCGGGTGGTGGACCTGGCTGGCCGCACTGCTCAGTCTCCGTGGCTGCCAGCCAGGCAGTGGGTGCGGGACCCGGCTGGCCCCGCTGCCTGGGCTCCATGGCTGTGGGTGGGCGGCGGGAGCAGAGTTCTCTGGCGCCCCTGGTCCCCCAACCCCTTGCCGCTTGCAGGCAGCCAGTGGGGATGTCTGGTGCTGCGCCCCTTGATGGCCCTGCAAGCTGGTCAATTTCAGAGAAGTGAAATTGACCAGGCTGCAGAGTGGCTGGACTCTGCAGCCTGGTCACTTTCACCTCTGTAAAACTGACCAGCTTGTGGAGCCAGCCAAGGGCTGGGAGACTGGGGGCTCCTGACAGCTCAGCCCCTGCTGCCCTGCCAGAAGCATGGGTACAGGGCACCCCTTGACCTCTGCCTGGCGGTATGGACTGGCTGGCTCCACTGCCAGTCTGCAGCCCCTGCAGGGTGGTGGGTGCCCGACCCGCTCACCCCACTGCTGGCTTCAGGCAGCTGCAGCCCCGGGGGGGGGGGGGTGAGTGGTGACCCGCCACCTCCCCCCAGGGCTGCAGCTGCCTGGAGCCAGCAGCAAGGTGAGTGGGTCAGGCACCCGCCACCCCTGGGGGCTGCAGCTGCCCGGAGCCGGCAGTGGGGCAAGGCAGCTCCAAGCCTGGGTTGTGGGCAAAGCAGCTCCCACCCCCCATCCTCCCCCCACACCTCCCCTCAGCATCTTGGCCTGGGTGCTGATAGGCTCCCTGGCCAGGGTGCTGAGCGGGGGGGGGTCTTTCTTCCAGGGTGCAATGCACCCTGGGAGGAAGGTCAAAGCCCTGTTTCGAAACAAGGTTTTTTTTTTAAAACAACTTATCCTAACTGCAGTGTTTCAAAACAACCCTTTTGAAATGGGCTATTTCGATTACACCCCAGGTTTTATTCTTCCAGAGCAACGGACCTTATTTCAAAATGACGAGGCTCCATTATTTCGAAATAAAGGAACATCATTTGGACATGCCACTCTTTATTTCAAAACAGTGGCTGTCATTTCAAAATAAAACTCTGGTGTGGACACAGCCATAATGTACAAGATACAATTCTAGCATGCAATTTTGTTTAGATTGCAGAGAAGTCAGCTGTCAGCTTAGACAAAAACTAAAGCATTGTCTTAATCAATCTTTTATGATGTCAGTGGCCTTGTCTGAAGTTGTGGTTTTCAGCTAATTGTTTAATAGTGCTCTATTTACTAGTTTTGATGTGGCTTAAGGAGGAAAGAAGCAGGGATATAGATGCACTCTGCATTAATATTAACCTATATTAATAGGTTCACTATGCATCTCTTCCTTCTTGCTCCATCTTGGAGGATTATAAGAAAAAACATTCTCTCACAGTAGGGAAGTCAGCCCCTTGTCTTTTCTTTATATTAGGCCAATTACATGATCAGACAGGCATGGTCTACATAATATTTTACAGAAAATATCCTTTAATCAAAATTAAATTCTGGAGCCTTTTCCTAATACCAGAAATTCAGCACACAAAACACATCAATTCAGATGGCTGTTTATATGATTTTCTTTGAGACTTGACAATGACTGTGAAAGTTAAGCAAAACCAATTGGTATTACAGGATACCAACTTCAGCAGTGCTTCTCAATAGGGCTGCAACTACGGTGGGGCGAGCTGGGCTTTGCCCTGAGTATGCTGGAGCGGCTCCATTGAGCCACTCCATTAAAGGGTGCATTCCTCGCTGCTCGCTCCAGGTGCCAGCCATTGTAAGGGGGGTGGGCCTGAATTCTTTAGTTATAGCTCTGCTTCTCAGTAAAGTTAGGAGAACTTGCCCCATTGGCCATTCAAATTCCTGGTGAGTTTATAATTTATGGGACAAAACAAACATACACAACACAAGGGACAGCTTCACATGAAGGAGGGCAAGCATGTTGTTGGTGAGGAGGAGAAAGGCACATCCCTGAGAAACTTGCAGATCAATGGGCCCAAAGGCACCACTGGAGGATGGACAACTGATAAAGTAAGATCCAGGGAGGTGATTAGTCAAGTGAGCAAAACCATCAGGGATATCTTTGGGGCCTCTGCTTGAGGGAACAGAGAGAGCAAGATTAGAATATATGTTTCTAAAATGTTAGGGTCATCAGGTGGAATATTGTCATTGACTGCAATGGAGCCAGAATTTCATCCAAGTCTTTTAAAAATGGGTGCCTCAAGCTAGCCCCTAAATAAGTATATTCAAAAGTGCTGAGCACATTATAGGCCACTCTGGACCTCAGTGGGTGAAGCAACTTTGACAATAAGGCCACATATTTAGATACCTAAATATGGACTTAAGAAGCTACATTTTCTGCTCGATTGTATTTGCAGGCTAGTCAGCCTAGCATTGCTGGCAATCACTCTGAAGAGTAAACAGCAAGTCATCAGTCCCTTTTCTCATGATATTGTGATAGCAGATGACGCTGGATAGATGCTGGTATCATACTGAATGACCATTGTGTTTTTCTTCTGTTTGAGTTCAACAAGACTTTCATTCAAGTTTCTCTATTTTCCAGGATGCTTTGTTACACTTTTGAAACTGTATGTAGTCTTTGCAGATAGGGCAGAGTAAATTTCTTTAGTTGTTTGAGCTGGGATGGGGAGGTGGGAGGATGCAGTGGATGAGATATGATTCTCCTAGAATAGTGGGATTCAGAGGGTAGGTGATATGGGGATATTCATTAGTACAGACTGCCTGAAGTATCTCTCAGAGGAAGCTCTAACCTGTTTCTATAAAGGTGGAGTATGTGACTTATGGGTGAAGCTACTTATCTAGGCTTGGTAGTTTTATTGGTTGAGTAGCTGTCTTGTCCTCCAGTTTTCCTAGTGGCAACAAAGGTTGGACTTAGCAACTACAACCACTCTTTACAGCAAACATAAATGCATACACCTCCTACTTGTTTACATTTTTTATTTTTAGTTAGTTTAGTTTAGTTAGTTCAAGATTCATATTCATCTGTATATAAGTTCAAGATTCATATTCATTTGTGTTTTCCTGGATTGGTTATCTAGGGCAATTGGCAAAATTTTAAGGCTCATCATTGCAGCTGTTTTAAGTCCTAGTTTGAAGAAATAGAAGAAGAAATGCAACCATGACCAGATTAGAAGAGGCTTGCGATGAAATTGGTTCATACACATTTAACAAAAAGAATTTTAAATATTTATTGACTGTCCAAACTAGAAGCAATATTTGTGTGCTTCAGAATACTGTCTACTACAGTTAACTAAATTTTCCAAGCTCCCAGAGTATGTCAACACTGGAGCCTTAGGTCTACTTAACTTTCCTTAAGTCGACCCAAGGAAAGTTCCATCCACATCTGGAAGTTATTAAGTTGACTTAAGCACTTCCTTCAGTCAACTTAATAATACCACTTCTTAAGGCTGACTTAATGCTTAAGTCAACCTTATTAAGTTGACTTAAGCCAGTATGGATGGGGTATAGCCCTTAACTCGACTTAATAAGGTTGACTTAAGTATTAGGTCAACCTAGCAGCTGCCAGTGTAGACGTGGGCAGTCTACAGGAGTTTGGACACTCTAAATTGACTTAACAAGGTCGACTTTAAGATGACAAGTCAATCTTGTTAAGTTGACTTAAAAGAGCCTGCAGTGTAGACATACCCCCAATGTGGTATCTCACTTATTCCATAACTTTCATTTGTTAACCTAAACATAGACCTCAACTAAAGGTAATCCAGTTATCAGTTTGGTAGCACAAAATTGTCCATCACAACGAAGCACCAGTTAAGTGGCTAGTAGGATACATTTTAATCATTAAAGACCCACACTTTCTTATATTGCCTTTTCAGAACTTTTTAGTTCATTTAGCAACAGCAACCTGTCATTTTCTTCAGTTTATTATACTAATGTCTTGGAATGTTTGCACAAAATACATATTCTGTTGTACAGTAGTCAATTACATCCAAGGCGATAGTCTATAAAAGTCACATGTGTGACATCTGGAAAACGAATGTGTATGAATGCCAAAGACCAAATCAAAGCAACAGTTGCTAAAACTAACAAAGTAATTTATGCCCTTTAGAGAGAAAAGAGAAATAGGGGGCAATATATTTCAGTTCCTTTAAGTTCCATTATGATTTTATGAGACCATTCTTTCTGCTGAAAAAAAAAAAGGTTGGTGTCAGGGGACTGTGCTACCTCCAAGTGTAACTGCTTCCACTAACTCAGGGAAGAATGACAAAAAATACTTTTTTTGACATTCTTTGCGCAAATGAAAGAAACTTGTCATTCCAACTTCACAAAACAGCACTAGAGATGAAATGCTCAACTCCACTGGGACAGCCATTTTTTGCTGTTATTACAGAAGAAAATTATAACCATAAAAATGTCCAATTTAGAAAAAAAAGGTGCCACTTTAGTGTCATTTGCATAAAAGCTGTTACATACAAATTGTTATAAAGACAAATGTGTAGTACTCTTGTTGAAAATTGCTTATATCTTAGGTGCTTTGCCTGAAACGACATAAAGGCCTCTTCAAACTGAAATTCATTCTCAGGTAAATAAAGCTGAAAAAGACTTTTCACCTATTTGTACGTACGTGAGCAGTTTTTCATATTATCTTAAATATATTTTGACATACTTTCCTTTGTATTTTTTAAATTCTCTCACTTCTTGCCCAATGGTAGCCTCCATTATAGTCACCTGGCAACAGAGAAGAAGTCAGATGGACAATTTGTCCTGAAACTACTACAGACTGAAGACGTCCTCTAAGTGAAGTGAAACCAACACCATTTTTGGCTGGAAGATGCCTCTGTTTATTCCTTTCTGGTGAGGTTATAACAAATTGGGCCTGACACATGTTATTTGGTTCTTCATCATCACCATTGCTATAGCGTTTCCCCTTCCCAGAGCCTTGTTGCTCCCATTTCAGAAAGTCAGTCAGGTTATGCAGCACATGTTGTAAATTCCAGAAATTAAACCATGCCAAATGTTCTGTGCTACTTCTTATTATTTTTATTACAGTAGAGCCAACGTGCCATGCATAGGTGGCCATAACTATGGAGCAGCCTGGGCCTTTGCCCAGGGTCTCTATAGAAGATGTGGGGGTGGAGTCACCTGCAGCTTGTTGCAGAGGCAAAAGCAAGGCTGGGAAACTCACAGCACTTTTGATCTGAAAAAAAAATGAACATTCAGTTTGCGGATGCATGACATCAATAAAAATAGCAGCCCATAGGCACATTTAGGTCTATATTAGGTGATAGTTATCGTCAAAGACAGCCCAGCTTGGAAGCTTCAGGTTACTAGTTAGGTCTACCAAAGTCTCACAAACTTCATGAATTTCATTGAAGTTTAGTTTTTACTTTCTCAAATCTTTACAGCTACACACTAGATTTGAGCCATCTTTAATTTCACCCCCCCATTTGTTAATTATAATACGCATACATTTTCTCTCTACTCATTTCCTCCTAGACAACTTTTAAATGTTCATCTTAAACCTGTAGTTGAGCATTAGCTCATTTATGATAATGGCGAAAAAAGATCAAATTACAGAACATAATTTGAAAATTTATTTCATGATGGAGAGGTCTCCAAAAATATCATGCCCAAGAATAATCTAGAGAGTCATTATACTGCCCCTCTAAATCAGTGGTTCCCAACCTAGGGTCCAGGGGAAAGATAATTACTGCAGGTAAATGTACTGTGACGAGTGCAATATGTTTGTGGGTGAGCATAATAAATTACTAGAAGTAGCTGAGTTTTTAATACCTTCTGATATATGTTTGATTCCTGTCAGCCATAGGCTATGTGAAAAATGTTTAAAACAGCTTGCTTACATGGTGGTCCACAAAAGCTTTCAATGATGATGTAGCGATCCACATAAAGGAAAAGGTTGGGAACCATTGCTCTAAATAATGCAAACTACTTCCATTCAGGACATGCTGCATCCCCAGCACCCTTAGTTCCAACACTTATGACTTTTTTAAAAAAAATTATAAAACTATAGACTACAAAAAAGATTCCAAAATCTTTTAAAAAAGACTATGGATCTGATTGAAAATAGTTCTAGACTTAGATCAGGATCCTACGCAGTGTTTGCAACAAGCATTGGAGCACCCATCAGAACACAAAGGGTACGTCTACACTATGTGTTTAAGTCAACTTAAACAGAGCCCTGTCTACACTGCAGGGCAATAAAGTTGACTTTAGGGTCCAGTAAAGTCAACTTTATAAGGTCCACTTATAAAGTCGATTTTACTGTTAAGTCGATTTTATTAAGTCGACTTAAGGCAATGTGGAGTTACTAAGTTGACTTAATAAAGTTGACTTAGTACAGTGGGGCCATTAAGTCGACTTTATAAAGTTGAATTAAGGCACGGCACCCATTTAATGTCGACTTTATAAAGTTGACTTAATGTAATGTAAATTTTAAAAGGGATAGCCGTGTTAGTCTAGTCCAGTGAAAAAACAACAAGGAGTTGTGTGGCACTTTAAAAATCTGTTAGGCTGTGTTCACACGGCACTTTTGTTTCGAAACAACCTCGTTGTTTCGAAACAAAAAAAACCATGTTCACACGACGCACTGTTGTTTCGAAACCAGGGGGAGCCCTTGTTTCGACACAACTGTGTTGTTTCAAAACAAGTTAAACCCCATTTGGGGACGAAACAACCTTGTTTCGAAACGCTTGTTTCGAAACAACGCATGTGAACATGTTGTTTCGGAACAATAGGTTCCGAAACAACATTTAAAGGGCTGCCGCCTCAGCACCCTGGCCAGGGAACACTCAGCACCTTGGCCAGGGTGCTGAGGGGTGTCCCCTGGCCAGCAGGAACTGGCGGGGGTCAGCGCTGCCCGGCGCTGCTCCCCGGGTGCCTGCAAAGGGGGGCTGCAGGCACCGGCGGGGGTCAGCCCTGGGCTTCTCCCCCGACCCCGCCGGCGGGTCCGGGGCG
>ML681997.1:23303879-23659050 GCA_007922195.1 Podocnemis expansa
GTGTCCTCCCCCTGCCACAGGCTCCCCATCCAGCTCCAGTGTTGTGGCAGTAGTCCCTGGCACCTGGATAGTGCCCTCCTTCTTGCACTTCTCCTCGTGGATGCTGTCAAGGAACTTCTCCAGGGTGTGGATACTCCTGAGCCAAGACACCTCCTCCTGTAACTCTCCCACCTGCCTCCTGAGAGATTCCACCAGCAGGCACCTGTCACATCGATTCATCTCCCCAGCCAGATCATTGGAGACAGGGAACTGTAGGCTGCAGTCCCTGCAAGTCCACACCAGGGTCTGGGTAGAGATATCTATGGTCAGGATGTCTGTCTGGCTACCAGCACAGGTAGAAGAGACAGAAGGGGCGCTGGCAGCAGTACTGAAAGGTGAAGTATTAGACTGGCGAGAAGCTACTAGTGAAGTTCCTTAAGGACAGGTCCTGGCCCAATCTTGTTCAATATTTTTTATTAATGACCTTGGCACAAAAAGTTGGAGTGTATTAATGAAATTTTCTTATGATGTGAATTTGGGAGGCAATCGTCAATACAAAGGAGGATAGGAATGTTATACAGGATAATCTGTATGACTTTGAAGATTGGAGTGTTAGAAATGGAATGAAATTCAATAGTACAGAATGCAAGGTCATGCACTTGGGGGGCTAATAAGAATTTCCGGTACAAGATGAGGACTTAACAATTGGAGATATCATCACAGAGGAGAGGACTTCAGTGTGTGGTCAGTCACAGGAAGACTATGAGCCAACAAGGTGTGTGGCTGTGAAAATGGTAAAGGCAATCCTATGATGTGTTAGAGAAGGTATTTCCAGTTAAGACAGAAAAATATTAATTGTACAAGGAAGCAGTAAGTCCTTATCTGGAATACTGTGTACAATTCTGATCACCCACATTTAAGGATAAGATTTGGTCCCAGTTATTTTTAATAAAAGTCACAGACAGGTTGCAGACAATTAACAAAAATTCATGGGAGCTCTGACCTGTCTCTGACTTCTACTAAAAATGAGAGGCAAGAAGGCCGAGGGAGACAGGAATGACACCTGGATGCCCAGGAGCGATGAACAGCCTCGACCCCACTGCCATAGGGGTGGCAGAGGCCTGACTCTAGCCACTGCCAAAGCCATGGAGCAGGGACACACAGCCACAACTCCAGCACCAGCCAAAACTGCAGGGGGCACACAGCTGGGACTAAAGCTGTGGATTGGGACTACACAGCCACGGTTCCTGTCACAGCTGCAAAAAGGCGCACGATACCAGCCCCAGCAGAAACTGTGAGTCAGGGAAGCACAGAACTGGCTCCACATTCCACCCTTGCCACTCACAGCTGAAGCCAAAGTCACAGCGCATCTGGCAAAATCCATTAGCTCCCTGACCTCAGTGACTGCACTGTACTCTTACCCTCATTAAAGCAAGATGTATTTCACTGGGACAGGTACAGAGAAATGATGCAAGGATGATCAAAGGAGTGGAGGGCCTATCTTATGCCATAAGACTGGAAGAGCTTGGCTTGTTTAGTCTCACAAAAAGAAGGCTGAGCTGGGCTGTGATTGTTCTTTAAACTGCATTAGGGACGATGAAAATCTATTTAAACTAAAGGATTATGTTATCACAAGAACAAATGGGTATAAACTAACCATGTACAAATTCAGGCTGGAAATTAGAAGGAAGAGCTGAAGAGCTACAGATCAGTCAGCCTCATTTCAGTCCCAAAACAATCATAGAGCAGATCACCATGGAATTAATTTTGAAACACTTAGGGTATGTCTACACTTACACTTCAAATCGAAATACTAATGATTATTTAGATTTAGAATAATAGAATCATAGGGTTAGAAGGGACCTTGTGAGGCCATCTAGTCCAACCCCCTGCAAAAAAGAAGGACCACTCTCACTAAATCAACCCAGTCAGGGTTTTGTCTAACCGAGCCTTAAATATCTCTGAAGTTGGAGATTCCACCACCTCCCTAGGTAACCCATTCCAATGCTTCACCACCTTCCTCGTAAGGAAGTTTTTCCTAATATCCAACCTCAAGGTCCCCAGGTGTAACTTGAAACCATTACTCCTTGTTCTGCCCTCTGTTAATACTGAGGACAGCCGAGCTCCATCCTCCTTGGAGCATCCCTTCAAGTAGTTGAAGGTTGCTATCAAATCCCCCCCTCAGTCTTCTCTTCTGCAGGCTAAATAAGCCTAGTTTCTTCAGTCTCTCTTTGTAAGTCTTGTGCTCTAGACCCTTGATCATTTTTGTTGCCCTCTGCTGGACTCTTTCTAATTTGTCCATGTCCTTTTTGTAGTGGGGTGCCGAAAACTGGACACAGTGTTCCAGATGTGGCCTCACCAGTGCCAAATAGAAGGAAATAATCACCTCCCTCAGTCTGCTGGCAACACTCCTACTGATGCAGCCCAGTATGCCCTTGGCCTTTTTGGCAACAAGATTTAAAATAGTGCATGTCTACACTAGCTTTCCTTATTTCAAAATGAGGAGCACCCTCATTTCAAAATAAGGAATGGTCATTTCAAAATAATAAAATCACACTTTATATCGAAATGACAGTTAAATTGAAACTATTATTTCAAAATAATGCAGTGTAGCCACATTATTTTGATTTAACTGTTATTTCAATTTAACACTTTTTGCCCTTCTCCCTCCCAGGGTGCCTTGCTTGCTCTACATATTGAGTGGGGGCATGGCCCTTCTCAGGGACCATCTTGCCACACCTGCCATGGTGCCTCTGTCTTAAATCGAACTAGCAAGTCCTGTCCGTGGACATGCTAGTTCAATTTGGGTTTCTAGTGGTGACATGTTAAATTGATTTAACTTAAATTGGTTTAATGATTTTCATTTCAATTCAGTTAGTTCAATTTAAGTTAAATTGATTTAACAACCTAAGTGTAGACATAACCTTAGACTTACAGACTTATAGACTCTAAGGCAGAAGGGAACAATATGATCATTGCTCATTTAGTATGGCGTCTTGCAAAATGCAAGCCACAGAACTTCACCTACACGCTCCTTCAATAAACCTCTCGTCTGAGTTATTAAAGTTCTCAAATAATGGTTTAGAGACTTCAAGGTACAAAGACTCCACCAGAAAGTCCTTCCCCAGTATTTATCCCTCTAACATATTGTAGGGAAAATAAGCAGAAAATTGTAGGTGAAAGACAGTGGCACCCCCACTCAGACCAAATCATGGGCCCAGAATGTGAATGATTTATCACCTTGCCCTCCTATCTGTAAACATGCACAATTTATTGCCTTGTTAATGGCCTCACTCAGACCAGGGAGTGACCTTGCCCTAAGCCAAGCACCTCTCTGAACCAGACACCCCGCAATTTATTGCTGTTGGTGTAAACATATATCTACTTGTTTATCTGACTGACCATCCTGTAACCTTACAAGGCATGTCTGTTAGCAGAGCCTGTATACTGACATCTTTACATTCTGTAGTTAGCTAGTGGTTTTTCTTTCCCCTGTGATGCTATATAACAGTAGGAATGTCTAATGCATGTTGGACTTCACCGAGGGACCAAGAAGCTGCAGCAGGTGCCCTCAGAGATAAGGCCCCGGAGCCCACCCGCTACCGTTTCCAGGAGTCCCTGACAGCTGAAAGGGATGTAAGCATTCTACCTCTTTCAATAAAATTATCTTTTATTCTATCACTTGTGGTCATGTTGTCACTGCTCAGTCCAGATCCTGTTATAGTGCCCCCTTTGGGGCTGCACATATTTATAAAGAGCAATCCTATCTCCTCTCAACCTTCCTTTCGTTAGGTTAAACAAACCAAACTCCTTGAGTCTCCTCTCATAAGGCAGATTTTCCATTCCATGGATCATCCCAGTAACCCATCTCTGAACCTGTTCCATTTTTTATTCATCTTTCTTAAACATGGGGGTTGAAAACTGCACACAATTATTCCAGATGAGGCCTTTCCAGCACCTTGTATAATGGCACTAACACCTCCCTATCTCTAGTGAAAATAGTTCATCTCATCTATCATAGGACCTCATTAGGTTTTTTTTTTTCACAGCCACATCACACTGTGACTCATAGTCATCCTATGATCACCCAGTATGCCCAGGTCCTTCTGACACTTCCAACTAATGTGTCCCCTCCTTATGGCAAAAATTCTTGTTATTAGTCCCTAAATGCATGACCTTGAATTTCCACTATTAAATTTCATTCTAGTCCTATTTCTCTACTTTACAATGTTATCCAGATCTTCTTGCATGATATCCCAATCCTTTTCTGTATTGACAACACGTCCCAACTTTCTGTCATCTGCAAACTTTATTAGCACTTTCCCACTTTTGTGTAAAGATTAGTAATAAAAAGGTTGAATAAGATAAGTCCCCAAACTGAATCCTGAGGAGATCAGGTTGTAAAGCCATGTTGTATTTTATCCTAATTACCACTAACCTGGATATCCTTAACTATTGTCTCCTTCAAAAATTTTTCTGAGACCTTGCATACTACTAAAGTCAAACTAGCAGTCCTGTAGTTATCCAGATCACACACCCCCCCCCACCTGTTTTAAAAACAGGAACTATGTTAGCAATTTTCCAGTCATACAATACAACCACTGAGTTTACAGATTCATTAAAAATCCTTGCTAATAGGCTTGCAATTTCATGTGCCAGTTCCTTTAATAATCTTGAATGGTGATTATCCAGAGCCCTGATTTAGTCCCATTAAGCACTTCAAGTTTGGCTTCTACTTTGGATGTTGTAATTTCTACCACCATATCTTAATTCCCATTAGCCACCCTATCACCATCCCAAGATGATTATTAGCCTCATTAAAAATGGAGGCAAAGTATTTGTTTAGATCTTCGACCATGCCTAGATTATCCTTAACCTTCATCCCTTCCTCAGTGCTTAAGCAGTCCTATTTCTTCTTTCTTTGTTTTCTTCCTATTCATATAGCTAGCAAACCTTTTACTATTGATTTTAATTGCCTTTGCAAGGTCCAATTCTACTTGGCTTTTGGCCTTTTTCATTTTCTCTCTATATGTTCTGACCTAAGGCCACACCTTGACTATTGTGTACAGTACAATTTTGAGCACCCCCACTACATGAAGGATGTGGACAAATTGAAGCAAGTCCAACAGAGGACAACAAAGATGATTAGGGGCTGAGCAAATGACTTATGAGAAGATGCTGAGGTAACTGGACTGATTTTGTCTGCAAAAGAGAAGAATGAGGGGGATTTGATAGCAGCCTTCAACTACTTAAAGAGGAGTTACAAAGAGGATGGAAATAAGCTGTTCTCAGTGGTGGCAGATGACCAAATGAGGAGCAATGGTCTGAAGTTGCAATGGGTGGCGCTCTAGGCTGGATATTAGGAAAAACTTTATCACTAGGAGGGTGGTGAAGCACTGGAATGGGTTACTTAGGGAGGTGGTAGAATTTAGATCCTGAGAGGTCTTTAAATCCTGCTTGAGAAAGCCCTGACTGGGATGATTTACTTGGGGCTGGTCCTGCTTTGAGTAGAGGGCTGGACGAGGACTAAGTGACCCTGAAGTTTCCTTTTGTTCTTAATCTTCTAAGATTCTATAAAATTAGAAGAAGATTTCTAACCATCAGAGGGGTGAAGCTCTGGAACAGACTCCCAATGGGAGTAGTGGGGACAAACAACTTAATTCTGAGAGAGAACTGGACAAAGTGATGAGTGCACTGTATGAAAGGGTTTCTTGTAATGATGGGGTGCATGACTCAGCAGTGCTGGGAATCCATTATGTTATATGTTCCTAATGCTCATGCTCCAGGTTCCCAGCCAGACACCACAGATCAGGGAGAGATTTTTCCCCACTGTATTATGGAGAATATGTATATTTTTTCCCTTCCTTACCTTTGAAACATCAGGATGGACATGGCTGGATATGGAACACTGGACAAGGTGAGGTGGCGGTCTGTGGTGGCAGTGACGATGCTGTCTGTCAGGTGGTGGCTGACTGATTCTTGATCACATGTTCAGGGTCTAACTAATCATCTTATATGGGGTGAGAAAGGAATTTCCTCCCCAGGTCAGGTTGGCAGTGAACTTGGGAAGATTTTGTCTTCCTCTCCAGTATTTGGTTGTGGTTTACTTGCCAGGATTATCTATGTAGGTATATCTCACTTAATCATTTCACTGCCAATGCAGGGGCATCAGCATTGCTGCATCTCAGTCTCTCCTATTCTCTGTCTGTGGCTGGCTAGTCTCCTGCAGGCATAATTTACTTTGGCTTTGTTCCCACTGTCCAGTTCAGTGTGTGGGTACCAGATGATGGTGTTGGTGGCCTGTGATATATAGCAGAGCAAATGGGATGATCGAGTGATCCCTTCTGAAATTAAACTCCATGACTTTATGACATTAAAGTGTGTGGGGGGAGGTCAAAATCTTTTGACAAATGAAGAAACCCATTTTTTGCAAAACTTTTCACGAAAAAAACTCTCCATTTCTTTTTAGCCAGCTCTAATAATATCAGATCTAAATACTGATATTTCTAAATGTGTATAGTGCCAGTTTCCTGGTGACGCAAACACCTGGGCCAGATTGCTCTCTGGTGTAAATGAACTGAAGTTAATAGAGCTAACATTGGGATAAATTTCGCCACCTGAAAACTAAGCTTCATAATCAAGGTGATGCTGATCTGGCAGTGACTTTGTGTTTCTTTAATGAAGGGGCAAAGTAAGTATTATTTATTTAACACCAACGATGTGTTTGGGGCTGTACAGCACACAAAAGGAAAAATAGTTTCTGCCTTAGAAGCTTCTATGAGATAAGCATATAGTAGAAGAGACAGACAGGGAAATTCAGAGGTAGGTGATCATGTTACTTTGCTTTTATATTATTATCTCATTTCAGACACACCTTGAAGATGAGTTATTTTAAGAGGAATTTAAATATAGAGATGGTGGTGGCTTGACCAGCAGGTATGGGGAGGGCATGTCATACACAGAGGTAGTGTGGAAAAATGCCTGGTGGCCGGAGAGGAAGAAGGACCATTGAGACTTCTTTAACTTGTGGACAAGTAGGGAGTATAATAGATTGGGTCCTTAATAAAGACAGGGACTTTGAAGGGTTTTGACAGTGAAGAAGAACAGTTAAAACTTTTTGTCCCATTTCAGAGAGGGAGAGCAGAGGGATTAAAAAAGAGGTGAGTTGTCAATGGATTGGTGAGTGATGAAAAGAATTTTGTCAGCTGCATTTTGAATACGCTGGAGAGGGGAGAGCCTTCCCTTACTCCTGTCACATGTGCTGGATGGGAGAGAATGCAGAAAAAGCAGCTGATTAGAGAGCCCCGGGGCTGGATCAATAGCGGGGTGCATGGCCCCATCCTGAAGGGGAATTCTAGGTTTCAGCCCCTATGTGTCCTGCAAATCTGCCCCCACACTGGCCCTCCTCACCCCTCTACTTGGCACTGGAGTGGTGGGGGGAGGCTGGGCCAGAGGAAGGCCATGACAGAGCCACACCATGATTCAAACAGTTCTGGCCCAGTCCCACTCTCAGGAGCAGCCCAGCCAGCCCAGAGGCAGGGCAGGAGCATGGCTTCTACCTCCCACTTCCTCCAGCACCAGCCTAGGCAGCAGCCCTAAGCTGGGGATATCCAAGCTGGGGAGAGTGGGGGGTGCTCATAGTGGTGGTATAGCCAGGGGAGCCAAGTTCCCTTAATCCAGGCCTGGAAAGCCCCTGGTGTCTTGTCAACACAGGAGGAATGGACCCTTCAGGGCTCCTGACCACTGTTCTAAAGAGGGTCAGATTACACTCCGCACAGCGCTTGTTTCCAATAGCAGCAGGTGCTCAAGGCATGGGATCTTAATCAAGCCCTGAGGGCAGGTAGCCATGTCCTCTGATGGCTGGGAGCACTTTCCAAGGCTCTCCATTGCTGCAATGGTGTTATTTTTCAATAGTAATCTGTTTTTTTTTTTTCACTTTTTCAAAATTTGGTGTAAATAAATCAAGAAGTTCAGATGTCACTGTATCTCTTAGCTGTGGTGATGATAGAGTTCATTAAGCAGTGTAGATATGGTGGTAACAAATGTGGTATAAGTGCAGAAATATAGATCAAGAGACAAAGAAGGAATTCCACTCACTAACATTGTGTAATAAGTTCCAACTTATGCCTCCCTTTTGATATGGGAAACTGGAAGTCAGTATCAGAAGGAACAAGGCATTCATATTACTACTTATAATACAGTGCCTGAAATTCTTTGTAATTAAAGTTTAAAATGAAAACCAAATCACACGCACTCACATTGTTAGAACAACCATTTTCTAATTTGTTCTCAGCCTCTGGCATCAGTGAATTAATTTTAGTAGAAGAATTTGTTAGCAGTGCTACTTAATCCAATTCTAGCCATACCAAGGTGGTCAGCTAGGTTTCTAACTTTCCAGAAACAGTGCAGGTTGGATAGTCTCGGAAATAGAGTACTGGAAGACATGTCATTTTCGTCCTATAGTGCTTCCTATCACCAAACTTCTGGGCCAAATGCATCACTTGAAACATCAGAACTTCTAAATATCTATCAGGTCACTAGTTCCTCATCACCACTAAGCAAAAACTGTTAGCAAGTTCATAATAACGGGTTTTTTCTTGCTTTTGTCTTTTTATAACAACTACCTCTAAAGATTCTCTGGTGGGCAGAGTATTATTATGGCTACTGGACGCTCAGTCCATACTTTTCTGAGTATTATTTGGGTCTAGCTACCCAATTCTCTCTAAATATCTTGATGGTATATGTGGCTATCCAAGCAGGCAAGTGGCTTAATACACACCCATCTCTACTTCCATAATCTATAACTAGTCATTTGATTTGGCAGACTGGATGAACATTTTGTTCAATTACATTAAGGGTCTGATTTTAATTGTGTAATATTCCCATTAATAACGTCTCTTTAAGTCATCTATTCAAATTCCACAATGTTAAACTGTCTTTGAAACTTAAAACGAATGCAAATAAAAAAAATGGGAAAGTTAGCTCTCACCTGGTTTATGATGAAATGCCTCAATATGCTAATGTTTTGGTTATTAAAATGTATAAAGAGAAAAAAGCTGGGAATGAAATAGTGTCAGGGTTTGTATCATGAGCTGATTGCAGCTGTTCTCCTTGGAAGTGCAGCACTTAGGATTGCTCTGACAGCAATGACAGAGGAATTCATGGTTCAGATGGTGCAGGTCACTATAACTCTAGAAGAAAGAAAGCACAAGGCACAATAATTCTAAAGAAAGCAAGGATGAGGCAGAAAAAATGTGCTTCCAAAGCAAAGTTGAGGTGCTGAAGAAATGGAATGGCAAGCCAAACAGACTACCATGGAGATATCAGCACAACTGTAAGTGTGAAAATGTTAAGTAACTGATACTAAAGGAAAAGCTTGACTGAACTTTGCTGGACCCGTCTAGAGATGGGTGATATCTAATTCTGTTGATAAAGCAAGACAAGGTAGCATAGGCAGTTCCAGAGAAGCAAGAAGCTGAAACCTAAGAGAAAGGGGTTATTTCTGGAAAATTCAAATGGAAGGAATTTCAAGACAGTAGTATTTCATTATCTGTTAGTATTCCTCTTACAGATGGGGGCAACTCAGCCACAAAGGAGAGAATGCTATTTCCCCCAGGACACTAGTGGTAAGCATGGGAACTGAACCTACATTTCCCGATTCTCAGCCCAGTTCTGTAGGCACTACACTGCCAACAAGCAACATTACGCACAAGTGATGTCACAGTAACAATTTAATGTCAACAAAATTACATCACTGGAAACACACATAACAAAAATCTGACATGGCACTGGAAACATAAATTAATATATATCTTAAAATTATCAGCTCTTGAATGGCTCTTGAAAGCAATGGTGGCTGTAGTGCAGTAAAATCAAGGGGGTTTAAATTTGACCTCAATTAGTCCTTGTCCACAATGGACTTTCATTAAGTTGAATTAAGAAATTCCTTAAGCTGACTTAATGAAAGCTTAATTCGAATTTATGAGAACAACCTGTTAGGTTGACCTAAGCCTTAATTTGACTCCTTAGGTCAAACTAAGGACAGTGTAGACCTGGATTAACCCTTAATTCAACTTGCTTAAGGTCAAATTAAGAGCACTTAGATCAAATTAACAAAGTGGACTGAGTTGACTTAACTTTAAGCCAATTTAGTTCACTTTGTTAATTCAACTTAATAAGGTCGAGTTTAGTTTGACTTAAAATCGACCTTATTAGTTTGAATTAACGAAGTCCACCTAACTTTTTCTAGTGTAGACATAGCCTTGCTGTCTGTGTGGTATCTCCCTCTACAGCAGAGAGCTCAGCCATTTTCATTGTTAAACTTGTCTGGGTTTTGGAAAAGGTCAGAAGTAACCAGGACCAAGGATGAAATACAGATCAGAAATGCATGAAGGGTTGGGATAGGAAGTTGTCAAAAAAGACAAAAGATTGGGGTGTACTCATGCACAAAAGAAGGAAAGTAGGGAAGGTAAAATAGACAGAATAGGAAGAAGGAGGAGACAAACTGTAGCTAGACAGGCTGTGTCCACACACAGGCAGTTAAACTGATTTAACTTAAAGCGATCTAATTGAATTGCTATAACAGGTCCACACCAGAAAACTCAAATCAAACTAGCATGTCCAGGGACACGACTTACTAGTTCGATTTAGGAGAGGGCACCATGGAGGTGTGGCAAGATGGCCCCCTAGAAGGACATTGCCCCCACACAATACAAGACAAGAAAAAGCCACCCCGGGACAGAGAAGGGCAAAAGTGTTAGATCAAAACGACCGTTAAATCGAAATAACATGTCCCAACGGGGTTAGTTCAATTTAGTGGTTTTGATCTAAGTGTTGTTTTGATATAAAATGAGGTTTTATTTAATCATTATAACCTCCCTTCTTTCATTTCTTAAATCGAAATAACCAGAGTTACTTTGATTTAAAACCTGTGTGTGGCTATATTCACAGAGACAGATAGGTACTTCTAAGTAATGAGATTAAAAAAAAAAAATTAAAGCTATGAATTACTAAACAACAAGCCTTCCAAAATTAAGGGTTTTTATTTTTTCAGCTTGGGTTTCTGAATGATTGCTTTCATAGTTCAATAATACCAGAATCCATGCTCCCCAGTGGAATTAGCGCCTTGGGACAGACAATGCAAGGCACAGAATGCCTCCTGTGAAGTTCAGCGGGCATTTGCAAGATCTGCCCCTTACTGGGCACAGTGGAGTCTGTTTAATGCTTTACATTTTGGAAACTGAAATGTCTCAGAAAAATTCGTATCCGTAAAGGGAAATGTCTTGCCCAACAGTGTAAAAAAACAAGAACCATAAATAAATAAATAAATAGATAGATAGATAGATAGATAGATAAATAAATAAAATAAGAAGGCAGAAGTCAGGGAGTCAGAATCTTCATGAATGCAGAATATTGGAGAAACCTAGCTGAAGGTTTTTGGCAAACTTTTGTGCCTTGTATTCTGAGTAATCATGAACTGTAAGCCCAGAAAATATCAGAGCTGCCTCTTTAAACACAGTACCCTTTCCCCTTTCTTCATTTAGTTATCTCCTTCTCTGCTCTGTGGCTCAATCTGCATACGTTATTGGCCTCGATTCCCTGGGCCACCACCTCAATCTGTAGTAGCTAATAGTACAACCTCACACATGGCATTGGGACCAGGCTCGGGTTAACAAGGAATCCAAAAGCAAATGGCTGAGGGAGCATGCTATAAAATAACCACTTGAAAATTCAGGCTGCGATTTTTTCCCCCACATTTGCATGGAGGAAGCAAAGCTTTCAGTCTCAGCGGTTCAGTCAAAAGCATTAAAAAGATGAACATTTTAGTTAATGTTCTAAGAAGATTTCTAAAAGCAGTTTTGATTGTGTACTATTAGCATTAATTAATTTCTATACTGAGACCAGCCGTTATATTAGTAGAATGCATAAGAATGCATATTTTAATCAATTTCTGCTTGCTGTTTTGTGCACGTTAAAGGTAGCTTTGTGGTTTGTGCATAGTTTATACAGTGCATTTAACTCAATGTGCCTTAGGTAATGCTCATCCAAGGTTCAATGTATACTCTAATCAGGGCATGATACAAGAATTCTGAATGAAGCTTCTACAAGTAATAGGGTTGGTTTCATTTTGGGCTGTAGTGGAATATACACTTTATAAACAGGTGCTTGAATGCATTATTAAATAACACGATGCACAATTGCACTGTCACCAAAAGCAAGCATAAATAGTTAGGATTATATTTCTTTTCAATAGCAGTTTACCTGCAATAGAAAGCAGAACACATTTGCAGTAGTTCTGTTACTGGTAAATTTAAAAGGACATTGCCAAGTGATCTATATACTTCACAGTATTTTTAAGCCCTCTGCATTACTTATAATATGTAAAAAAATTAAAAAGAGTGAAAATACAATATCTTCCCCAAACCCTTCTTTTCTCTAATCCTCTTGCACTTGGCAAATATTGACATTTTCTCCTCTATGTTTCTAAACAGAGTTTGAAATTAGCATGACATGTATGTTTACTTCCTTGTTTATTCACATGCATCACTGATGATTAAGGTGACCATATGTCCCAGTTAACCAACCGGTTCTACTAAAACTGGGAAATGGTTTTTCAGATATTTTATTCTCTGTTTCCCCACACAACTACTTTCTGGACCCCAGATCCCATTTTCTCTGTTTGAGTGGTACACAACAGTGTCAGGCCCAGCTGCCAAAGAGCTTTCTCTCCCACCCTCTTGCTCTGGGAAGAGCAGATGTCACACCCAGCCACCAGTGACAGGGTGAGAAGTGTGAAGCACCACATGAGAGGAACCACAAGTCAGGGAAGAGCCATAAAAATGACTGAAGGATTAGAAAACAACCCTTATAGTGAGATTCAAAGAACTGAATCCACTTAGTATAACAAAGAGAAGGTTAAGGGGTGACTTGATTACAATCCATGGGTATGTCCACACATATCTTTTAAATCAAAGTAACACTGGTTATTTTGATTTTAAAAAGATTAGGTCGATACGACATTTTCTTGTTTTGAAATGACGAGCTCTGTCATTTCAAAACAAGAGATGTTATTTCAAAATAACTTAAACCTAGTATAATTTAAAATAACTGTTATTTTGAAATAACACTTTTGCCCTTCCCCTTTCCAGGGTGCCCTCCTTTTTGTATATATGGGGTGGGGGCATGGCCCAGTGAGGGGGCAATGTTGCCACACCTCCCATGGTGCCCCTCTCCTGATTCAAAATAGCAAGTCCTGTGTCTGGACTTGCTATTTCGATTTGAGGGTTTTGCTTATTTTGATTTAAGTTAATTTGAATTAAGGATTTTATTTTGAATTAACATTTCAATTTAACTTAAATTGAAATAAACATGTATGTGTGGACATAGTCTATAAGTATCTACATGCAGAACAAATATTTAATAATGGCTCTTCAATCTAGCAGCAAAAGCTATAACACAGTCCAGTGGCTGCAAGCTGAAGCTAGAGGAATTCAGACTGGAAGTAAGGCATACAAACCACTGGAACAACCTACCAAGGGTCATGGCGGGTTCTCCATCACTAACAATTTTTATATCAAAACATACTGCTTTTCTAACAGTTCTGCTCTAGAACTTACTTAAGGGAAATTTTGAAGCCTGTGTTATATGGGAGGGCAAACTACATGATCACATTTGTCTGTCCTGACCTTGGAATATATCAGCCTATGAAGCAAAGAACTATGTAGAGTCATGGAAGCCATTACTCGCAGCCCCTGTGCACAAGAGGTTTTCTGGTCAGTGGCAGGAATCTCCTGAAGATGCTTTGGCCTGAGCTATAGAGTCTTTGTGAAATTACTCGCCCAAGTGGGAGGGAAACCTATTGGATGGTGAAAGAGAGAAGCAAAGAAAGCTGGGAGAAGAAGAGGGAGAAGGAGGACAAAATGCAGAGACAGTCCCTTTGAGGTTTCGAAGCAACTATCTTTCACACTGCTGCCTCAATCAGGCAACTCAGAACGGTGCAGCCGAGAGAGCTTGGTCCTTTTCTCTTCTTCATACGGATTCTGCTCCCTCACAATGAAGAACACCTCCCCATTGCTATCAAAGACACTCTCCAAACTTTCTTAATGTACTCAGAACCAGCAGCTTCCATCTCTCCAATAACTATGACACATCACAAATGAGAAAGTTCCTCCGGTTCCCATCCGTCCCTCCACACCCTGTTCTTCTCCCCCTCTCTGTTCTTACCATCCCTTCCTATCCCAAACCTATTCCCACACAATTATAATTTATATTGCAGTACTGCCTTGACTCCACAGCTCATACTAAGGCCCGTAGATGCTCTATACACACACACTGTTAAACAGTCCCTGCCCTGACGTGCCTTCAATCTAAGCAAACAAGAAAGCCAAAGGGTGAGAGCTGAAACAGGCACAGAGAAGTGATGCTACTTGGCCAAGGTCATACAGTAGGCCAGTCTGGTCTCCTGACTCCCAGTCAAGTACCCTATCTACTGAATTTAGCTACCTCTCCAAATTTCTCCCCATGAACCAGAGTCCATGCTTTTCTTATTTCGCCACCCCACATTTGCTGATCCACTCCCAGAGCCTCCCTTCCAGTTGCTGCTCTTGTTCTCTAATTCAGTGGTTCTCAATCTTTTGCAGGTCAAGACACACTTGGTGGCATATTGTGACCCTACAGGACACACCAGCCCACCTCTCCAGGCCAAATCCAGCCACCACCCCAGCTCTCCACCACACACTTACTGTGGCAACACAGTAATGTATCCTGACACAGTGGTTAAGAACCACTGCTCTAAGTAAACACATAAACCAAGCATTAGTGAGTGGACAAAAGAGAGAAGGAATGTGAATGCATGCAATGGATGGAGAGGAAGAGGATGTAGGGATCTTTTGAATCAGGTTCAGAGGGATTCCCTGGTGAGTGGTGAACACAGCAACCTCTGAGTGGCTGGTGCACAAGTGGGTTTGCCTAGTGTGCAGCTGGAAGCATATCTTGCACAGACAGACCTGCACATGCTCGCTGTGCTCCAGGTTGCATGCCAAAATATGAGGGTGGCAGCATGTACAAGCCCTCAAGACCCTTGAGTTTGTACATCAGGGATTAGTCCAGAGTTGCTAACTGTCATGATTTTGTCATGGGTCTTGGGATAATTATTGTTTTCCTTAAAGTCCCAGCTCCTGGAGTCAAGTGGAAATGTGACCGTTTTAACCTTCTTTTTTAAAGAAAAAGTAAGTATCTAGCTCTCATGACTGTGAGGAAAATTTCAGAATGTGATCCAAGTGCACTCTGATTGGTCACATAGCAGAAGGGAAAAAAATCCATTGTTTTTACAAAAATCTCATTATTTTAAAGCCACTTTCATGGTTTTTGGTGAGCCTGACTCATGAATTTTGAACGTTTAGGGTTGAGAATACTGTCAGTCTATGCTGCCACCTGGGCTACAACATGCACGCAACCATTTTTAATGCATTTGCTTGAGCACAGATAACATAAGTGAATCTGCCTGGACTGGGAGGCAAGCACTCACCTGCAGTGTAGACATACTTTTACTGGCTCACCTCTTAACTTAGTCATGTCTTTGTTACAGCTAATTCAGGAGTGCCTGACTGAGTATCTCTGGACACTTTTTGGAATTGCCAGTTGGGCTCCCAGGTATAATGAAAAATCCCTGTGACAAAGAAGGCTGTCACTGTACATGAGTTTGAGGAGAAAGGACCTTTCCGAAAGTTTCCACAATGGGGATGTATAACCAATGTGTCTCTCTGCCCTGCCACCACTCCATTCTGTTCAGGATTTTCGCTGATTTGAATACAGTGCTTCCTCGAACTCACTCAGCATCTGGCATCAGTATGAGGAATGAGATAAAGAAGATGGCTCACACTTGGAGTTTCCATGCCCATTCATTCCTTGTCTTCTCTGTGGAGTTGGCTAAGTGTAAGAAGGTTTGTGTGTATAAAAGCCACCTGCCCAGACATAATACTTGGGAATAACTTTCCATCCCTACCTTGATATGATTTCAATCAGTTAATTAGAGATAGAAGACTCAATAAATCATTACTAATTCCCTAAGCCATTCAGTCTCCCCAAATGCTTCATAAGACTCAACCAACATGAAGTTCCCCAGTAGTTAAAATAAGCATTTCAATTATTTGTTATTACTGGTGCGATATTGCACATGGTTTCTCTGGATTTTTTCATACATTCAGATGCAGTCAGAAAAACTTCAGCATCAAATCTATGTCTTAATTAATGATAAGCTGTTTTAAGTCTAGGAAAATTAAGGAATTTCAAAGTCACAAATTTTCTATCCATTTCAAAGATGCAAATACCAGAAAGAGAGCAGTTAGACTTTAAAAGAAAAATTTATGAGTATTTCCCTCTTGGTACTGCTTCCAGTGCTTCCTAATTAAGGGCAAGCCAATACAGTACCATGTACCAATCTGGTATTTATTAACAAAGCTAGTCATGATTTTTAACTGATTATTGCTCAGAGGATCCACCCCTCATTAATATAAATGAATTAGGAGGAAATGTGCCAAATGTTTCAAATGGGAATTAACATGAGACTGCAAGGTATAATTAGTTGAAAATGCTAAATACATCAAAGTATTAATTTGTGTGTGTATAAATATGTTCCATATTTATACTGCATATAAGTGCATTATGTATGCACAGTGGACAGAGAGATACATAGAGATTTAGATATAGATTAGATTATAGATAGATATACACCCTATTTTTATTATATATTATACCCTGTAGCTGACAAATACAATCCATTTGGCTGAAACAAAAGGATAAAATCCTGTGACCTAAAACAGAGAGGTGTTCACACAGGATAAATTTAAGTCACTTAAGGCAAAAGTCTCTGAGCCAAAATCTGCTTTAGTACCAAAACTACAACCCCATTGGCCTCTTTACTTTAAGTCACATGATCATATGAACCTCTTGCAGCCAGTTGGACTGTCAGTCCAAAGGCTTCATAAATATCTGAGTTGTGAGTACGTTAGATATTCTCTCCCTCTATGTTCAAAGATGCTGCATAAGTATGTCTTACACCATAATTTTGCTCTCTATTTGTGAAATACCTTGTAGCATAGCTCACTGGTTCAACTGGGTCTGGGGAGAGGGACAAGCAAATTTAGGGAAAAAATTATTTGGAAAAAGAAGGAAAGGGTCAGACAGCTAAAGTAGATACAAAAATAAAAATCAATAAAGGCATGTAATAAAAAACTGTACCATGTTCTATGTATTTCTATTTCTATTTCTACTCCTGCTGAACAATGGCTCTCCCACTCATCACTTCAAGAGAATAAGTGGGGGCTGGCCAGGGGCTTAATGCTTGCCAGTGGAAATCTGAGAGAGAATCAGTGCTTGACATATTTCCCATTTACATTGGATGAATGTTGCTAGTTGGGCCAAAGAAGGATCTAGTCATAGGTAGTGATGGCTGAAACAGCTCATCTCACCATAGGAAAAGTCTTAATCTAGTGATCTGGAGAAGAGTATTAGGAGTCTAGAGAACTAGCCATTCACATTCTGGAAGAAAGTTCACAGCCATTATTAACAGAAGAAATCCACTCAGTCAGAGATAGACCCAGGTGAAATTCCAACTTCAAACCCCTTTGAATTTTGAGAGTGAATGGATCTCCAACCCTGGGTCTACACCCACCTCAGTGATTTTGCATGGAGGCTAGATCCAAATCTGAAAGAGTTTGCTCTGGTTTCATTTCAGATACATCCAAAACCTAGAGTGAACAGCTGTTCTAGACAGATTTCTGCTTCAGTGTCTGCAATCTTGTGAGAAATATGTGATCTTGCAGGATTCCAATTGGGATCAATATCTTATAAGACTTCGATGTCATCCAACATGAGCATGAGCTCTAGCCTTGGACAGACTTCAAACCTGTGGTTCCCCCCACCCTCCATCCATGGCATGCAACCTGTCTGAATCAGATCCAAACACCACCCCTTAGCTGACTCCAGCTGTCAGTGGTAATTGTCCATAGAGCCTATATCACATAGCAGTTTACAGATGATGGAAGTCGTGAAATGAAGTCACAGACAACTTTACCTCTACTAAACAGTGGCGTGCCAAGGTAGTGGTGGGAGGCCATGTTCCCAGGCAATGGACTGGAGGGAGGGACACTGGCTGTGCCCTCCACAAAGAAGCTGCCTCCCACCCGCCCAGTCACAGGCAGCCAGGGGCCACGAGGATTGGAGATCCTGAGCTCAGGTCAGGCCTGCCAGTGGCCAGGAGCTCCTGCTGCGCGGGAGTAAACATCCTCGCAGTCCCTCCACTCCTGTGCTGGATGGAATGAGAGAGCTGCGGAGACCAGAGTCTACCATGCCCCCCCGACCTTGTGCCACTGGCAGCCTGAGGGCATCTGTCCTTGTCACTCCCACTCCCAGCCACACACACTGCCCGCAGAGTGGGCAGAGAATGGGGGAAAGCAGGAAACGGACCTGCATCCCCTCTGTGGGGTGCTGCTGCTGGCGCCACTGCCACCAATAGGAGGGGGAACAAATGTAAGTATTTTCCCCCAGGTGTCAGAAACCTGTGGTACATAACTTCTTTTAGAGAAAAAAATCTCACATGCCAGCGTTCAGGCTCTGTTACATTGTCATATGTATCTCTTTTTGCACCTTAAAATCTCAAACTGGCACCCATTTCTATCTTGGAGGGTTGAGAGAGTGTAAGCAAGTAATGATAGAGACTAAATTTTGCCATGTGTGTCAGCTGGCAGAATATGTTCATGGTCCTGGTAAGGCCTTGAGATACCACTGCCATACCAGATAATAAAAAATGACAACACACCCAAAATGAAATAGCAACACACACACAAAACCTTAACAGTGGAAGTTATTTTATTCTACAAGGAATGTAGGGCTTATTGTTAGAATGCCCTTTGTGGACTTACTTATATAATACCCACTTGTGGTCAAAAATGCTTCACTGGTATTTTAACCTTCAGGATTTCAATTCTTCTAAATACATAATTAGTGCTGCTTTCTTAATGGTTTTATAAAAACATCTTGGCATCTATGCAGAGCATGGCCTAATGCCAACCTTCCACAATATGCAGTGACTGTAATATCTCTATAATGATGCTTCATGATAAAGTGGTATCTGAAAATCCAACCCAAATCTAACAGGAGAGAGCTCACCTTTCCACTTGATCCCATGAACCTGCTCTGGTTCAGCAACGGCCTTGCAACTGGAAATCTGACAGCAAACTCTCCGTGGACCTCACTTATATGACTAGAAATGTTTTCTCTCCGTTCCTTCCCCTTGCACTGGAACACAGGCTTTCTTCTGCACCTTGTCCTTCCTTTCTGACACTGAAAACAGCAACCCCAGGGTAGCAAAATGGCCCCCTGGAGCCATTGGCACTTCACAACTTACTACAATGGACAAGACAAGCAGAGGGCTGGCTAATGGTCAAGCAGTGCACAGTAGCTTAAAGCCATCTTTGCTCATACCTCCCTCCTGATCTGCAGTGTTTGTTCCTCAGCTGCAGCTGAAAATCTGGGGGTTCCTATTATTTTCCCAGAACCAGTCAACTTTCATCATTGAATAGTACATGAAATCTCTTTAGATTCAAGAAAAAAGAAAAAAGCAAGGAATCCTGTTGCACAGATTTATTTATCGCATAAGCTTTCTTGGGAGAAAATCCCACTTCAAAGCATGTGATGAAGTGGGATTTTCTCCCACAAAAGCTCATGTGATAAATAAATTTATTAGTCTTTGAGTGCCACAGGACTGCTTCCTTTTTTTCCCCCAAGAAAGCCTGAAGTCCTAAATCCATTTCTATGCATTTTGGATAAACTTTGGATACACAGCTGAACCCTAAGGTGCTAATCCAAACCTACAAAACTTTTTAGATTCTCCAATCACTGATTATATGATGACTTTACTTTCCATGTACATATACTTTGTGCAAGAGAAATGTGTACATTTGGCACAGGTGTGGCAGCAATAAAAAAACAGTGGAATTATGTAACATACCAAGCAATAAAATGTCTGCTAACATTTAGATTTCCCGAGTACATAGTTCTTTTCCACATCACATCTAGATATTGTTCCATCCAGTCCTGAAAGCTCCACCCTGCAAAGAAAAATATCTGATGCTATTAGCGGCAGGGACTGTCTTTTTGTCTTGTGTTTGTAGCAGCACTGAGGCCCCTGGGAACAATTGCACAAATTAAATAAATAAATAAATAATATAATCCTCGAATGCTAGTCACTTTCTACAATTTTATAGGGAAAAATGAAGAGAATTCTGCACCACACAATGAGACAGGGTGGCCAAAGGGTGGCCCAGACAAGCAAATTCAGAGGGGAAAAAAAGAGTAAAGAAAGCACAATATTGAAGCTGTCTTTCAAACTGTATGAAGTTAACTCAAATCATATTGATTTCAGAACAGTGCACATTCTACTCCTGCAATTTCTATTGCCATATGGGAGTTTCAAATTCTGGCTTTGGAAAGGAAAGAAAAAAGCACAAGGTAACCCATTTATAAATGCACCAGAAGTATGAAGACAGCAGCCCAGTCTGTTACTGGAACTGTTCTCAAAAGTTTAGTGGGTTTTTCTTTCTTCTTGGGGATTCTATAGTGCTACAATCAAACACTTGACAACCATTTTCAAGTAATTTTGCATGATTTCCATTTGGATGGAGTATTAAATGTAAGATTCCATGCAGCCAGTCAAACTCTGCTTCTTGCTATTTTTTTTTCCCAGCATAAACACCATAAACCAGTGTCCCTAAGTATAGCACAATACCATATTATTTCCCCTTCTCTTTTTTTCCCCATAGAAAATGCAGAACTTCTATATTGTGTCGTACTTGTCATTCTTTTAGATGTAATAGCTCTTGAATGGAACAAATCAAATGTAAAATGGAACAATCAAATGTAGAAACAACAATATATGGTTGAGGGGAGCACAGGTACATGCCACCTACCCTGTAATACATTTAAATTCTCCACATGGGCTGCTTATCGTAAATAAGATTTTTTTAAACAATTTTTGGTATTCAAAAATCCACAAATCAGATACAAGTATGTTAAAAAGAAAGGCATGGCTATGAATTAAAAACATACTTTACAAAATAGGAAATCATATAACATTAACTGCAAGCCATTCATTTTAATGGCCTAGCAAGGAAAAGAAAAAGGTGGATGCATTGAACAAATTGCATGGACTCCGTATTGGTCTGGTAAATGCATAGATAGATAGATAGATAGATAGATAGATAGATAGATAGATAGATATTTTCTTTGGGTATCTATACATTGCTTTGTAGTTGAGGGCCAAGTTTTGTACTTAAAACACACCTTTTGTAATCTTTTTTTAAATTTTTGGCATTTTAGAAGACGGAATTTCAGTATGAATCATGGTGTCTTAAACCACCAGGCTACACTTTTGTCTTACTCATTTCCCAAAGCAGAGCTCTAGTATGAAAAACAATTGCTTTCTTTTCATTAATTTTAAATCATTTCACACCCATATAACAGTTGAAGCCTCTCAAAGCATTTTCAGTTTTTGAGTGTTTTCATTTTCAAAATTCTTCAGACTTAAACTGTCTGGAAAAATGTTGTGCCGTAGCCTTTGCAGGTTATCCTGTACTTCATGAAACATTTTTCTCATTCTAAAAAACAATGGAAAACATTATTTTTAAAGTACAAGCATCTCATTCCATAAATAATATAAAATCTATTTGCCCTCTTTATTTCAGGTAGCACATTTCTATTTGTGGAGCTTATTTCAAAGATGAACTGTGAACAATTTTTCAGAAGTTGGTCTTGTGCTATTTCTTTCTTTGCTTTACTTTACTTTACAATTTTAATGGAGAACTTCAGGGAGACCTAAGAGATATATATTGTGATTCTCACATTTCAATTGAATGGGTGAGTTCAGGCAGTGTTAAGGTCTTTAATTAAGATCTTCTTTCTCCAAAATGTTCATTGGACATTAAAACTAAATAAATATTAACAAAAAATAAACTGCATTAAACATTTCCACTAATAATCCTTTCTTTCTTTCATTCAGTGAGCTTTCAGTCTGCTGATATCACTATTTCAACAGTTCTCATGTCAGGAGACGATGCGAGACAGGACCACACTATCTACTGAGAAAAAGAAGCAAAATGAACACCCCTCTCCTGAAAAAGAATAAAAAAGGAAAATCATGTCAAACCCTCCTTAAACATTCCAAAGTACCAAAGGAAGGGCCAAAGCCACCTTTATTTCTTTGTGTGTTACCTATAACTCACCTTGGTTAAAAAATAAAATTACCAATATACTGAAAAAGGACATGGAGAAATGTGATATAGATTGCTAAGTATGATTTTAAACCATTTCCTTTGTAATTAAAGATGGGGTAAGATGGTGCCTTGCAAACCAAACAATCAGCGCAGTTCATTCCCAGATCTCCGTTAATATAATATTCTATTGTGCCAAGGGTGAAATACAAATAAAAGCCATGGAGGCAACATGCTTAACTATTAGCAATAAAAGGGCACTCCACATAATTTGGTAGGGTTCTTATCTGACCATTTTGAAAGCACTGTTCATAAGCTTCACAGCGCACCACCACATCCAGCCATCCTCAGCTGGAAAGACAGTTACACTGAGATAGGTTGTTAGGAACAGAGGCGAGTAAGGCCAAAAAAACTGAGATGCATCCTCCAGGCTCTGAGAAACTCAGCCCTGGTCTATACCATGGTGCAATTTTGGTGGCAATTGACTGCCTCCTCTGACTGCCTACAATGTACTCACCACAGGGTCCTCACAGCGCTGATTCAATGGGAAATAACTTCCCATCAAATCAGCGCTATGCTTCTTGCTGGGTAGATCTTAACAAATTGACCGCCGACTAATTGAGTTTACAGACGCTCAATCAAACTTGCATAATTGATGCTACATTGCTGGCAAAAGCAGATTATCCCCAGCACAAAAAGATATTTCATTTCTTTAGTTGACTTTGTCATGGAATGTAAAACTATTCAGTTCATTGGCTTTGTTAGTGTGGAGATGGTCCAAAGCTGTGAATAATATTTGCTCTTCAGCATTCAGGTACATTGAAAAAACGGTGAGTAGCTATTTGAATAAGCTCATGCCCACAGCATTCTAGCCCACAGTCAGTGCTACCAGAAGAATATATATGTTTAGCATCATCCCTTTTTTCCTGGCTAGTCAGTTATTTAAAACTGTCCATAACTGCTGCAGTGTCAATAGTAGAGATTAGAAAGAATAGATTTTTACTCTCTTCAAACTACTAGTTCCTTTACTGAGGGAAGCAATTTCTATAAATTTCTTGACCTACTTTCATTATATTTAATCCAGTGATGTACTGGCCATTGCATCTGCCACAGTCCCCCAACCCCATGCACCCTCCCCCCTAAAAGGGCAGGAGACTGGAGGACTAAGACTTCAGCACTAATTCTAATCTAACCTCCCCCTGCAAAACTTCAGTGGAGATACTCCACTGTGAAATTACAATCAGGCCCACATTGCACAACAGAATGTAGAGCAACATGCTGCAGAGTCAGTAACCGCCTCCAGTGATGAACATTCAGACCTGATGGTAGCTTTTCCAGGATCTGTGTGATCTGATTTGAATTGGGATCAATTTATTTGGCAATAAAGTGGTGATCAATCTAACACCATGATGACAATCCCAGAGTGTCCCATGTCCGTTGCCCTTTGTGAGGTCACAGAATAGTGAAATACAGGGCATGCACAGAGAACTGATTCATTTATTTTGTTATATTCTGTACTTTCTCCTCACTACTAGGTTTCCATTGCTCACAGGAGAAACTTGAGTGTATATGCCACCAGCTGCTTTCCGCGACCTTGTCACTTCCTTTGCCACCTCCATAGCGTTGAACTACACTGCAAGAGCTTGCAATCCCATTTGCCAGCACCATCTGCTGGACGTCCTGAGCCAAGACTACCTCTCCCTAAACCCACATCCTTTTTATCAGGGTTTCAAAGTCTACAAATAAGTAGGTCAGACGAACTGAAGAGGAAGGCTCAGAAAATTAGAAACTGTCATTCTTATTCTGGGCATCCTTCCTTTCTTCCTCCAGCACACAAGCATCATCCTCTTCTTGTGATAACTGCTGCCCAGAAAGAGAGAAATGTTATTAGTTGTGCCTCTCTTTGACAGGCCTTTTTAACCTGTTCAGGTGATCTGACTATGATCCCAGTCCTAGTAATGTTTTGGGGCAATATTCCTCATAATCACTCATCCTTCTCGAATGCCAAACCATTCCACCATAATAAGCCAACAGAGAGGGGGAACGAGCAGACGGTACATTATTGGCCCTGTCTCTCTCTGTGACAGGTTTTTACTATTAGACTTGACAATGGAGTATTGTCATTGTCTTCTATTTATATATACAATGTTTCTTGAGTAGGAGAGTGAGTACTCTGCTGTCTAGTTTCACCCTCCAATCTTCTGTTGGTTCACTGAATATTTCCCTCTACACATATTGAAATCCCACTGTAATTGCCAATCTCTTAATAAAGCACACACTTGTGGGGGGGGGTATGGTAGGACAAATAGGAACTTTATTTTATAGATTTTAAGGCCATACAGGATCCTTGTGATCATCCATTATGACCTCTTGCATAGCGCAGGCAACAGAACTTCCCCCCAAAATAATTCAGAGAGCAGATCATTTAGAAAAATATCTCATCTTGATTTTAAAATTGTCAGTAACAGAGAATCCACTATGACCCTCTGTAAATTGGTCTAATGGTTAAAAAATTACGCGTTATTTCCAGTCTGACCCTAGGACTTTAGCTCCAGTCTTATTTGAAAGGCTGTCAGGTTGCTCTTATTTATGCCACTCCTTCCCCTGAGAAAAATTCCTGCCTAATAGCCCCATTATTCCATCCTTTCAGCAGGAATATTTCTCAGGCTCTGTCTATGTTTGTCACAGGATCAAAGACTCTCTTAATCCAGGCATCAAGGCCATAGAAAGATCCTTGACACAGCTCAGTAGCAGAAGGTCCGTCAACTCCTACAATCTTGATGAGAAAGAACTAAAGCATGTACTATGCCATCCATTTTTCTTCCTTCAATTCCCCTACATTTAACTCTCATTTAGCTGCTTTTCCTTCATAAGCCATCCTTTGGAGAGACTGTGGACTGTCGGCTAGAGTTCCGAGCTCTGCCTCTACCTAGCAAAGACATAGTAGCAAATTGCTTAATTGCTTCGTGCCTCAGTTTACCTGTTTGTTAAGTAGGTGGAATAATACCTTTATACCTCCCAAGGATGTTGAGGGGCTAAAATAAATATTTGTAAAAGGTGTAGTGCTCACCTTCACAGAAGTATAAAATGCGTTCATATTACAAGTAAAAGTAATAGATGAGATGTGTGTCCATATATGAACACTAACTATGAATTTACATACTCATTAACCCCTCCTTCAACAAGATGCTCTGTTTATGAGGCACGTAGTCTCCTTGTTAAAGAACACAGAATCCACACTTTGATTTGTATATAATAAAACTGCAGAAACAGCAGTAGCTGGCCATGCAACTACAATTTTAATGAACACACAGCTCAAGTAACAGTCCTCTAAGCCATTGTGTCATCTTTCAACTCTTGTCCCTCCCTTCCCCTTTCTGTACCAAACTTGAGGAAAAGAAATATTGATTGGCAGGTACTGTAGCTGGCGTGAATAACCATGACTATATATCTTGTCAAAATCAGCATGTACTTTAAAAGAGAAGAAAGTAAAATATGAAGATAAGAGGAATAATCTGAGACTCACCCATATTCTCATTCAAATTTTTCTATTTAGATTTCACTATATTTCCTTTTTTAACCTCCTGCAGGTCTTTATATATAGGACAAAAAAAATCCACTTCTGTCATTTAAAGCGTGATGAAAGTACCAAAGAAAAATCTATTTTCAGCTGTTTCTCGTTAGAGCAGTTTTTTACTACTGTGATGAAAGTGGATGCAAAGAAAGGAAGACGAGTCACTGATGAAGATGAAGAAGCATTTCTGATCAGCCATCTGTTCAACCAATTAAACCCCTCGCAGATAAAGTTGTGTACGTGTGTATAGCTATCACACAAAGATATACATATACATGTGTATGCATGCAGGCACATACATATACATACTTTATAAAGTCTGCTTTGCGGCTACACAATTACGCTGATAGGCTGAGCAAGGCTAATTATACCTACATATAGAGAGGCCCTTCAATTGAAAAAATGGAATTTGGACTCTTTGGAGAACAAAGTCATCTCTATTAGCATCCATTTCTTTTAATGGTCCTTGTGCAGTAAAAATAAAGTCCAAACACTATAATTTTACTCACAGAAAAGTTACAAATACTGTAGGTATCTTTAGAAACAGCTGCAAAAGTGGATTCACTTCTGACAAGATTGGTGTTAATTACCAGTAAGGACTTCAGTATAATACTATTTAAATCATTTTAAATTATCCCTCTCAAAAATTAATTTTTCATCAAAGATTACACAAAAAAATCATGATATCATCTCTGCAGCTGCGATTTAGTAATAATTTCATCTATTATTACCAATGTCAGTTAGATAAAAGAAAAATGGCATCCTACTGTGCTGATTCCAGCATAGGCCATATATAGAAATTTTTAACTATCACTTATAATCGCCTTGATGAGCTTAAACCTCCTCTCAATTAACACCCTAAATGACACTGAGACATCTTAATGGAGGATGTAAGTAAAGGAAAAAGACTTTAATCAAAGAATAAAAAGAGAAGTGCCAAGTGAAAGGAGGGGGCCTCATGCACCTCTGAGTGTCCAATCACACAGAGGTCCTTTATCTTGTCCTGAACTTCTTGTCATCCTAATATTACTAGTATAACTTTGCAGTAGCACTGAAAAAAGAAAATGTACCTGCAGTCAGGATTCAAAGCAGAGAAGGATAATAGTGTGTATATGTATAGCTCCAGAGGGATAGCCATGTTAGCCTGTCTACAGCAGAACAACAAGAGTCCTGTGGCAACTTGAGGACTAACAGATTTCTTCAAACATGTGCTTTCATGGGCTGCAGCCTGCTTTATCAGAGGCATCTAATGAAGTGGGTTGCAGCCCACAAAGTCTTGTGCTCAAAGACATTTGTTAGTCTTTAAGGTGCCACAGGACTTTCATTATTTTAGTGTGCGTGGTGTTGTGCTTCGCATGCTGTGTACTGCAGACATGGAGTGACTAACCTTGGGAAAGATAATAGAAAATAAGATGGTGACAAGTTACAGTTAAACTAGCGCTGTTGGATTTTTTTTTTAAATGAACAGAATCACATAAAGGTCATTTTCCAAACAGATAGCTGTGTTAGTCTAGTTCAGCAAAACCAGCAGGGAGTCCTGTGACACTTAAAGACAAACAAACTTATTTATCACATGAGCTTTCGTGGGAGAAAATTCCACTTCATCAGCTGCTTTGAAGATGAGGGAATTTACAGACTGGGAGGAAATAAATGCATAGAAGTGTGAGTCATAGGGTCAAGTCATACCGCAATAGGAAATCAAAGCAGTTGTTAAGATTCGAACATTGAGGAACAGAATATAGAGGAAGATGAGGTCCAATCACCTCTTGTAATGAGAAAAAAAAAATCCAAAATCCCTATTTAATCTTGAAGAGACAGAATCAAATTTGCAAATGAATTCCAGTTCGGCTGCTGTTCTTTGAAACTTTGATGTGTTATTCAATTGCTTCAGCACAGCTAGTGATCAGGAAGATTGAAGTGCTCAGCTACTGGTTTTTGAATGTTTTTCTGATGTCACTTTTGTGCCCATTTATTCTTTTGCACAGACAGTGTCCTGTTTGTCCACTATAACAGGCAGAGGGGCACTTCTGGCACATGATGGCATAAATCACATTGGTGGATGAGCTGGTGAACGAGCCTTTGATGGAATAGCTGGTTTGATTAGATCGTGTAATAGTGTCTTTAGTGCGGATATGTAGCACAGTTGGCAGGTGGTTTTTTGCATGGATATGGGCCTGCTTTAATGGTTCTGTTGTTAGGTCTGTAGTTGCTTGTAAGTATCTGTTTAAGGTTGGGAGGCTGTCTGGAAGCGAGGAGATCTGTCTCCCAAGGCTTGAGAAAGTAAGGGAGTCACTTGCAGAATAGGCTGAGGGATCAGCAACCCATGGCACCAGAGCCGCATGTGGCTCGAACTGTCACAATGTGGCTCGGGGACATCGGGCTGCAGTTGGGCACCCCACTAGCCCCAGCATCAGGGCCAGCTCCTGGCTGGCCTGGGCCATCCCCACCGCAGGAGCATGAGGTGGCTGCCGCTTCACAGACTGCTCCTGCCACTTGTGAAAAGTGGCATGGACCTTCTCTGGCTTCAAGCCTCTTGCAGGAGGCTTGAAGCCAGATCGAGCCCCTGTTGCTGCCAGCAAGTGGCAGGAACCGTCTCCAAGTGGCTGCCACATGGAGATAGCTCCTGCCACTTGTGAAAAGCAGCACAGATGTCTCCGGCTTTGAGTCTCTTGCAGGAGGCTTAAAGAGGGAGACAGTCCTGCGGCTTCTCACAAGTGGCTGGAGCCGTCTCTGAGCCTCTGCCTCTTGCCAGAAGTGTCCCAGAGCTGGATTGGGCCCCTTTCAGCTGTGCTGCCAGCCAGAGATCCAGGGCCCATGCTCTGCTGGCCGCAGCATAGTAATGCCCCTGTGCCTGCCGTTCTGCTCCACTGGTGGGGCTGAGCAGCATTTGATGCCTACCCCCAGCCACCCCCACCTCCCTGGGGGAGGAGAGTGGTGAGAATGGAGCTGTGGCTTGCAGGGGGCGAGGCCCTGGAGTGGTCCGCTCTGAAGAGTTCAGACAACTTTGCTGGCGGCCCCCCAGCGCTGAATGGGCTAATACAGGGCCTGGGGGCGAGGCAGCCTCTATTCAGCCCTGGGGTGGCCCGGGGCAAAGTGACCTGAACTTTGTGAAGCAGGCTGCTCCAGGGCCCCTCCTCCTCAAGCTGCAGCTCTACGCTGGCCAATCTCCACCCCCTGGGGAGGCATGGCTGGCTGGGGGTAGGCAGGGAGCGCTGCTCTGCCCCACCAGCACAATGGAGGGAGGATGGGCAGCACAGCCTCTGGCCGAGGTGGCCTGAGCCCTGTGCCACCCCCATGAACTCTCAGGTCCACGGCACTTCCACTCAGCTGCTGCATGCTCATACGATGGGGGGAATGCTCATGTGGTGGGCATGGGGGTGGGGAATGGTTTTGCTTCTCATTTGGGTTGCCGTTCCTGGAAGAGGCTGTAGATCCTTGTAGATAGAGGTCTGACTTGGGAGTTGTAGGTGACGACTAACGGCGTTCTGGTGTTTTCTTCCTTGGGCTTCTCCTGTAGTAGTTGACTTTGGGGTACCTGTCTGGCTCTGTCAATCTGTTTCTTCACTTCCGCAAGTGGGTACCATAGTTTTAAGAATGCTTGATAGAGATCCTGAAGGTGTCTATCTCTGTCTGAGAGATCAAAGCAAATGTGGTTGTATCTTAGGGCTTCACTGTAGACAATGGATCGTGTGGTGTCAAGCTTGGGGAATGTACGTAACTCTACCAATCAGTAGGTTTTCAGTATAGGGTGGTGTTTATGTATCCATCCCTAATTTGTACTGTGGTATCCAGAAAGTGGATCTCCTGTGTGGGGTGTTCCAAGCTGAGTTTGACTGAGGAGTGGAAATTGTTTAAATCTCTGTGGAAATCTTCAAGAGCATCCCTATTTTGGTTCCAGATGATGAAGAGGTCATCAGTGTATGGTAAGTAGGGGAGAGGTGCTTTGGAATGAGATGTGAAGAAATGTTCTAAGCTTCCCATAAAAATGTTGACATATTGTGAGACCATGCAGGTACCCAAAACAGTGCCATTGACTTGAAGGTATAAATTATCCTCCAATCTGAAGTTGTTGTGGGCAAGCACAAACTCACAAAGTTCAGCCTCAAGATGTGCTGTGTCGTCATCTAGGATGATTCTTCTAATAGCTTGTAATCTGTCTTTGTGTGGTATGTTGGTTTAAAGAGCTTCTACATCCATAGTGGCTAGGATGGTGTTTTCTGGAAGCTCAAGAATGGATTGGATTTTTCTCAGGACGTCTGTGATGTCTGAAAGATAGCTAGGAGTGTTGATAGCAAAAAGAGGCTGAGGAGGGAGTGCACATAGCCACATAAGCCTGCCGTAAGAGTGCCAATGCCTGAGATGACAGGGTGTCTGGGTTTCCTTTTTTATGGATTTTTGGTTGTACACGGAATGTCCCTGGCTGAGGTTCCGGTGGTGTGTCTGTCTTTATTTGTTCCTGTGATGGCTCGGGGAGTTTGTTGAATAGGTGGTATAGTTCCTTTTGGTATTTCTCAGGTGGGTCAGAGAGAAGTAGTTTGTAGAACGTTGTGGTGGAGAGTTGTTTATAAGCTTCCTGATCTTAATCCGATTTATTCATGATGACTACAGCATTTCCTTGTCAGTCTCCCTAATGATAATGTCAGAGTTGTTTCTGAGGCTGTGGATGGTGTTGTGTTCTGCATGGCTGACATTATAATGTAAAGGATGGTGTTTGTCCTTGATTTCAGCCTTTGCACAGTGGTGGAAACAATCGATGTAGCAGTCTAGTCTGTTGTTCTAACATCAGCATCAGCCAGAACAGGTCCAGAGGAGCTGGAGGAACACCCTTAAGAGTAGAGCCCTGCATGGATACAAAAAATGTGGATCCAGATCCTATCGAGCTTGTACTCACAGTCAGCATGCTATCCTTTGAATGACTCATTCTCCGTGGGCCCCGTCCACTTTTCCCTTTTCTTGTTTGCTGTTTGCACGCTATGCTGTCAATCAGATTTCCTTGGCCACCAATGAAATTTCTGATTGATAGCATGGAACACGAAACACAAACAAGAAAAAGAAGTGGGCAGAGAAGTCATGGGGAATGGGCCACTCAAAGGATAGCATGCTGACTTGACTGACAGTGAACAGTGGCTCTCCAAGGCCCAGCTGGCTGTGACTGAGACTCTGATTGGCTGGCAGACCACAATCAGAGCTGAGCTGGGATTGGCTGGGGTGCTTCCTTGTTCCCTTGTGTGCTGCTGACATAGATCATAGCAGCAGCTGCAGCAATGGCTCACACCCTGAGCAGATAAAAATAGAATTCACATCCAAGCACCTATCTGCAACAATGGGTCTGTGGCAGGGCTGCCCCTAGGGGGTGGCGAAAGGGGTGATCTTCCCAGGCCCCATGGTTCTGTGGGTCCCACGCTGTCCTGCTGTGAGCAGACAGCACAGGGCCCGAACCACTGCCCCCGCCACAGCCAGCTGTTCCCATCTGGGGGACCTGGCAAGCCGGCCAAAAGCAGTGGCTAGGTTCAGCACTCCTGGTCTCCCCCACCTCCCACCCCGCCACGTGCTGCCTTTGGCTCTGTGCCGGAGGAGCCGAAGGTAGCATGAGTGGCCGGAGGAGGGGGACTGGGAGCACTGAACCCGGCTGCTGCTTTTGGCTGGCTTGCCCGGTCCCCCAGATCGGGAACAGCCAGCACAGGGACGAAGGGGCCTGCCCCTCCCCTGGGCCAGTCAGCCCTGCCCCCTGTGCCAGGGGTGGAGGGCTGAGTGGGGGCCTCACAGAGGGTGATTCGCCCGGAGCCCAGCATCACCCTAAGGATAGCCTTGTGGATACCCGCACCAACATCCATGGATGTGGACACCTGCAGATCTGAAGTGGATATCCATGGATCTGAAGTGGATACTCTTGGATCTGCAGGTGTCTAGTTAAGAACGTGCAGAATGTTCTCCTTCTGAATGGCTTGGCTCTCGCCCTGATGGAGCATATGGCTCTACACATCTCCTTTGTGACAGCAAGTGACACTGACAGTGGTATGGTCCAACAAGCAGAAGGATTTCAACTTTCTGTGAGGGTCACCATATCCCCCTTCACATACCTCCATAGCAAGAGTCAGAATCTGGCCTTTGGTCCATTTTAAAAATATCCTTTTAATCTAAGGGGCACCTTTTTGTATTTCATTTCCTCCTCGTGGTCTCTATGAGCAGAAAAGATGGTCCTTTACTTGTGTCCTTAGCCATTTATGACTGTATTTTTAAAACAATTGTTTTAGCTAGATTTTAAGTAGCCAGAGTGCAAACATAAAATACAAGTTATTCTTTTTAGATTATTTTTGTTGCTCTTTTGTGACTCGTGAAACGTATTGTTTCATGCCCTGATATTCATGCACAATGAGAAGAAAATTAATATTTCTGGATATGTTAACAATAAAAATGAATCCAATTAAAATCAACCATGGTACACCTTTTTCTTTAAAGTGTTTATTTGCCCATTAGAGTTTAACAAGCTGTCACCTACTAACAATATCAGTTAAGGATTTAGCCAAGTTTGATTAGCAAATCATTTGCAAAATGATCCTGATTTAATTTATTATTTTTAAGTATTTGCTTGATAGTTCAAGCAATCATTTTTAGGTGGACTGTTTGTTTCAACTACTCACTAACTGTTAGTCATGCTGTGTGTTGAGTATCCGTATGAGCCATACACAGATGATGTTAAGCATCAGTTTGAATTCTTGGAACTACCAGGACAAAGGTAAGAAAAGTCTATACCTTTGCCATATGACAGGACAGGATCAGTAGCCACTGACTCCAGTTGCTCTTTTTAGAATGAAGTTGTTCACACTCACATAGTGTTTCTCTTCCTTCATTGGCTGATCAAAACATTTTTGACACATTAATAACAAATAGTAAGCAATTAAATGTGCATTTTTAGGGAGAATGTTTCAATCGTTCAGTCATTCTTACTAAAACCTGTGAAACTTTCTGCATTTGCAAATCTCTCCTATTCTGTGGTGGCCATTTCACTATTCACAACTAAATTAATAATAGAGCTCCATGAATTACAGAAACCCAACTTCAGGATTTTCATTCTCCAAAATATTTGTGGGTCACTTTTTCCCCAACTGGATCTATTGTCCATATACATTTCTTCTTTCAATTAACATTTGCAAAGGATGGGTTTTGTGCATGTAATGCAAGGCAATTGCCAAACAATTCATGCAATTATAAATCCCTAAGTATTCATTGATTTGGAGCCTAACAGTCTATCAGTTTATAACAGAAATGAAGCTAATAGCTTTGCAGAAATAAAATATCTTGCTCGGAATCAGGTCAGCTACTGCAGCTACACCATGCCAAACAGGCTATAAGGTATGGTCTTTGTTTATGAATTCAGTGCTATATCATCAAATCTATTATGTTAAAGGCAGCAATACTCTCTGTGTGTCCTCAAAGAGAATGGGAACTTATCTGGTTGAGGATTTCTAGTTGCATTGCTTTAACTAAAGGTTTGATGTTGCAATAAACCTTGTGTGTAGACATGCATGTTGGTTTAGACCCATGTAAACCAGCTTTAAACCAGTGCTGGGTGCCCCCATACAAAACTGTGCAGGTTTAACTAAATCAGTGCAACTCCTGTGTTTGGACAAGTTTAAGGTCTCTGCACCCAGACTTTGGTTCTGAGACAACATCATGATACCTGCCTTAGGAGGTGACAGTAACAAACAAGCTATGCATCAAATGGAGTTGAATGTGTTTATGGGAGCTAAATTATAATATAATTAATATGTTATAAACAAATTATAACAGAGACATGCATGTGGGTAGTGTATGCTTAAAAGTTTTGCCAGCAGAACTGAGTCGGTATAGCTATGCCAGCAAACCCCTTCTAATGCGTACAAGGCCAGAGAGTCAGTCTGGTGGTTTGGAATTTGAAGCTTGAGCTGTGTTTCAATTTGTGCCTTGCAGCAAGGCTACAAGCCTAGGCCTATCTGGTGCTTCTTTTCTGTTGTGGACACTGCTGTTCAAGATTAAAATGAATTGTCAGCATACCGGTCTGAAATGAATATCCTGAGTCTTCATCCATTTCCATATCTAAAAACCAGAGAAAACATCAGAAAAAAACCCAAAACCTTTATCAAAAAAACCAAAGAAACAACAAACAAGAGTCCCGTGGCACTTAAAGACTAACACATTTATTTATTGCATGAGGTTTTGTGAGAGAAAATGCCGCTTCATTAGACTCATTGCAGATGGGGGAATTTCCTCATGTATTAAATAAATGTGTTAGTCTTTAAGTGCCACAGGACTCCTTGTTTGCTTTACTGAATTAGACTAACATGGCTGGCCTTTTGGAACTTGGCAGTTTACAAACAGGATTTGTTACAAAGAAATCTCAGCAAACTGGAGTAGAATAAATGGATTCCTCCCTAGTTTGTAGCTATAGTCTAATGAAAATAGGTTTGCACTTCTTTTGTTTAAAAAATCATGCTCACAACAGGATAGCCTGATACCCGCCTGAAACCACTTTAAGGTCATTTGACTGAAGATTTAATCTTGCAGAATGGAATTCCTCCTACTCCATACCTTATGCTTGGATGCATCTATGGCTAACTGAACAGGTACAAGGATGAATGATTATACATGAGTATGTGAGCAAATACTACTTTTACACATGAAATCCTGAAGGAAACATGGCCCAACTCAGATTTTCTTTACACTGGTGTAGGTCAGCTATAATTCCTCTGCAATCAATGGAGTTACTTCAGCATAAAAGCAGTGTGAGTAAAGAGGAAATCAAGCTCTATGCATTTAAGCATCAAATATCCTGCATTAAGTTCGACTTCTGTTTCTCTGAAGCCATAAATAGATTTTAAAGGCCAAGTGAACAGTAAATAAATCTTGGATATAGCATTATCTTAATTTTGCTATGGAAAATTCCACCATGAACACTATTACATGCCATTTAGGTTTAAAATCATTATTTGGGGGTTGAAGGAGCAACTCCCCTTGTTTCTTCTTGAAAACGAATATTTCTGTTTCAATTATCTATAGGGAGATCAGTCCCATGTGTCTTATTTTTCATTTCATCATGTTCAGCCCAGAGTATTGTAACAACCCATTAATATTATATCTTTAATTTATATACAGTGCTTTGCTTCCCAAAGGATCCCAAAGTGCTTTACAAATAATATATCTACGGAGTTCTTTAGTTATTAATGAAATTCAGCCATATCTGAGGTGGAATAAAGTATTTCAACCAAACACAATCACTCATTAGATCTGAAGAAAAATACCACACACAACTGACATTCCAGATACGTATGACAGGTGTAGTCACTTTGTTTGGATACCCAGGATGCACTTCTCCTCCCTTGAAAAGTATTGAACCATGGGCTCTTCAACATCCACAAGTAGTCAGGACTGCAAATCTTGTTCAAAAGATGGTGTGCACCAATGACATAGAACCCCTAATATGCCAATGCATTGAGTTAGAGGAAAGAGCACTGTCTACTGACTCTCTGTCACCATTTCTCGCAATACGTGACTTTCCCTGCTAAAGGTGTATCTTATCCATGACGCCCATCATTCTTCTCAAAGATTAAACTTAGAAAGAAGCTCTATCATACAAGAGAACAGAGCATGTGTGGTACAGAGGAAGCAGCCCGATATCTGCAAGTTTTTTGGGATGGTACCTCAGTATACAGTGTTGGGGTTCACAAACCATGCTAGTAATAATGGTGGTACTACAATAAGACAATAATAATAAAATACGAATAATCTTTGCCACTTTGCCAACAATTGTCAATATTCTAAGTAAATATTTTTCTAGGCCAGATTCTTGGAATCAGTTCAGAAGTACACAGTGAAGCTGAAAACAGGCAGTACAGAGGTGACTATAAGCTATTTTTGAGATTGCCTGAACCTGAGGTCATTCTGTTCTTGTTTGGCTCCCACGTGCATGTTAGAGAAGCCCAAAGATTGCTTTACCTTGTGACGCCAGCCTCTGTACTTGAAGTGCTTCAATGGCACAGAGGAATTGCTGAGGCCCAGGAATGTCCTACATGTGTCTCTGCTGCCCACAGCAAGAGACTGGCGTACAATCTTCTGTGGTGGCTTACATCACAGAAGTGTCCCCAAGATGGGCCCATGCTCCTCTTAGAGTAGATTTAGAGCCTGAATAATGCATTAGGTGGACTGCAAAATAAAGCAACGTGCTATCCTACTGTTATACAAGATGTTCTTGTTGTTCAGAAATGTAGAATTTCTTTTTACCAATTAAAAAGAAATGAAGAATTGTTCTATAGTGGCACTGGATCATGTCAGAACAACAAACACACTGGTATTTTTGTCCCATGGAGAATGCAGCATTGTCAAAAATGGCAGCCTCATGCACACTATATGAAGGACACCATTTTGTAGGTCAAAAATGGTGTCATCCACACAGCATGTGTGCAGAGTCACATTGGCTAGGGAGGTCCCACACTGATGGGGGTATTCTGGTAGCTTTATAGACTACATCCATGATTAAGAGTAAAATTTAAAGAGAGAGAGAGAGACTGGGTGGCATCATAAGAGGCCTGAGAACCTACTGGCAGACCTCATATCTTTTCTCTGTGGGGTAGCCTTTCCCACTCTTCAAACTACAGCATAAGGCCTAACAAGAGCAATGAAATGGAGTCCATTAGCAGCCCACCATGCTATCTATCTTTCAGATATTCCACAAACTCAGTCAGCACAGCCTGCCCTTCCCTTTTTCATTTTACCATCATTGAACTTGGTGTTTCCAGAAGCAAAGGGCTAGACCAGTGGTTCTCAACATCTGCAGCTCATGGGCCACAGATCAATTTTTACATTTTTGAAAAGAACACTTCAGTTTGGCTGTGAATAGGGTGGTTCTGGGCCACAAGTCTCTGCTAGAAGGCCCCTGCTGCAGCCATACAGAGGCTTCCTCCCTCTTCTCTCCCTGGCTGCAGCAGGGAAACTGCACATGTCCTGTAGCCCTATGTGCCCCACCTAGGCAGTGACCCCCTTTTGCAACCAGGAGGATAGAAGATCAGTGCTCTCCTCCCTTTGGCTCCAGCAGGGATACCAGAGCCTAGAAACCCAGGCAAAGCACTTTATGTTCTGCTATAGCTGGAAAAGCAAAGAGCTGATCTCCCATCCCCTGCACTGCAGCAAGGAGCCTGCACCAATCTTTTAGCCTCATGGAAATCCACTCTGCCTGGGTCCTTAGGCAGCAGCTCCATTCTGCAACTATCAGAACGGGAGTCCCGGCCCACTTTGAAAGCTGCTGAGGGCCACTTTTGGCCTCCAGGTCATGGTTTGGGAACCACTGTGCTAGACTGACCTCCTATGTGTAATGTTGCTACCATAACAAGGCTCATCACATCAGCCACACAAACTCACTCCTAGGATACTGATCCCTCTAGCATGTTGTCTCCCTTTCATTTAATCATTTCAGGATTCATCCGGTGCAGCATTTAGAGCCAGGGATTGGGCATGAAGACTGTTGTCTGTTATTGTATAGGCTCTGCCCCAATTCATCCTATGACCTTTGGCAAGACTCTTCACTATCTGTGAAAAAGGGGCAATAATGAACCTATCACAAAGGTGCAGGGTTAAAGTAAGGGGGAATGCACCAGAACGCCATTCTGGGGCCCTTTAAAAATAGAAAAATGCACCGGCATGCAGCATTCTGGTGCGTTCCACTTACTTTAGTTTAACCCCTGGCTGCAGTACCTACCGAGCCAGAAGACACACTCTCTGGCCGGCAAGGAGCCGACTCAACTGAGCCAGGCTGGGAGTTTTGGAATCTCCCAACCTGATCATGCTCAGAGCATGCTCAGGCCAGGAGCAGCCTGTGGCTGGAAAGCATCTCCCAGCCCCCAGCCGAAACTCCTCTGGCCACCCTGCCTCAGTGCTGCCGCTTCCTGGCACTAAACTGGGAGTAGGCTCAGCAGGGACAAGGAGCAATGGCTGAGGTAAGGCCTCGGCTCAGACTGGGGGAGCCCCACAGTGGGCCTGGGGGAAAGGCGGTGCTGACCTCTGGGATCGGGGGGCACGGAGCTGCTGGGGGACAGGGAACGCTGCTGGGAGTTGTGTATGTCGGGGGTGTGTGTGTGTGTGTGTGTGTAGCTGGGGGTGGGTGTATAGCTGGGCGTGTGTGTGTGTGTCTGTGTAGCTGGGGGGGGGGTGCATGTAGCTGGAGGGGTGCGGAGCAGAAAGCTAACTGATGCATGTGGTACCGAGAAGTGATTGCAAATGCCTACTTGGGCTGGGGCCTGCACATGCATGAAGGGGGCCCAGAAAACATGGGAAAGGGGCTGGCTGATTAGGAGGCTTCCGGAGCCCACCAAATTATACTTTAACCACTGCAGAGGCGTGTTGCATGTTTTAATGCCTACAAGTTTTCAAAGGGCTTTGAGATCCCTGGATAAAAGCAACTATGCAAGTATGAACTTTGTTTGTGAGTGTGATGAGGAACATTGAATAATAATAAAAAATCTAGGTTTCAGATAATCAAGGGAATTTCCTTGCAATGAATTGACACCAGGGATATGATTCCATTTCAGATAACAGGGAATGCTTGGTACTCAAGGTGGTAGTGTAATATTATGGCATTATGTATTACATATTTTCACAGTGAAATATTGCATTAAACATAAAACAAACTGAATTAGAGGTATCTTAATATTCAGTACGGAACAATTTCAATTCAACAGCAGAATTTGTCCTAAGTATAAAATTACTTCAGTTCAGAAGTGAATGGCATGGGTAGTGGAGAATAGTTAAAAGAGACTGGAGCACTCTTCAAATTATTGAAGCAATCTAGGAAATCTAAATTGGCCTACAGCGCACGTGCCCAGAACACCCTATTCACATCCAAAATGAAGTGCTCTTTTCAAAAATGTAAAGCAGCACATTTGGAAAGGATCAGAGTTTTGGGCATGCACTATCCAGAACAATTCAAAATTATTGGAGCACTTCACAATTTTTTTTAAAAGGCACTTCATTTTGGAAGTGCCTCAAATAGCATTCTTTCATTGCAGTTCAACACATGAATGATTTAAAAATGCAAAACCTCCCCCCCCAAAAAAACTCTCACGGAAAAAATATTGATAATTAAAACAAAAAATGGAGTAAAAGAGAGAAAGTGGAGAGACGAGAAAAATTGTCCACACCTTCATGTAGACTAAAATAAATAAATCACACCACCCCTGTTTTTTCAGCCAATGTGCTGATGTCTGCAGTGATTCAGACACGAGTAAGTACACAATAGAGTGATTTGATGGTTCATTTATGCTCTGTGGGCCTGTCAGCAAGTCTCATATCAGTAAAACTTTATTCCTCATGTTTTTGTGACACACTGTGAAATAGGCTATACCTTATGTTCCCATCCCTGGTTTGTAAGCGTCTCTTACATTTCTGTACATGTACTGTCCTTCGGTGGGGGGGCAAGCAGGGTGACCGCCCCAAGCCCTGTGGTTCTGCAGGCCCCAGCCTGCCAGGCTGTCTGTCCCCCGACCCCCCAACACTGCTGCCTTTGGCAGCCAGCCACAGGTAAGGGGCAGGGTGGGAGCAGTGAGCCCGGTCACTGGGCGAACCCACCCCACCCCACCCCAATGGGCAGGCGGGGGGGTTGGAGCATGGAGCCCCGTCTCTGGGCTGGCCTGTCCTGCCAGCTGGGACTGCCATAGGCTGTTCACCCCCCCGCTAGCATCTCACCTACTCCTGCTTGATTACACCCAATGCTTTGTCCACACTTGGAATTTCTGCCGACAAAAGTATGTCGAGAAAAGGTGATGTGTAGTGTACACACTACAGTCATCTCCCTGCAGTTAAAACTGCCTTGTTTTTCTGACAAAACCTTTATGAGAGGCATAGGGCTTGTGTAGTCAGAGTAGCTATGTGTGTCTCATTAGAGAGCTCAAGGGGCTGTCAATTTGCCAAGTAAGGGGTGGGCTCTGCAAGCTGCCTTGCTCCGAGTCCAGAGATCCCCCTGGGCTGCTGATGTCCTGCTGTGAGTCCCAGACATCAGCAAGCGATGGGTGGCTGCAGCCCCACCCATCTGTGGCCCCAAGCATGGGCAGCTACAGCCCCACCGGCAGCCTGGGACACCAGCACGCTGCGGGTAGTTGCCAGATGGATGCAAGTGACTGCAGCCCTGCTGGTAGCCAGGACATGGGTGACTGCCTCTCAGCTCCCAGTTATGAGCTGGAACTGGGAAAGCCAGGGGGATTGCAGCTGACTCTCAAGCGGGGCACAGGAGACTGCCTGCTGGCTGCAAGTCAGGAAACAAACTGCTGCCTCACTCCTGGTCCTGGCTGCATTTTGGGCCCCCAAGCTGAGGCGCACTTCTGGCTCCTAGTTGCAGCCCTAGCCCCAGACCCTGCCCCAGGTGTAGCTCCAACTCCTGAGGTGGTGCAGACCTGTAAGGGTGGGAGACATGAAGCAAAAAAGTTGGGGGCCACTGCCTTAGAGACTCAACAATTCCAGATGATGCATATAAAGAACACTAAAATTACCATTTTTAAAACATCATATTTTAAACCACCCACATGATATTTTGGCAGAGAGATGAGGTAACATGATTTTTTAACTACTTAGGATTACTGTTTATCTGAGTCTCCTCATTAGTATTTAACTTTTTCTAATGATTTAAGATGAAATATGGATCTCAGAGTGATCCAGATTCTACCAGGTCCATTTCTGAGACAGGGATTAAAGGCATGGATCTGAGGACGCTGCAGTTAACCACAACTACACTTTTACAGGATACACAGGAAGAAGTGGTGTTCCTCTTGGACCTGCAACCAATGGAGAATCCTCAAACTTGCAATCAATTCTGATGCTGGTAAAATTCCATGAAAATTTTTATGTCTGTGGAATGCTGCAGGCCCTGCTTAAAGAAAGAAGAAGTCAGTGCCATTGCCAACAAAATTATGACACTATTCCAGCTTTCAGAAACTTACATACTTTTATATTTTTGCCACATGGTTCTCAGTGAAGCAGCACATGTGTTTGGCTTCATAATACTGAGTAAAAAGAGCACCTAAATCAAGGGCTGAATCATGACTATGGATTCTTTTCACATTATAAACAGGTAATTTGACTTCACCCTCCCTCTGTGCTGTTTCTTAGAGTTTGAATCCTTACAAATGCTCTGATCTGCTGTTGCAGTATGACCCAATCCCATGTCTTACATTCTCCCACATTTATTTTCATCCAATTCTGTAAGTTCCCCCTCTTCAAAGTGTCTGATGAATTGGGATTTTCTCCCATGAAAGTTCATGAGATAAATAAATCTGTTAGCCTATGTCCACACATACATCATTATTTCAAAATAAGTTATTTTGAAATGAATTATTTCAAAATAAAGTCTTTATTTTGAAATAAGTTAATTTGAATTAAGAAAATATTAATTCAAATTAAGGGAAAGCCTGCTATCGAAACAGCTGTTATTTCGAAATGGTTATTTCGAAATAAAGCCGCTTGGACATGTTGTTTCAAAACAGTTGTTTCGAAACAATGGTGTTGTTTCGAAACAACTTGTCCAAATGGCCTTATTTCGAAATAACCATTTCGAAATAACAGCCGTTTCAAAATGAATGGGGTTTAAGCTGTTTCAAAATGACGGTTCTTATTTCAAAATGACAGAGCCTGTCATTTCGAAATAAGAAAACGTCGTGTGGACATTCAGTTTTTTATTTTGAAACAACCAGTGTTGTTTCAAAATAAAAGACTCGTGTGGACATACATACCCTTAGTCTTTAAGTGCCTCTTTGCTTTTTTTGCTTTACTAGACTAACACAGCTGCCCTTTTGGAACTTCTATGAGTCTATGGATGAAGCTTGATGAGCTGTGGACCTGAATCCAGGTTACAAATACGGAACTATTCTCTAAAAAAGCAAGGAGTCTTGTGGCACTCAAAGACTAACAGATTTAAATCTGTTAGTCTTTGAGTGCCACAAGACTCCTTGCTTTTTTTGCTTTACTAGACTAATACAGCTGCTCCCTTTGGAACTATTCTTTGACTATTAGTCATTTAACAAAGAAGTAACCAACATTAAATTGTACATTTGGGGTGAAGAGCAAGAAACCTCTTCATACAGGCTGCTCGGGTTGATGCCTGCATGTTTGGGAAGCTTCATTTTTTATAGTCAACTTTTTTTTGGCATGACTATTGCATGCATTATCACTAGCATGCCTTTTATGGTAGCCTCATCTGAGTTCAAGCCCCATAGTGCTAGGTGCTGTACAAACACACACTAGCAAAAGATCTTACATTCAAATCAGACAAGATAGATAAAAGAATGGTGTTATCATCCACAGTTTACAAAGGGAAAACTGAGGCATGAAGAGATTAAGTTATAAACTTCACATTCCATGAGAAGTTTGTGGCACAGCTGTGAACAGAGTCAAGATCTATGTCTGACAGGTCAGGGCCCTAACCACAAGACCATCTCTCCACCATGCATTTTGCTCAATGGTTCTGGATGCAACCTATGGAAACAAGAGGTGAAAAATTGATTTCACCATTTCGTCAGCTGCAGCAGAAGATAATTCACGATATAGATCCCTACTTGGTGGCCATGTCGGAGAAAAAGGAGTCTACAAGTAAAGTTACCCAGAAGTCTACATTTCTTTAATACCCTGAGATTATAAGAGAGATCATTCAGGGGAGAATCAGCTCTAAATGCCCACTGAAGCTTTCCTAGCCATTGCAATAGTATTTGTTCAGAATGAACAGGTGACACAGGATAATCTGCACACAGCCTAATATTGATGGAAATCTTGTTTGTATTTAGTTCATTAGGGGAGTTGTTTGGGAACAGTTATAAAGATTAGGCATATAACTCTGGCAAAGACCTGGTGTTATTTTGTGCTGTGCTTGTGCCAGGAAGCCCACATTTTAGAGCTACCTAATCGGGCAGTTTTAATATGACTACCTACATTTCCTGAGGATTTTTTAAGCTTTAAGAACCAATTCTGACTGTGCTTAAACAGGTGCAGTCACCACTGACTTCAAACAGGCTACACCTATGTGAGTCAAACCTATGTGAGTCTGCACAGCGCTGATCTTTAAAGGCATGTACCTTGTATGTTCTGGAAGAACATTTCCCCTCACTTACCTCCACCTCTTCTGTTATATTTCATCAGCTAATTCCAGCCATATGCCAACAAAAACACCCAATCGTGGGGATGTACAAAATGAATATTGGCTGAATGAGAGGGTTGGCTAACTGTGCGCTCAAATACTAAGGGTATGTCTTCACTGATGGTGGCAAAATCACCAATGTCAGCCCAACAGTCTGGTCGCAATTAGCAACAAGTACATACTCACGGCTGTGCTCCAGAAGGTCGGCGCTGGCAGTCCTTCCCCTAGAAGGCGTAGGGCAAAGCCGATCGCAAGCCATTTGTCGTTGGCTTTCAGCAACGCGTCGTGGAGGCTTAGAACGTCACTGGCAGATATGCAAGGTATTTTACGTGCCTTGCCTAGCTGCTAGTCAACTGCCTCCAAAAAATCCTGCAAGTGTAGACTAGGGCTAAGTGTTTATCTTTAGTTATGTCCCTTCAGCAAGGCAGAATTTGAACTCAGTCCCAAAGGAAAAATTACTCGGCTAATCCAATGTGTCATGTCACCCTCTTTTCTTTGAACAAAGTACATGTGCACACATGCCTACTTATTTAGGGTAGAATGGGGAAGCACCTTTTGCAGCCACACAGGGGAGAAGTGGGGAGCAAGGGTGTGTCTGCATACAGGACTGTACCTCTTGAACTAAACCAGCTCAAGTGAAGCAGCCCCAAGGTGGATGCTGTTGTATTGCTATAAAGGAGCGGATAACGGCACAGCTTATTCCTATAAAGAAATTAAAATAAAACTCTTACATAGCATGAATTTCAAAGTACTTTACAAAGGAGGTAAGTTCCCTCAATTTTTCCATTTTTATTTTCCCTCCATCTCCCTATGCAGCATCATATTTCTTCTTTTACTTTCCCTTCAATATATAGTTTCTCCATCTAATTTTGTTTCATGTTCCCTTTCTTCTAGCTTTGCTTTGGTTTTCTATTATTTATGGTTCAAGGACCTTTTCAATTCTTCCAGGATTCCCTTTCCATTCATTCCTTTGGATTTCCATGTTTCTTCCTCTATATTATTCACCTATCTGTCTGGTTGCCTTTTTGTTTCATCTTCTTCTCTTTGGGTACATGTACACTCAAAGCCTAGGCTCCAGCCTGAGCCTAGATAGATATGCACTGTTACTTTTAGCCCACAGCCCCAGCCCTAGTAAATTGACCCACACCCAAGACTCAGTGTTTTTTATTTCAGTGTAGATGTACCCTTTCAGTCTTCTCTTTTCTTTCTCACTGAAGGTTATTTGCCCATGCCAGCCTCAGCCCCAACCCTCAGCAGATGCTGGGGGCAGGGCCAGCAGGTGCTGCGGATGGGGCCAGAAACCATGAACACAGCAGTGATTTTTCTATGCTGGCCCTGCCTCCCAGTTGGGGAGGCAAGGGATGGCAGCTGTGGTGCGTATATTGCTCTTGCGCTCCTGTGCCCCACTGGGGGCGAGACCAGTTGGGGGAGCCTCCATGGCTGCATAAGCTGGGAGCCCTGGTGCTGCTGTTAATAGGTGCACATGCCAGTTTTGGCACACGTGCTGAGGGTTGCCAACCCCTGCTCTAGGTCAATCAGAGCTAGGGTGTGTACATCAACAAAAGTTGGAAGTTACACTTGGCAGTGTAGATGTCTTCTAAATACAAGACAAGGCATTTCTTTGCCATTGTCTTCTCTAATATAAACATACAACAATGCGTGTTTGTATAAATATTATAAATAAAATTCTAAAGCAAGAAACTTTGCTGCATCTATCAGACCCCTGGTGAGAGGGTCAGAGAACAAACACATGACATATGTGCACTATTTAATGCACTACTGGCAGGTGCTCAGATACCGTGGTGATGAACATAGTGTAAGAACCCATAAAAAATAAAAGAGGATATGATCAGACCCTTCATGGGTACACAGAGAGAAGACTCTTTGAGCCCTCTTCACAACTGTTGTAAACCTCCCCAGAGGAATCAAAGGTGGCTAGCCAGGGGCAGGCAGGGGAAGAAGAGTCTACCATGTTTTATCCAAACTATTGTTGCCAAGATAAGGGAATTTTTTAAAGTTTGAGGAGAAATGGTGGAGGAAGATTCTTGCATTTAGGGTGTGAGAAGGCACAGGAATAGAAAGGAAGGGAAAGAAAAAAAGGATCATTGTAGTTGGGAAGGGAAACAATAAAAGGAGGAGGAACACAGGAACAAGAGAGAGAAAAAATGCTCAAAAGAAAAATAAAAGATAAAAGAACAAGAAAGAGAAGGAAAGAGACAGAACAAACCTATTCAAGAAAACAATTTACAGAAGAGATATAGCTTAAGGCTGGCCTGTAGTCTTTTGTTTTAAGTAACATTTTTTTTTCTTTTTCTCCACTCCCCCCCCCCCATTTTGGCTTCCTTTTTGGAAGGCAACTGAAAAGCAGACTTTGACTCCCTCAAGGAGTTGGTGGGCAGGACCCCTGGGAGGTTAATATGAGGGGGAAGGAATGCGAGAGAGCTCACTGTATTTTAGAGAAACCTTATTGAGGGCACAGAAACAAACCATCCCAATGTGTACAAAGAACAGCAAATATGGCAGATGACCAGCTTGAATTAACAACAAAGTCGTCAATGAGCTTAAACACAAAAAGAAAGTTCACAAGAAGTGGAAGCTTGGTCAGAAACCTAGGAAGCAGTGTAAAAACAATGCTTGACCATACAGGAGTGAAACCGGAAGGCCAAATCACAATTGGAGTTGCAACTAGCAAGGGACTTCTATAGGTATGTTAATAACAAGAAGAAAATCAGTAAGAATGTGGGCACCTTACAGAATGTGGGAAGCAACATATTCACAGATGATTTGGAAAAAGTAAAGTACTCAATGTTTGGGTTTTTTTTCCCCCCCTTTGTATTCAAAGACAAGTTCATCTCCCAGACTAGTACACTGGGCAGCATAAAATGGGGTGAAAGGGAATAGCCCTCAGTGCTGAAAGAACAGGTTCAGGACTACTTAGAAAGGCTGGACATGCACAAGTCCATGGGGCCAGATGCAATACAACCCGGTGTGCTGAGTGAATTGGCTGATGTGATTGCAGAGGCATGGGCCATTAGCTTTGAAAGGTCATAGTGACTGGGGAAGGTTCCAGATTTTTGGAAAAGAAACAAATAGAGTCCCCATCTCTAAAAAGGAAGAAGGAGGATCTATGGGATTACAGACCAGTCAGCCTCACCTTAGTCTCCAGACAAATCATGGAGCAGGTCCTCAAGGAATCCATTTTAAGACACTTTGAAGGGAAGATGGTGATCAGTGTGTGACTTAATCAAGGGCAAGTCGTGCCTGGCCATCCTGATTGCTTTCTATGCTGAGATGATTTACTCTCTGAGTGTGGGGAAAGTAATGAACATGATATGCCTAGACTTCAGCAAAGATTTTGGTATGGTCTCCCACAGTATTCTTGCTGGTAAATTAAAGAAGTATGGTTTGGGTTAATGGATAATAAGGTGGATAGAAAGCTGGCTAGATCATTGGGCTAAACAAGTAGTTAACAACAGCTCAATGTCTATTTGGCAGCTGGTAACAAGCAGAACATCTAAGGGGTTGCTAGTTGAGCCAGTTTTGTTCAATTTCTTTACCAATCAGTGGAGGATATGATGGATTATATCCTCAGCAAGTATGCAGATGATAGTTGATGGAGAGTGGTAGATATGCTGGAGGGCAGGGATAGGAACTAGACATATTAGAGCACTGGGCCAAAAGAAATCTGGTGAGGTTCAACGAGGACAAGTGCAGATTCCTGCACTCAGGACAGCAAAATTGCATGTTTTGCTACAGAATGGGGACCAATAGACTAGGCAGCTGTTCAGCAGAAAAGGACTTTGGAGTAGAGCCCTGCAGATCCATAGGTGCAGACCCATTGCTGTGGATTGACCCACAGATGTGGATTCTATTTTTATCTGCCTAGGGTGCAATCCATCACTGTGTCTGCTTAAATGATCTGTGTCAGCAGCACACAGGGGAACAAGCAGCATTCCAGCCAATCCTTGCTCAGCTCTGGTTGTGGTCTGACAGCCAATCAGAGTCTCAGTCACAGCAAGCTGGGCTTAGAGAGTCACCACTCTCTGTCAGTCAGTTAGCATGCTGGCCTTTGATTGGCTCATTCCCCATGAATTTCCTGCCCATGCCTTCCTTTTCTTGTTTGCAGTTTGCAGGTCATGCTGTCAATCATTGGTGGCCAAGGAAACCTGATTGACAGCACAGCATGTGAAACACAAACAAGAAAAGGAAAAGTGGGCGGAACGCATGTCGGGAATGCGACAAAAACTAAAATGCGGCCTGTGAGCCCAAGCTCGGCTGCAGATATCGTTACAGATATATATAAAACATGGGATGTGGATTGCAGATCAGATAGATACTGTCACTGAGTGGATGTGGATTGGATGCGGATCCACTTTTTTTTTTAATCTGTGCAGGGTTCTACTTGGGGGTTACAGTGGACAAGAAGCTGGATATGAGTCAACAGCATGCCCTTGTTGCCAAGAAGTCTAATGGCGTATTGAGCTACATTAGTCGGAGTATTGCCAACAGATCAAGTGAAGTAATTGTTTCCAGCCATTCAACACTGGTGAGGCCTTATTTGGAGTAATGTGTCCAGTTTTGGGGCCCCCGGTTCAGAGAGGATGTGGAAAAATTGGAAATAATCCAGTGGAGGGCAACAGAAACAATTAGGGGGCTGGAGTACGTGGCTTACGAAGAGAAGCTGATGGAAGCAGTCGGCTTGTTGAGTCTGCAGAAGAGAATTAGGATGGATTTGACAGTGGTTTTCAGCTACCTGAAAGCAGGTTCCAGGGGCATGGATCTAGGCTGTTCTCAGTGGTGGTAGCTGACAGAGTAGGAGCAATGGTCTCAAGTTGCAGTGGGAGAGGTGTAGAGTGAAAATTAGGAAAATCTTTTTCACTGGGCGAGTGATGAAGTACTAGAGTGGGTTACCTAGTGAAGTGATGGAATCTCATTCCTTAGAGGTTTTTTAGGTGTGGCTTGACAAAGCCCTGGCTGGGATGATTTAGTTGGGGTTGGTCCTTATTTGAGCAGGGAATTGGACTAGTCTGTGTTTCTCAACCTTTTAAGTCACAAGTCCTCCCTAACTTCTGAAAATTTTAATAAGAAAACCAAAGCACCCAAATAAGTACCCCCAAAGCCTGCAGCTGCCCCCTGCCTCCAACCTCCTAGTTGGGAGCTAGAACTGGGAGAAGCAGGTAGCTGCCACAAATACCCCCCATGGGTGTCGCTGGCTCCAGGCTTATCGGGCTTGAGCCCCAAGTCCCAGCACCCAAGCCCCTTGTCCACCATTGGGCTGCCCACGGTGGCAACTACAACAGTGGCATGTGAGCCCTGAGTCTCAGTGCCCAAGACCTGAGTCTTCTCCAGCTGTGTTCACACACATGCATTATTTCGATACAAGTTGTGTCGCAACAACTTGTATCGAAATAATGCCTTATTTCGAAAAAACTTAATTCGAATTAACAGTTTATTAATTCGAATTAAGGAAAAAGCTCAAAGCGAAATAGCAGTTTCAGGCAACAGTGATTTCGAAACAAGTCACTGTTGTTTCGAAACAACGTTGTTTCGTCCCCACGTGGGGTTTAAGTTGTTTCGAAACAACGCCGGTTTCAAAACAACGGGTGCCATTGTTTCGAAACAATCGTGCGTCGTGTGAACAGGGTATTTCTTATTTCGAAACAATCTCTGTTGTTTCGAAATAAGAGTGCTGTGTGAACACAGCCTCCCAGGCCAGTAGCACTCCTGCATACCCCACCTGTGGCTGGTGTACCACCAGTGGTATGCATACCACAGGTTGAGAACCACTAGACTAGCGGGTCCCTCCCAAATCTAATCTTTTATGATGTGGTCTATCAATGCATGCTTGCTAAGTGCTTTGCCCCTTGACCACGGCTGTACAATCTGTGTGATGTGGTCAAGATATGTTTGGATATAATACCTAATTATACCAGAGCACGTTACACTGACTTTAAAATTAAAAGCACCAACATCCCTTGGGAAAGGGCCCCAGATGCATAAATCACATTTATCTAGTCACATACTGATGTTGCCAAACTCCTCTGTAAGTGATGATTGACATCTGAATCTATTTCACTTTCTCTGAATTCCATAGGAGTAAGTCAGAGGATTCAACCAGGGCCTATAGCATCTGATCAGGAGTAAACTAGAAGTGTGCTGATACCACAAGTTCTTTTTCTTCCATAGTTTGCATTTCAGAGTTTCACTCTTGAATTTTCAAGGTCATTCAGCCACTGAACATCTTGGGGAACAGAACAGTAATCGCCTTGTTGAACATAACGAGAAAGTTGCTTATTTTTGTGAGAAAATGAAGAAATGCTCTACTAATACTTCAACATTTGACGCCATCATAAAGGATATGTATTCATGCTGCACTTCGTCAGCTATATGAAAAATAGATCAAGAGATTTGTTATGCGAAGAGGAAGAGATACAAAAATAATGAAATATAATTTGTTGCAAAGTGTGTAATTTTTTTTAAAAAGTAGCTCAATTGTTAACTTATATTAGAACAAATGATGACAAGATTATCGCTGCACGAAAGAAACAGAGATGGGGACTGGGGGAAAAGAGGGATAGAAGGAGGGGGAGAAACTATTATTCTCATGCACACATGTTCTGACATAATAATGAGGATTCTGTCTGTTAAATGTTGACATGCACAAAATCATAGCCAGATCTAAATGCCTTAGTCATGGCAGGGGGTTAAAAAAGAGAATATTTGAGAATAATGTGAATTAAAAAGGCAAGTTAGTTTAAATTTCTGTTTGGTAGGGCCTGAGGCCTACAACTCCAATGGGAATACACTGTAGCCGGAGGGCTGATGAATGCCCTTAATGAAGTTGGACAACCTGGAATACATGCATAAAATGATTTTAAATATTGATATGATGTCATTGTGTGTCTGTAGATATTGAAATGTTCATTTTCAGAGCTAGACAGGTTGCATGTAATTTATTAAAGGGGAGGGGTGATTATTTACACTCTAGAATGTAGCAATAGACCAATTATGGGATTCAGGGAGAGAGAAAATATTCATTCTTCTTAGGAGGAATAATATATGTTGAGATGTAAATGACTTAAGACTAGCTTCTATCAGCAGCTATTAAAAAAAAACACTTTCCTTTTCCTCCTTGATAACTGAAGCAATACATTCATAAAATATGTAAAGCAAAAGGACCTGCTGACCAGTGTTAATTATATTTAACCTGCTCTACGTATAATAGAGAGAATGGCTTAAATATATCACCAGGGACAGCTGGCTCACACATATATTCTGGATGTGTCTATTATAACATTTCCATGACATTGCCTGGCTTTCTGAACAGCATGGCAAAGAAGAGATATGGCGTTATAGTGGGTATGCTCGGCTCTGTTATGATATGAACATTTTTACAGAGAACGCTACGGGGCAGCCATCTGTCTCATGTGTTCAATGTTACAGTTGCATAATGTACAGAAGTGGAAGTATATTTGAGGCAGCAGCCACTGCATAGTCTGCTGGAAGTTTCCAGTGCTAACTGTTCAGATGATCCAAAACAAGCAAACTAAGATCAAACAAAAGGGGGGAAATAAATACCACCAAAACACCCAAATAAACAAAGAGGGGGAAAAGAACTAAACCAAAAAGCCTCTTTGCTCCTTACTTAGGATACTTTTCATCCAGCACTTTTAGACCACAAATATTATTCCATTCTACAAGAGAGAGTTTAGACTAAATTTTAGCACTGGCATACCTAGGAAAAACTTCATTAGAATAGTCCAAACAGGGTAGCCATGTCAGTCTCGTTCAGCAAAACAATAAGGAGTCTTATGGCACCTTTAAATTTGTTAGGCTTTAAAGTTAAGTCTACGCTAGCAAATCAGTTCGAATTAAGGAGCCTTGATCTGAACTAATTTGAACCCCATCTACACTAGGCTTTGCCTAGTTCAAAGTAAGCAAAGCTGAGTTCGAACTAGTTAGTTCAGCTGGTTAGTTTGAACTAACTGCTTAGTTCAAACTAATTTGCATATTTAGTTCGAAGCTAGTTTGAACTAAATAAGTTCAAAATAGCAGTTAGTTCAAACTAAGCGCTTTTTTTTAGTTCAAACTTTTAGTTCAAACTAACCGTGCTTTTTCACTGCGAATTAAAAAGTTAATTCAAATTTGAAAAAGTGTGGCTAGTTCGAACTAAAAGTTAGTTCAAACTAAGAAAACATGCTTAGTTCAAACTAACTTTCGAACTACTTAGTTCAGACTAATCAAGTCTGAACTAAGATTTTAGGTGTAGACATAGCCTTGAAGAATTATACAGGCACAACCCCAGTGAACGGATCTGATGTGATAGCAATGACAGGCGTGCAGGGGTAATGAAACAAGGAGAGAAAGGAGGGTCAGAGAGTGTACGAGAAGCAATGGTGTTAGGGACAGGTAAAAAGAAGAGAAAAGGGTAAAGGAAATTATCACAAGAATGAATTAGGAGGCAGGTAAATCCAATTATCAGCATGAAAACAGGTAGGGACATTAAAAGGAAGTGGAAATGAAATCAATTAGAGGTTGGAGTCCAGAGTCCTGGGGTGTCAGCTGGTGAATGGTGGTTAATTTGATATAGGCTAATTGCATGATTTGCTTCTTTGATTTGAGATCCAAATCCTTCTCTTTGCATGGTAATCACTCCAGATAAGTGAATAGATGGAACAGTTGTGACATCTGATGCATTTATTGTTTTGCTGTAAACAGCTCTATGTACATGAAGTAAAACATAAGAGGAAATGTAATGGAGACAACATAGTCATGAGAGGAGACTGTGTGTGTGTGTGTGTGTGTGTGTGTGTGTGACAGAAAGAAAGCCCTTCACCTTGTGATCTAAGAAGAGGGCAGACACAATCATGCTCCAGGGAGTCCAAGGACAGACCGACCTTCCTATTGCTGCTGTGCTAGTTTCCGTGAAATGGCTCAGGAGGGTCAAGGCTTTTCCTACCTCCCCTGCCCTGGCCAGTAAGTTAAGAAAAGGGAAGACACATGTGAGCACAGTGTTATGAGATACAGTATAGCTGTGGCCCAGGCTTCCCTCACGTTTCAGGAAACCTTTAGGCACAATGCCTGGTGCAGGTTCCATCAGCACAGCACACAATCACAGTCCTCCACACTACAGCCAGCGCCTCTAGTTAGGGTGTAGTAGGTCTTTACGAGCAGGGGTTAAAGTGGGCCGTAATGCGGTGGAACACCGTACTGGGGCCCACTGTGTTTAGGGGCTCAGTGTTCTGGGCCCCCTAAAACTAAAAAATGGAGCCAGAACACTTGGCCCTAAAAATAACAGGCCCCCGAATGCCGTTCTGCAGCGTTCCAGCAGGCAGGGGAGAGCGGGGTGCTTGCCCAGCTCCCCTGCGCATGTGCAGACTTGCAGACTGTGCTTGGTGGCAGAAGCTTCCAAGCGCAGACTGCAGGCTGCATTGTCTCCCAGCCCAGCATGTGGCTGCCAGTAAGTACTGGGGTGGCCCAGGTCATGCTGGGAGGGTATTGGGGGTGCCTGAGCTGGGAGTGGGTATTGGGGGCTGGGACTGGATTTTGGGGACAGGGGAAAGGATATTGGGAGCAGGAGCTGGGGTGCAGGGTAAGCGGGTGGCAGGCTGGCACTTAGGGGGCAGGAGCTGGGGTGCAGGAGGGGGGCCTGGAGGTGCAGGAAGGGGGGCCACCCAATTCGGAGGGTTTTGGAGCCTGCCAAATTATACTTTAACCCCTGAATAAGAGGAATGGACTAGAAAATCACTGTTGAATCCTTTAAAGGCTGGCATTTCCCTTCAACTTCCTTAGATAATGACGTAGGTCCTGATTCAGCAAGTTACTTGAGCATGTACCTAACTTTAGAAATGCTAGAAGTGATTCAAGGTGCATACGAAGTACCCAGTGGAACTGAGGTCTTAAACCAATGCTCAGTGAGAACGAAGTGTGTGTGGAACACTTCTACTCTGATTTGCTAGCATTTTATCAACTATATATCACTGGATGCTTATTCTAATGGAAAAACAAACAAGTACTTTTGTGGCACTTTTAAGCTACGTCTTCAACTAAAATCTTAGTTCGGACTTGGTTAGTCTGAACTAAGTAATTTCAAATTTAGTTCACTTAGAATTATAGTCTGACCAATAAACTCATAGTTTTTTTTATCTAAAGCTGTGTGATCTTGAGTGGGTGTGAGTGAAGAAGGCTGGGCACAATCCATTTCTTCGTTAAATGGATGGACTTGAGTGTATAGTGATTGGGAGTGGCCCCCAATCTCTGCAGACAGTGGCTCTTGGTCTGGTAACTGGAGCCGAGGGTGCACACTTGTGGACTATCCCACAAGTAGCCAGAGGGCATACACTGCTTGGGACCGCTTGCCCACCAGAGGCTGGAGAGGACTGATTCAAGAGTGAGTGGTCACTTGGCAAAGCGGTGTGAATCAGAGTTCAGGAGTGGAAATTGGGGGGTTACAGCAGCACACTGGACTGGATCTGGGGAGTGGCCTGTCACAGCTTCTAACCCACAGGTCTATGTTCACCTTTGCTTCTCACCCATTTTGTTCTGCCTCATTGCCATAGAACAAACAGAAAACATCTGGAACTGGCCAACTAATGTTTCTGACGCATGAGAACTCTCAGATGATGCAGAACAAGCCCTTGCAACACTTTCCGCCTCCCCTCACCACCAATCAACAATGACAGAGGGATCATTTTGGGATAGGGCTGGTGTGATCAGAGCACTATGTGCTACAGCAATGCTCGCCAGGCATGTCTCCTTTAGTGAATATGTCTTAAATTAGAGCAGCCTTTAGGCCTCTGTAACAAACCTATTCTGGGGCTCAGCATTCTGCAAATCTGTCCAGAGAATCAGTCAACCTTAACAGATTCTCTGGTAGCCTTTCCTCTTCATGCTGGCTGAGTGGAAAGCCTGGCAAAAAAGAGAATGTGGATCACTTTCTTTCTGGTATTTGGCTTCAGAATGCCAGCACTTCCATGGCTATGTAATTGAATTAATCATTTAATTAAACTTGACTCTAGAGTAAATTTCTAGGGGGAAAAAAACCATAAATGAAAAGTACTTAGTGTTAAACAAATGCCAGGACAGGAAACCAATAAAAACAAAGAATAGTACAAAAAGCAAAAGATTTCAAGGCAAAAGCATAAGTGTAGGGAAAATTATTCTTTAGTAAGTTTTAAAAAGCTTCTAGATAAAGGTTTTTTAATAAATAAATAAATAAAGCACATCCGTAGGATGTGCATGTTAGCCTAGATTTATCGAAACATATTCTCTAAACCAGGGGTCTCAAACACACGGCCAATGGGCCACATACGCCCCTAAGGGTATTTCCTGTGGCCTTCAATGACACCATTGTTACCAATAGTTGCAATATAATTGTATGAAAAGTTTTCCATGGTGCAGCCCTCAGACTAATGTACTAGTCCTTATGCAGCCCTCTACTAGTCCTCATGTGGCCCTTGTGGTGAATTGAGTTTGAGACCCCTGCTCTAAACAGTAGAGTTTTTATAGTTGTCAAAATGGTACATTAAGCCACACAAAGAGGTGTAAATTCTAAAGTGTGTTAGCGTACTGTATACCAACTGACTTGCGTGGACCCTGCTGTTGTGCACAAAAAGTTCCCCAGTGCACGCTAATGTAGTTTTGTTTGAAATGGGCCTATGCTAGTAAGCACCAGGGAACTTTTAATGCATATCAGTTAGTGTACTACAGGCTAGTGCAGTGGAATTCTCACACTTCTAGTGTGAACTAATGTACCATGCAGACAAGTGCTTATAAAACTGGAGGTAGTATCATTTTTAATCCATTCCTGTGTTAGATGGGAAGTGATCCATCTTCAGCCCCTGAATATAACTGTAATTCACAGTAAATTAAGATAGACTTCCATTCACCTTTTCACTTTTTAGATATTTTTATATTATAATTTATAAAACCCTAAAGCTATCAAATTGTGTTTCATGTCTCTCTGCAGGAGACAATTGAAAAACACTTTTTAACATGGACTATAATGAAGAAACTCATTTCTATACATCACCTTTGCAAACTTCTGTTCACCTGGGGTGAATATTTATTGTTTTTATTAGATATGTAAATTATCACTAGTTTTTTCCCCAATATCATCAATCAACTTTATAAAGACTGGACAAGAAAATTTTTTCTCTGGCAAATTCCAGCACAAACTTATGAGGATGGCATGCATTACAGTACATTATCTAGGCCTTCTCATTGAAAATCAATGATACAACTGTGTAAACCAGTGGTAACCTTGTCAGAATATTACTGGCATAAAAAGAAGGCATGTCCAAGGATCCCTGCTGTAGAGCAATACAATGTGTATTACGTGGGATACAAAACCTCCTACCTTTGAGGCACTTAATCTCTCACACTGTAACACTTACCCGGTATCAAGAGGCAGAATAGGGTTGGGTCTTTTTTTTTTTTTTTTTTTTTTTTTGAGCCTGATCTTGGGGTCAGAGCTAGGATTTGTCTCTGTACAGCTGAATCAAATTCACCAAAAAATCCTCTCAGATTCAAGACAGATACATTCAATTACATTGGTGTCAATGGAATTACAACTTCCATAGAAGATCAAAATTTGCCACAACGTTCCATGCCTGCTCTGTCTATTGGCTGAAGCTCTTGTCTGGTCTTGAAAAGGAAAGCCTCATATTAATAAGAGTCTGAGAGCCCTGGAGGCAACACAGACAAATAGGAAGTTCCAAAGGGGTAGCTGTGTTAGTCTAGTTCAGCTAAACAAACAAGAAATCCAATGGCACTTTTTAAATCTAATAATAAATAAATCTGGACTCCTTGTTTGTTTTACAGATAAATAGATTCCTCATGATTGGCTGAAGTGATAGCCTGCCCTGCAAATGCAATTTTCAGCTATGAGGATGATGAATTTTGTTGCAATAGCACCTCAGCATCACTGTGTAAGGCCGTCTACAAGCTCATAACAGACAGTCTCAGCCCCTAGAAACTTACAATCTATGGAGCAAGAAAGTATTACGGTGACTTATTTTTTAGAGATGCCACTAGAGAGGACCATAGGAATAAAGTGGGTTCAAGCAACTTTGGGCTCCAGCATCTATGGTGCAGTTTGATTAGTGTTATTTTCCATTACTGACATTTTTCAAATTACAGTGACTTCAGAATTGTGAGACAAATTCTTCCATTGCTTTGTGTTACACTTACTATATTTAAAAGTATTCACTGTATGTATGCACACACAGAGTGTTATGAGGCCATGTGCATTTTAGCTGTCAAAAACTTGTGAAGTCCTGCATCTTGTGTAAGTCATTTACACGAGTGCAAAGAGGAGGCTAAACATTCTCATTGTGATATGGTAGCTTTTTACACCCATTTTGTGCTAATGCTAGATAGAGGGCAATGGATGAACAGGCAACAGGTCTCTTGGCAGAGACATACATCTTGATTCCAGGGGGAATGTGTCAGGAGATGATATTCAAGTGGATGACTCAGAAGAGGGTCCTTTAAGAAGAGTATGGTCAGGCTGACCTCACTTCTACCAAGCTGACAGCTTTGTGAAGAAAGTTAAACTGAATATCAAAATCATCAGCAAAACCCCCTTTCTCTTCTTTGATTGTACAGTTTAAGAGGAGCCATTCAGCTCAATTTATTCTCTGCACAGGAACTTCATTGATTATCTCAGACATTCAGGCAGGAAGGAAGATGAGATAACATTTTTAAGTGATTGCAAGATGGAGCAAACTGCTTTGTGAGGGTAATATATATTGTAAAGTTTCTTTTGTGTAATCTGCTACTGAAATGTAACAGGAGTTTACCTTTTTTGAACAAAGGAAACATTAGAGATGATCTGATGATTACTGCAGACAGGAACTTGAATGCTGGAATATAGATCCATATATATTTTGAGTATCAGAGACAAAAAACTTTTTATTGAGGAGAAACTTGAGGAAGACTGTCCCATTGACTTCACTTCTTATCCTATCCCTGATTGTCTTTAGTAATAAACAGAGATTGATCACATCCCCTCAACGTCAAAGGCTATTTTGTTCTGATCGTGTCTTATTTACTGCAGTCAGGATTCCCAATGAGTTAAGATACAGTCAATCCTGATTGGCAACTGCTGACATCAGTAAGGATGTGGTCCAATCATGTGTCACAGTAGTCAATACCTATCACATCCACTGGCTGTGAAAGGGGAAACCCTACTTAATATGTAGGATTAAATCTCCTTGATTAGGTAAACTATTTATTTCCAGACTAAAACTCTCTACTCAACTGAGTGATGCCTGTGCATATTTTACCCAGGTCATGATTTATACATATATTTAGGGCATTTTTTCATACAAAATGGCAAATAATGAGAAGAGGTATGTGAAGAATAGAGGTTTCATATGAAATTTTGCTCATTTTAGTTAAATTTGAATTGATTAAATAGAAACACACTCACAAAGGGTCTCTCCTTTCAAATAGGCTGTTTGGATAATGTTGTTACAATCGTGCTAAACTTTACATTTCACAAGATAGGAGACACACACATTTTCAAAAGTAGGTACAGCCAGTCGACTGACCTTTATTTGTGTACACCCTAATATATGCAAACTTCCAACTGAATCCACCACTGAATATTCAACTGCAAGCTGAAATGCAAAAAGACCAAATGCCTTTGCAAGCACATACTTATTTAACCATTGTCAAGCTACCTGGAGTGGCTCACAATCATGAGTGCCAGCCTCCAGGCAGCCTGTTACAAACCAAGACAAAACCCTCCAAAACTGACCATGAGTTGTACACTTAGATTTCACCAGCTATCCAGTATGAAATCAAGCATTATAACAGCCTTAACATGGCGTCACAGACGGATAGTCTGGTCAATCTTGCCACCCAGGCTTTGTGGTAGATGGTCCCTTACACCAAAATTCACAACAATATTCATGTTACTCCCAGTCCAAAAGGACCAGTCACCCCAGATAGATTGGTACCCTTGAGTTTATACCAAAGCCTATATGGGTAACCAACCCTGCAATATGCTAACTAAAGATTTATTAACTAAGAAAAGGAAACAAGAAATAGGAGTTATTTAGAAAGTTAAAGCAGGTACACACACACACACACACACACACACACACACACACACACGCAAATGAGATACAGTCTTAGTTTTCAGAACATGAAAGAAGTTGCTATCATATGCTAGTACTATATGTCCTTTAGAGCTAATCCAAGTGAAACAGCTTGGAGATCTCTTGTTTAAGATTACCTCTCCGAAGTCCAAGCAGCGGAGTGCTACAGTTCCTTTGGTCAGGATTTTTTTTCTCTTCTCCAGAATTCAAACTTTGATGGAATGAAGGTTCATGCATAACCCCTCTTCATTGGAGTGGTGGGAGCAAACAACCAAATCTTTAGCCCAATGCTGTTCCACAATGGTTCATCTGGTGCCCATGGGTCTTCTTTTGTTGGGCAGGGGATGACATTTCCTGTGTAAGCCACTATCTCATGCTTGTCAATGCTTCTCTCTTGATGGGAGGTAAAGGGGGGATGCAGGGTTCCACTTTTATAGCAAACACTTCTATAATTAGAAAGCGAACACTTAAGTATTACCACATATCTCTAAATCTAACACCTATTTTCACAATACTAACATACAGGTGAGCTGAACTGGTCTCCAGCTATGCATTTGTCACATTTCACTGAGGCCTAAGGGCCTTTGCATGAACTGATGCCTGGTTAACCAGTGACACAACCATAGTTGAAAATGTGGAGTGTATTATGACTGCTCTGCAAAGCAGTTTTCAAGGAATGGCCCCAATCCCTGGATCTGGTTGAGGACCCTCAGGGCAGGGGCAGGGAAAAGGGTACAAAAGGTTGATCTAAGACTAAACCCCCTTTGATCCCTGTTTCCTGATCAACTACTTTGTCTCAGTCCAGTTCTCTGGCACTAACTGGAATAGCCTAAAGACTTTTTTAATATGTATTAGATTCCAGCAACCCCAAAAGGCTGTTATCACCAAGGAATAGAGATGCCCAGGGCACAGTCCCTCTCTTCCATGTATACTGACAGCAAGGAAGGAGACGGCATGTGAGCCCCATTTACTTCGCTTGCCACCATTAATAATTTTCTGTGGCCTGCTAAACTGCCTTTAAGGAATCTTTGCAAGATGCCCTACGATAGGGGGTTCTTGGCTCAGTATCTTTAAATTATGAGCATTTTTCATTTTCAATGTGCTGTATCACCAGACCTGACACAGGTCCATATTATCATCATGCCAATTTCATAGATGCCTTCAACAGGGTTATGCAGCATAGAAATCCATGCCAAGATTTGCTCCAAGCATGGCCTCCATCACAGCACTGAAGCCAGGGCCTCCTAGCTTCTACTCACAACAGTTACTCCTGTGTTCTTGGACAAAACTCGTAACCTCCCTCCCTCATCATAGGGTTCTGGAAGATTGCAGATTTCTGATTACATTGTAAACCACAGACTTTCACAGAGGTATACTGTCCCTGCATGCGTTTCCAGGGAAACTGAGACATACTAAACTGTTTGAAAGGATGGGAAAAGAGAGGGGCAAGTTTATCTCACCTGTCTTGGCTCCACCCTCAGCTGGTCTTCTGTAAGAAAGAAGGTTATAGGCTTCCTGATAGGTTCTACCCTTGATTGGTCTTCATATTCTTTGAGAAGTATTTCAGTCCTTGTCAAGTTTCTGCACAGAAAAACAATATAGGCTTTTCATACTCCCTCCTTCCCTTACACATTATGCAAGGCTGGGCACATTCTAGCTCTTAATCTCTGTCAAACCCTTTCATGCAGACAAACTGAGTTTTACTTTTATATATATATATCAGCTACTAAACCAGTCACACTAGATTGCAGATCAAAATGAAGTTTGAAATCTACACCTTTTAATAAACCAATCTGTGTGAGAGCAGATGATATTTGGCTATAGAATAAATCTGTAAATATAATTTAAAAATCCAACCATGGAGCACTCTGAACTAAGGGGTAAATATTCAGTGTAACGCAGAGCAGTTGAGCTACATGATTTGCATTATCGTTATTGGGAGTCTTAGAGTTAAATCCCTGAGCATCATGCTAAAAATTTACCCCCTAGTGTTTGCTGATGGAACAAAAGGATTATAGTACATGCCAGCTGACAGTAAAGTCACCACAGATATCCTGACCAGAAAGCCTTCCAGATCTAGGAAGGATCTGCAGACAATTTCACTTATTTAGTTATTTTCTACTAGCTCTTCCTGACAGACTTCTCCTGCTTAAAGTGGCATTATTAATTGTATTTCATTTACATTTATTTTCTGTTTTAATTTCACAATCACTCTCAAATTTCTTTCTGTATTTTTGACAACAATGACCGAGTCTTGCAACAATAAAGCCAAGTGGTGCCTTATCTTTGACTTCAGTGGGCATAAAATCAAGCCCCAAGCACTTGTTTTGCTTCACCATTAAGGGGCACAAGGATACACTGTTGCAACATCAGATTATTGCATATGTAAATATGTGATTGGCTGTACAATCGCCTATTTTCTGCATAAACGGCAGCCTTTGTGGGGCTGGGGCACACCCATTCTGAAAACATGCACCTGAAGAACCCACAGTTTTGTTCTTATAACATCATTTCTAAAAATAAGTTTAAAAAAAAACCTTTAAAATCTAACTTTAATTCCCTTTTTTATCACTGTAATTCAAAAATGGCTAAGCAGGTCCATTTATATTTTGTACAAAATGTTCCAGTCCATAGTGAATTTTTGTGGGTGAGTTTACAAATCTTTGACAGTACGTGATTATAAAAGAAATGCTGATAAACCGAGTGTTGATCATCAATACAACATAATTTTATTTTATATAACGTTCTTAATACAAAGTATCACAAAAAGCTTTACAGTGAGTATCAATCATAAACTAAAGCAAAGAAAGAGACAGCGAGAGAGAATTTAAAGGCAATGTTTTAGAGAAAGCAGCAAGAGTCCTGTGGCAACTTATAGACTAACAGATTTCTTATAGCATAAGCCTTCGTGATGAAGTGGGTTGAAGCCCACAAAAGCTTATGCTTGAAGAAATCTGTTAATAAGGTGCCACAGGACTCTTGCTGCTTTTGCTATACACAGACTAACACAGCTATCCCTCTGGAAATGTTTAGAGGGAGAGAAAAGAATTCCTTGTAGATGGGACAGCACAAACGAGAGATCCAAAAGGGCAGCTGTATTAGTCTAGTTCAGCAAAACAAACAAGGAGTCCTGTGGCACTTAAAGACCAACAAATATATGTATTGCATGAGCTTTCACGGGGGAAAATCCCACTTCTTCAAAGCATCTAATGAAATGGGATTTTCTCCCACAAAAGCTCATGCAATAAATATCTTTGTTAGTCTTTAAGTGCCACAGGACTCCTTGTTTGTGTCACAAATGCAAGAGAAACCTTCCTCCTGACAAAAAAAAAAAAAAGCAAGGAATCTTGTGGCACTTAAACACTAATAATAGGTTTATTTATCTCCTTTCTTCAAAGCATCTGACAAAGGGGATTTTTCTCCCACGAAAGCTCATGCAATAAATAAATCTGTTAGTCTTTAAGTGCCACAAGACTCCTTGCTTTTTTAGAGTTTCAAAAAACCTTTCACACTTTCCATACGATCCCTCACAAAAAGCTCTTAAGCAAAGTAAACTGTAATAGTATAGGAGGCAAACTGTAATGGTGTCAGAGGCAAGGGCCTCTCCTGGATCAGTAACTAGTTAAAAGATAAGTTCCAAAGGGGTAGCTGAGGAAAATAAATGCAGGGGAATGTAAGTCATAGGATCAGCTCAGGCTGTTAACAGCAAATGAAAGCAGTTGTTTAGCTTCAAACAGTGGAGAACAGCATATAGGAGGGAGGTTGGGGGAAAAGGAAAGCAAAATTACTTGTTGTAATGGAGAAAAAGAAACCCTTAGACTCTATTCAGCCCCAAGTTCACCTATATTCAGCCCCAAGCTCACAGTGTCAAATCCACATATGAACTCCAATTCTGTAGTTTCTCTCTGAAGCTTTGAGTTGTTATCCATTTGCCTGATTATGGCTATTAACAGATCCTTAATGGAGTGATCAGGAAGACTGAAGTGTTCTCCCCTGTTGGGTTTTGAATGTTTTTTATTGCTGATGCCAAAGTTGTGTCCATTTTTTTTTTTTGCAGAGACTGTCTTGTTTGTCCAATGTATGCTGTTCTCCATCGTTTGAATCTCGACAACTGCTTTGATTTGCTGCAACAGTCTGACCCGATCTTATAACTTACACTCCCCTGCATTTATTTTGCTCCCATTGTATAAGTTCCCCATCTTCAAGTATCTGATGAAGTGGGATTTTCTCCCATGAAAGCTCGCGCGATAAAAAAAAATCTGTTAAGTCTGTAAGTGTCACAAGACTCCTTGTTTGTTTTCGTTAAAACAATGGTTCCCAACCTGTAGTCTGTGGACCCTGGTGGGTGGGTGGGGGGCCACAGAGTCACTGCAGGGTGTCTGCGGAGAAGCTGGAAGCTGGGGCTGGATGCTGTCAGGGTCTCATGTTGCCAGGGAGACCTAGTCTTCTGGCCAGCGGGGAGCTTCCCCCAGGCCAGGAGTTTTTAAAACTCCTGCCCTGAGCATGCTCAGGTGCATGCTCAGGTACAGTAGCCTGTGGGGTGGCCAGGCGTCAGCAGCTTCGGTGGTCAGGTAAGAGGGGAGAAAAGGGTCCTGGGGGGGTTGGAGAGAGGGAACCGGTGGGAGGTGAAGACTGGGTGGGGCATGGGCAGGGGTCCATGGTCGCAGCAGCCCCACTCCTGGGCATGGGCACCCCACTTCTGGGCAGGAGAGGGAGCCATGGCACATAGAATCATAGGGTTGGAAGGAACCTCATGAGGTCATCTAGATCAACCCCCTGCCAGAGGCAGGACCACTCCCACTAAACCATCTCAATCATGGTTTTGTCCAGCCGGGCCTTAAACACCTCCAAAGATGGAGACTCCACCACCTCCCTTGGCAGCTCATTCCAAGACTTCACCACTCTCCTAGTAAGAAAGTTTTTCCTAATATCCAGCCTCGACCTCCCTAACCGCAACTTGAGACCATTGCTCCACGTTCTGTCCTCTGTTACTATGGAGAACAGTCAAGCTCCATCTTCCTTGGAGCATCCCTTCAAGTAGTTGAAGGTTGCTATCAAATCCCCCCTCAATCTTCTCTTCTGCAGACTAAATAAGCCTAATGCTTTCAGTCTATCCTCATAGGGCTTGTGCTCCAGCCCTTTAATCATTTTGGTTGCCCTCCGCTGAACTCTCTCGAGCATGTCCCTGTCCTTTTTGTAGTGGGGAGCCCAAAACTGAACACACTATTCTAGATGTGGCCTCACCAGTGCAGAATAGAGGGGAATGATCACATCTCTTGATCTGCTGGTAACACTTCTTTTGATGCAGCCCAGTATGCCATTGGCCATTTTGGCAGCAAGAGCACACTGCTGACTCATACCCAGCTGCCTATCCACCATGACCCCCAGGTCCTTTTCTACACTGCTGCTACTTAGCTGAATGTTCCCCAGCCTGTAGCAGTGCATGGGGTTTTTCCGTCCCAAGTGCAGGATTTTACACTTGTCATTACTGAACCTCATAAGATTTCTATTGCCCCACTGTTCCTATTTATCTAGGTCTCCCTGAATCGTGTCCTTGCCCTCCAACGTGTCTACTGTTCCCCCCAGCTTGGTGTCATCCACAAACTTACTGAGAGTGCAGTCTATTGCATCATCCAGATCATTGATGAAAATGTCGAACAGAACCGGCCCCAGGACCGACCCCTGGGGCACACCACTCATTACTGGTTGCCAGCTAGACATGGAACCATTGATTCCTACACGCTGAAACCGTTGATCTAGCTAGTTTTCTAGCCACCCTATAGTCCACCTATCCAACTCATACTTCCTTAATTTGCCAATGAGAATGCTGTAGGGAACTATATCAAAAGCCTTGCTAAAATCAAAGTATATCACATCCATCGTTCTTCCTGCATACAGAAAACCAGTCATCTGATCATAGAAGGAAATGAGATTGGTCAGGCATGATTTACCCTTGGTGAATCCATGCTGACTGTTCCTGATCACTTTATTTTCCTCTAAGTGTTTGAGGATGGATTCTTTGAGAGCCTGCTCCATAATTTTTCCAGGGATTGAGGTGAGGCTGACAGGTCTGTAATTCCCCGGATCCTCCTTTTCCCCTTTCTTGAAAATAGGTACTGTATTTGCTTTTTTCCAATCCTCTGTCACCTCCCCCCTTCTCCATGAGTTTTAAAAAATAATGGCCAGCGGTGCTGCTATCTCACAGTCACGGTGGCTCAGCTCCCTGGTGGCACAGGCTGGATTCTGCCTCCATGGGCCATGGTGGCAGTGGTGCCACTCGCCATCCACCAGAGCAGCACAAGACAGATTCTGGCTGTGCTGACCAGATTCTGCCCATGGCAGCACCGCTGCTGCACAATGGAGCCGCTTCACCAGACATCCAGCCAGGGGGCCACAAAGATTTGTGGTTTTTTTGTTGTTGTTGTTGTTAAAAAGGGGTCACTGGCCTTAAAAAGTTTAGGAACCACTGGGTCAAAAGATAGGAAACAAAGGGCTGGGACAAATTGTTTGTTTCACTCAAGATAGTGAAGTCCAAAGCAAACTATGAAGAGTTACAAAGGAATCTCACAAAACAGGGTGACTCAACAATAAAATGGCATATGAAAATCAATATTGGCAAATGAAGAATAATGCACATTGGAAAACATAATCCAAACTATATATATAAAATAATTGGGTCTGAATTAGCTGTTACCAATCAAGAAAGAGATCTTTAAGTCACTATGGATAGTTCTTTGAAAACATGCACTCAATGTGCAGAGGCAATCAAAAAAGCTAACTGAAAAGCTAACTGAATGGGAATCACTAGGAAAGGCATAGATAATAAGACAGAAAATATCATATTGTTTCTATATAAAATCTATGTTACGCCCACGTCTTGAATACTATGTGCAGATCTGGTTGCCACATCGCAAAAAAGACATACTGGAATTCGAAAACGTACAGAAGAGGGTAGCTAAAATGATTAGGCGTATGGAACAAATTCCATATGAGGAGCGATTAATAAAACTGGGACATCTCAGCTGGGAAAAGGGACAACTAAGAGGGGGCGTTATGATGGAGATCTATAAAATCATGACTGGTGTGGAGAAAGTAAGTATTATTTACTCCTTTTCATAACACAAAAACTAAGGATCATCAAACAAAATTAACAGGCAAAAGGTAACATTTCTTCACACGGTGCACAATCAACCTGTCAAACTCTTAGCCAGGGGACGTTGTGCAGGCCAGCACTATCTCAGTTAGAAAAGAACTAGATAAGTTCATGGGAGACAGGGGTGTCACTGGCCCCAAAAATCTCTTGGGGCAGGCCCAGCCAGTCCCTGCTGGCTCTACCCCCTGCAATGCTGGCTCTGCCGCCAGGCCAGATCCAGCCCCTGCCCCCAGTCCAGGCCCTTGTCCCCGGCTGGGGTCAGGACTGGATCCAGTGGCCATTGCCACCTCAGCAGCTCGGCTCTGCATCCCCAGCCAGGATTGGGGCTGTATCCGTATGCTGCTGCTGCTGCAGCCCAGCCTCACAACTCAGCCTGGGCCAAGCTGCCACAGCAGCAGCAGCTAGATCCAGCCCTGACCCTGGCTGATGATGCGGGGCTGGGCCGCCATGGTGGCCCGGCCCCACGGTCCCGGCTGGGGTCAAGGCATCGGCGCTGAGACTGAGGGCTTGTGCCGCCTGTGCCCAGTGCCAGCGACACCTCTAGTGGAAGACAGGGCCATCAATGATTATTAGCCAAGATGGTCAGGGACACAAGGTCTAGCTCTGAAGTATCCCTAACCTCTATTTGCCAGAAGCTGGCAATAGGAGAAAGGGGCTGGCTCTCTTTATGATTACTTGTTCTGTTCATTCCCACTGAAGCACCTGGCATTCGCCACCACTGGAAAGAGGACTCTGGGCCAGATGGACCATTGGTCTGGCCCAGCATGGCTGTTCTTATGAGTGAAGATCCTGAGTACTCACCAAGTACAACTGTGGGGGAAGGCAGCTAAAGTTACATTCAGGATTGGAACTGTAAGACTGGGAGTGCATAGGCAACATGAGAGGGCATAGGTGAGTACAAGGACATGTCTGAAATTATTTGTCCAAACCCTCCTCACTTCTTAACTATCACCAAAATCCCCTACAGCATCTTATTATAGGATAAATGAAAGTAATGAAAAAGTCCCTCTATGACACCAGCACACGGGCAGACAGCTATTAAAACTGAAATGATTTATTTCATAACGTTCTGAGGTAGCATTACTTTAACTCTAGGTACAATAACCCCTCAATTCCTGCTTCCTTAATTTGCATAGGTAATTGACAGCTTGTTAACAGCTCATTAGGAACACTGAAAACCATGTGACAGATACAAACTTAGTGCTAGAGGGGATAAAATCTGTGAATTACAGAATATTGAAAACTCAATCAGATTCAGAATTACAGGTCACAAAGCAACTTGATTATTTTATTAGGTTTAAAAAATTAAAAGGTTAACATACCATTTTTAGACCTGTATTTTAAAAGCTAGCACACTACAGAGTAATTAATTAGGAATCTAATTGTGGTGTTGAGTTGCCTTCCAGTTTTTTTTTTCTCAACTAACATGGATATGATTTTAGCATTGCTACCTTTATACAATAATACGAATAATGATTGCTGAGAATTTTAGGTTTGTACCAAACATTAGAAAGTACTGATGTGTTTTTCAATTTTATTTTTAGAATTCACCTTTCTCAAAATGCAAGTCGCTTATAGACATTGCCATCTAATATTCCGTAACTGAGAAAAATGTAAGGAATAATTTGATTTTAGTCTATAAAAAGAAGATAAGTGTTCTGATTTGCACAGTTACTATCCATAAATTTTGATGACGCCTCTTTTTTTTAGGACATTTGAATATAAACAGTGCAAATAACTGTTACATCAGCAAATCTACTTTGTCTATTAAACATAGACAGAAGCACATCATAATCTTGCTTTTCTAGCACTGATAGCAGAAATACACCAACCAATTTGAAGAAAATGGTCTCCTTGAATCAGTCCCCTGTTCCTTGAAATCTGATACAGATTCCGCAACCAGAGTGACATTTGCCGATGAGGACAGAGCTCGTCAACTGCACATTATTTTGTAAAGGAAACCTGAAAACTATGATTCCAATGAATGTTTTCTTTCTTACAGACTCTGGCAGGTTACGGATCCTTTCCCCATGCCTCTTAGAAGTAAACACTAACACAGCAGACACAAAAACCAAAAACTTAGCTGAACAAAAGAAGAAAGATTTAAGGATGGGGTTTTTCAGGAGTACTTGGAGATTTGGAGAATGTGACGTGAAAGACAATATTTTTTAAGAGTCTGACAAAGTTGGATTTTCAACCATGAAAGGTCATGCAATAAATAAATTTGTTAGTCTTTAAGTGCCACAGGACTCCTTGTTTGCCCTCCTCCAAGGTGTTTTTTTTTTAAACCTTTCTATATCTAATCCCAGCTCTGGTACTGTCGGACAAACGTGTACACCAAATACTTTCATGCCTCTAATATAAGATACCAGTTGGGGTTTGATTGAGTTGTGGGTGAAATTTGAGGGGAAATTCTTATATCATCTAAGGCAATTTCCCCAACTTTAATAAGCAGATGACATACTATTCAAATGAACTGCTATTAGAGGTTAATTCTATGGAGCATGACAAAAGTCTCCTAATTTTTATTAACTATAAATACCATTTTCTATAGACTTTTGGTTTTGCAGTTTCTACTCTACAGATTTTTAAATGACCTGGCCTCAAAATCTTATTCTCTTATATTTGTCCCTTCCTCCAGTCCTTGAGCAGTGTACACACCAGCTCTGCAGGAAGTGAAAATGGCTAAGCAGCCTTCCAGCTTGATAACTTCCGAGCCTGTAAGGCAGGAAGTATTACTGGATTCCACTGTTGAGTGTGGATGCTGATCAACCCACACACAGCTTGAATTTTCTGACTACTTTATAGGTTAAGTGTTCGTTTTCTGACTAATTAAGACATTAATCCCTGGTTCTTGAAGCACACCACTCAGTTCTATTTCAGAGAAAGCATGCTGTCTAGAACATCACCCTCATTAACCATGGTTCAGCCCCATAGCAACAGTGCAAGGATGGTCAAAGTGCAATCAGCTTCCAGAATATTACACACCATGTTCTGCAGATGTGACCTGAGCACGGCTAGGTAACCTAGTGCTTTAAATTGTAGGACTCACCCAGAACCTTCTCTAAACTAGTTAACCCACTTTCGCTACCTGTAGTGAGGATGAATCAGTAACTACTATAGTAGGAAATTTGGGGGTCTTCTCATAATTTGTAAGTGGCCTTATTTTTGAGACCACAAAATGGCCATAGATTTTTTTCCCCGTTCATTTTGTGATTAACTAGAGGCCGCTTGAACTTTGCTAGGTTAAGAATTGACAGTTACCCCTACATATGAAAACTTCGGGGAGATTTTGAAATTATTTATATCTTCTTGTGGAGAAAGTATATAATGTCTGTCAGATCATGTTTAAGGATATGATTTGTTCACAGAGGTCATGAATTCTGTGAGTATCTGGGATCTGACTTGTGCAGCTGTGAAGCCTGGATCCCTCAAGGAAGTTGATCAACGGCCAACCTGCTGGAGCAGGGGACTGAAGCACCTGCAAGCCCAAGCGGCTCTGCATTTTTCCCACCTTCAAGGTATTTTTGGTAAAAGTCAGATGCAGATCATGCCTTCTGTGATGGTGGGTTTTTTTTTGTTTGTTTGTTTTTTTGCCCGTGATCTGTCCCTGACTTTTACCAGAAATACCCATGACAGAATTTTAAATATAATTATGCTACACTCACTGAAGTGGCACCTTTCAAACATTTTCAAATTAAGGAAGTCTGGGCTCCATTCCCAATTCTTCCACTGACCTGCTGTGTGACTTTGGCAAGTCTTTACTACCCCTTTGTGTATTTAGTCTGCAAGCTTTTCAAGACAGGGATTGTCTCTTACTATGTGTCAAATCTAAAGTCATGATACCCTTATATCGGTTTTAGGAGTTACAGAAGGAACTTCTATAGACACTGAGTGCTCAACTTCAGACTCATGAACATAATATTTTCCTTAAATGTGAAATGAAAGTATGCTTGGAAATGCCATACTCTGGGCATGGGAGCAATGTTTCTCTAATCAACCATCCAAAATAAACTCTTTAATTAAGGGAATCCATGTTACTAATTGAAAGCCTGCAAGTTGAAAGCATGTGTTTGAAATCACTTACCATACTTTGAATACCCCAGACAACTATCTTACTTTTTCCTACGTGCATACTGGATGTTATTGCATATTTAAGATTTCTTAGCTAATAAGGTTCTTCACTGATCTGAGAACATATCATGAAGCACCAGAGAAAGTGAAAGGATGTGCAGGCTTATATAAAAGCCACATGACACAAAGGGTATGTCTATACTATGGGCTTAAGGCAACTTAAACCCCCTTAAGTTGACTAAAGCCATGCCCAGTCTATATTCAGAAATTAAGTCAACTTAAGCAATTGCTGAAGTTGAATTAATAACTCCTGCCCTTTAAGTTAACTTGAGCATTAAAGCTGACTTTACAGGGCATGTCCCACCCTCTTCTCTGCCCCACGATGTGATTGGGCTCCGGGCCCTGATCTGGCCCGGGGGGGGAGGGTGTCTGGCTCCTGCCACATGGCGGGGAGCTGGGAGCCACATCTAGCTCCCAGGTCCTCTCTGTGGGCAGTCGGGGATGGCAGCCAATTCCTGCAGCCTGCAGAGAGGGGCTGAGAACCTGACCTGGCCCCCAGGCCCTCTCTGCAGGCTGTGGGGTCTAGGATCCAGCTTGCAGCCTGCTCTGGCTCCAAGCTGCTTGAATTGTGGTGCAAGAAGCTCGGAGCCTAGCCAATTTCACAGACTCTGAGCCTGTGAAATTGAGGCTTGGAGTCTGAGAAATTGACTGGGCTCTGAGCTGCTTGCAAGTGGCCAGGGCAGGAGCTGACTCTGGGTGCCCCTGGCTGCTTGCAAGAGGCCAGGGCAGGGGTCAGCTGCCAGCCCCCACTGCCTGTGGCACAGCGCTAGGAGCATGATCTGGCCCCCCAGCCCGTTGCTGCAGGCTGCCGGGGCTAGCAGCCAGCTCCTATCCACCCTGGTGGCAAGGGGCATAGAGCCTGATCAGGCTACATGCCCTTTGTCGGCAGCAGCAGCAGAAGGCTTGGAGCCTAGTCAATTTCACAGGCTACTAACCTGTGAAACTGACCAGCTCAGAGCTGCCTGGTCAATTTCACAGGCTTGAAGCTTGTGAAATTGACTAGGATCTGAGCTGCGTGCCCACTGTGGCAAGGGGCTGGAGGCCAGATCAACCTCTAAGCCTCCTGCCACCACTGGCAAGGGGTTCAAACTCAGATCGGGCTCCCAGCCCCTTGCTGCCAGAGACGGGAGCCAGCTCCTAGCCCCCACTGCCTGTGGCAGAGATGGTAGCCAGTGGGCTTCCCAATCCTTTCTGCAGGCGGTGGGGACTGGCAGCTGCTTCCTGAAGCCTGTGGAGATGGGTTTTGGAATCCCATTGGGCCCCCACCACCTGTGGAGAGGGGCGGGGAACCTGATTGGGCTCCCAGCCCCTTGGTCCCAGCCCCTATTGCTGAGCAGGCTCCTGACCCCACATCCTGCTGCAAGAGGCTAAGATCTGGATCCAGCTCCCTGCAGCTTGCCAGTGGTGGCTTGGGCCAGATCAGAGCCCAATCGGGAGCGGGGAAGGGGCAGGGGCTGGAGCACCCCTGCGTATGTCTGCACTGTGTGTAGTGTGGACAGACCCTGAAGCTGACTTAACAAGGCCAACTTAAAGTTGGCCTTAAGTTGACTTCCTAGGGACCCCCTCCCCGTAGACATAGCCAAAGAGCTGTGAAGATACATGACTGAAACTGCCCACCTACAAATCTTTGAATATGCTCCTGAAACTCAACATGCAAAAGAAATGCCTGAATACTAGCAAAAGCTGTTAGTTAAATGAGTGCAGAAAAAAACAGGTCTTCAAACTTTATTTCAGCTGTTGAAAATGTTGTTTCATAAAGGCATAGTTAGCACATCTAATAAACGTGCAGCATTGGGCAAGTTGACTTGTTCACAATTTTCCTTATCATATAGTGCTGTGAATACATACTATTGTGTTATAAATTAGGTCCAAAGTACTGTTTGCCTGGTTTTACCCACAAAACTTCTAAGCTACTGCACTAAACTTCTCCATGCTTCACTAAGCACCACAGGGGCATATAAAACAAATGCAGATGGAACAGACCCATTCACATGTGTGCACACACACAAAAATTACAGCGTTTGCAAACATTTTATTCACATTCAGAAATAACAAAAAACAACCTGAAACCAGGTAATGACCTTGAACAGATAGAGCAGCATTTATACATTTACCTCTGTCTTTGCTTTTCAAACCATCTTTTTCTTCTTAGCTTTTTTCTTAATGGGGATTTTCTGGAGCAAAATGGAGTTCTGTACACAAACCACTCTCTGAACTTAAAAAATCTGCAAACATATGCACCTGATTAGATATTTCACAATACAAAGTCTAAATTATTGTGTTGCCTAAAGATGCACTTTCATTTCTTAGAAAGAACGAACACACACATAAAAAATCATTCATTTCTAAGAATTCGTTAAAGATTTTACAAAAACATCTCTATCAAAAAAATTGGTTCTCTTTCAAAATAAGGCTTTCTTATCAAAACAATTGTAATTTATATATCTATATATATATATAGATATATATAAAGTCATGAAATGTGTATTTATATATGCATATAAAATAATCATTTTTACTTTTTCAGCCCACATATGAGGCTATTGGGGATTTTCTTTTAGCAATGACGTCAGTGTCTGTGATAGGTTCCTTGGGTAGTTCTGTTGTGAACACTGGAGTTGCTGTATGGTATGTCATGCAGTTTATTCCTGATAGGTTCTCATTGGTGTCTTATCTTGCGGGCTGCCTTTTTTTTTGATTTACCTTCTGACTGCAAGGAATTTGCTTGCTCTCAGAATCTGGTGGAGAAAGTTCTGTGCAACTCCCACATGGAAGTAAATAAAGGGATGTTTTCCTATGTTCATACCTCTATGCATATGAGTTGTAAATCTATGCTATCTGCTGACCTATACTATCTATATTTCAGAAGCCAACACATCAGTGCTGTAGGGAGGACTGTGACTCAGAAATGACAATCCACAGCTTCTCTGCTTCTCGGAAATAAACTTCTATTTTGTTGTTGTCCACTCAATATGTCTCCAATGGATGGAGCCCCTACTACACAGATGGGCCTAAAACTCAAAAATTGTAGTTTATTCTGCACCTTGCAGTCTTCAGGGGGTGTTGTGCTGAAATGCCTAAATCTAGACTCATCTTTAGCCCTTCAACGTCAATCAATTTATCAAATCCAACACCACACAATGAAAAGCCTCAATAAAGCAAAAATCTGGGGTTTCTGCTCATTAACCTCTACCACCACCTCTGTTTTCATTAAGAAAAGAGCTAATTAAAGGTCTTTTATCCTCACCTGGGAAATCCTGGTTTGAAACAATTCAGAACTACTTCTTTTTTTCCATTTCCATTGCACTGAAGTAACGACAGGGTTAAATTGCTAATAGAGGTTTCACAAGGTCTGCCAGAGCCCACTCTCCAACACTTACATCTGTTCAACAATTATTACAGCATTTTTGTCATAAAAAATTCAACACCCTGAGTGTCGTGCTAGCAAAACCTGAAAATTTATGCAGTGAATAGAATAGCTAATTTCTCTGAGGAAATGCAGGGGGGAAATACAGATTTAACTTAAATTCTCAAGTACTGTAGAGCACACATCTGACTCCTTTAGGTTTTGCCACTGTGTAGCATAAGTAGAAATACCATTGACTGTAGATCAGCAGAGCTTGCAAAGTAAATTTATGCCTTCGAAGAAACAATGGCTAAAACTCAGAAGGGTGCTTTGCTGGGTTCGCCTCCTTATCTCTTTGCAGAATCTCAGTTAAATAATACATTCTTTACTTTAATTTCAGGATGGGATTATTCTTCCCATTCATATTGATCCTATAGAATGAATGGAACTGCTTGAGATGTGCAGATTCAGGTGTGAAGGAGAAACGCTGATGGAAAAACATACTTTAATCCTGTGAACTCTGTGTAATGCTGCTTGATGCTTTCAATGAAACGGAATCTTGCTTCTCTTCTTCATAAGGTTAGACATATGGATTTTATGCTAAAATTAAAGCTGTCTAGTTAGGATTGCAGTGGACTAGAACAACATGCTAGAGGCTATAGCCTTCTATTCTCAAGGGCCACAGTCTTACTTTCAGTACTGGTGTGCTTGCAGCCATAATGATAATTGCAGGCATGATGAACAGGGAGTTCCTTCACTGTCACAGGAGCAGCAAATAAGACAAATGGTTAGTGGGGGTCAGGGAGGTGGAACATTTTCAAATATTAAGGTGCAGAGAGTACAGTGGCTCAAAAAAGGATGAGCACTTTACTTTTACTCCTTGGGGGAAATATCCAGCAGAACTTATAAAAGCTGGGCAAATGTAGCTACAAAAAAAGTATTCACAAACATGTTCAGATATAAAACTACCAAGGGACTTGAAAAGTATTAATGTTACGCATGCAAGCTTCATTTTTTTCACTCACAAGGTGAGTTTTGTGCGTGCTCATGAAAATGTACATCCAAGCAAAACTTTGCATGGGAAGGAGGCAGCTGGCTAAATCATCCAATCAGGGATCAGGAACAATCCCATGTGACTTAAGCAACCAGACACATGTCACAGAAAGCATATACTGAACAGTCAAAGCGCACAGTTCACAAGCTACCTGCAGGCTGAAATATACTCATGTAAAGTGCTTGATGAACATTTTAAAATAGTCAACAAATCTAAAAATTAAGTCTGACAGTTTCAAGAGGGGAAAATAATTTTGGTGCCTTGGTTATTGGATATCAAATCTGATAAAGCTGGGATTTGATTTCAGGGGTGCTGAGCACCTGCAGCTCCCATTGATGAGGCTCCCAAAAACTGCAGTGCCCAGCATCAAGGCCATTTTTGAACATTTCAAGTCAAATTGCTCAAATATAATTTGTGAACAGAAAAAAAAGATTAATTGCTAGTCCTTATGGACTACCAGTGAGGTGAAGGATTGAGTCAGGAGTACAAGATTTGGCCCTTGAATATTAATCCATTTCCTCCAATTTTCAAATTGTCAATATGAATGAAAACGGACATGATAGACATTAAAAAAAAAATCACTCCACTCCATAAATATTCAAAATGTCTCCCACAAATTAGCACCTGCTATACAATGGTCATTTCTATCCCGATAATTACAGCATGTGGTGGAAGTGAGTACACTCTATGACTGGTTTGCAAACTTGTTTCCTGGAGACCTAGCTGAAAAAAAATCATGTATGTCCATGACCCAATGACTGCATCTTCAGCAATGCATTCCAGTCTTCTGCCAGGGGCAGCAGGGGGTGCCACAACTCAGTATCTGAGGATCTGTGACCCAGTAGTGGGTCCCGACCTATAGTTCGTAAACCTGATCTATGAAGCTTAGGATGTGCAGAAAAAAGCATTTCAGTGATGCTTATCACTTTCTGAAATATTAAAGCACATGTTCCATTCACCTATTAAAGCACATGTTCTATACATTTTTTTCATATAAAAATTCCAATTTTTTTGGTATTGTAATGTAATTTGAATTTCAAACATGCCTCCCCAGAATATTTTGGGATTCTAGATCCTAATTCTAGATAACTGTTAGTGCAATCCATTATGTGCAACAAAGAACAGAAGGAAAATAATGTTTCTGCTTCCTGCTTTCCTGTTCTCCTTCTCCCAGCCAGGGAGTCAGCACCCACAAAGCATGCTTTGTCATCACAAGACACAAATGCCAAGCTTTGGCAAATATTACTGCAGTGTCAGAATCTTTTTCCTTGTTACAGTCCCGTGGCAGTTCTGTTAATGGCTCTGGAACTGCCTCTGGGTCTGTCACATTGGGCAACAATTGATAGGTTGTTTTCTATGATGTCCTCTTTCGTGATGCCAAGTTCCAAAGGGGAAGCTGTGTTAGTATAGTTCACTAAAACAAACAAGGAGTCCTGGGGCACTTAAAGACTATAATTTATTTATTGCATGAGCTTTCGTGGGAGAAAATCCCACTCTCCTACAAAAGATCATGCAACAAATAAATTTGTTAGTCTTTAAGTGCCACAGGACTCCTTGTTTGGTCTCCTTCATGACATCTTCCTTTAACTCAGCTTCTGTCCTGAGGAATTTGTACACTATTATTTGCTTGGAAATAAGCTTCTATAAATTTTGCATTAGGGCTATGATTTCTTCACAGACTTTCTTGCTCCCTTAGAGCTCGCCTGTGTACATTTTATTTCTCTAGCACAGTCTCTATATAGCTGTGTTTCCTGCACTTAAATCACTTCCCCTGCGACAAAGAAAAGTTTGAGCCAGTGAAGCTATTTGTTACGAGTTTGTGCCTCAGCCACGCACTGTACACTTAGACCAGTCACCATGTGCTGTGTGTGCTGCATGGATTAATGAGTCACTTAAGTATTAGGCCCTTGAGCCTACAAAGACTTACTTGAACTCACTGAGACTACTCAGTGTGCATCCAGTTAAGCACATGGGGAAAATCTTTGCAGAATTGGGGCCTGAGACTGTAAGCTCTTATTCAAATTGTAAATTTTTAGGACAGGCACTCACAAGCTTGATCCTGGAAGGTGTTGGCCATGCTTGCCTCAATTCAGCAACGACCTGGTAGGGAAAAGAGGCCAGATTCTCAACTGGTGTAAATCAGCACACATCTATTTTCAGTAGAGTTACACCAGCTAGCTCCAAAGTATTTGATTCAGGATCTAATTAACTTTTTGCAGACAGAGCTTTTCCTCATACTTGATATCTTGCACACATGAACAATTGCCCTTTTGTTTGTAAAATCCGTCTCTCTCCCTGCCACCCCCGCAATGAACCCAAGCTATGGTTTACATTTTTAAACAAACTTGTCATGTTTTGAATGTACAACATGTGTTTGATATAGAGGAAGCAGGTGAGGATTAGTAGGAGTCAGCTCATGTCAAAGCAGCCAGATTTGACGACACCAGCACCCAAGAACTGTTCCATGGAGACCAGATGCACTAATACACCTTCTGAAATGCATACTAAGGAAACTGTTTAATTCTGTGACTTTTTGGTTAATCTGCTTTTAAACTCAATGCACACAGAGAAAAATGGGGGTCCAGGCAATGCTGAGATTCATATAGCAATGCCATTTTCTGTTAAAAAGCTGGAAACACAAACACCATTCCTAAACCTCAACACATGGGTGTTGCTGTGACCCTGGTTGAAGTGGTTTCCATTATTCACAGGGTTCAGTTGGTTCAATGGTTCTCAGTACCCCCACTGCACAAAGTGTTCCAGCACCGAGGCTCCACATGTAGCACAACATGAAATTCGGAGGGCCAGATGCATTCCTGCACTGAGAGGCACCTTGAGTCTACTCTCTTCAGAAGCTCATGAGGTAGCTCAGCCCCTGGCTGAGAGAACTGCCCTACTTTGCCTTGGATCTGTTCCCTCACTTCTGTGTCTCTCCCTTGCACTCTTGTTCACTGTGTAGAGCAGGGGTCTCAAACTCAAATCACCATAAGGGCCGCACGAGGACTAGTACAGGGCTGCATGAGGACTAGCACCTTAGCCTCAGGGCCACACCACTGATTCACACAATGATATCGCAAATATTGGTAACAATAATGTCATTGCAGACTGCAGGAAATAGCTTTAGGGGCCACATGCAGCCCACAGGCTGCAAATTTGAGACCTCTGCTGTAGAGCTAACTTTGCAGTGGGAGTTCAGGATCCTTGTTCTACTACTGTTCACTTGAGACCTGTAAAGCAATGTTGAATCAAAGATAGTGGGCCCAATTCTCCTCTGATTTATACAAGTATAAAACAGGATCAGTTCCAGTGCATCCATGAGTTTACACCAAAGTACAATTGGTATAAATGTGAAGTGAATCTTGCCCATTGCATCTCAAAGACAAGAAGCCAAGTAACTAATGACTGGAACCATACAGATTAAATTATGTCATTTTACATTTGAATTTTTCCTCAAACTATTATTCCTAAAGCAGAGTAATCTCCTTCCTTCCTTCCCTCCCTCCCTCCTTCCTTCCTTCCTTCCTTCAGTGTTAATTGAGAATCTATTTCTATGCCTTGAAGGGAAAGGCAGCATCTCCCTCTATGTATAGGAAGCACTTTGAGGATTTGGGTGCCGCTGCAACAGAAATAAATGAACAAAGTATACACCCATGCAAAACTAGAAAGGGTCAATCTTCTGTAGCGGAAGGAAGTCAGGCCAACAGAGGAACATCAAGAGGTGTTAGATAAAGTGACTCTGCTCTCTCCAAAGAGAAGAAAGGACAGCCAAAATCCTTCTGTTGAGACCATAACAGCATTCTATACATGAGTTAGTTGAATCCAGAGCTGTGGAAGACAGCATGATGAGACATTAGTAATTTTCAACAAAAATCTGCTATATTCAAGCAAAGTGCGTAAAGCAAAGCCCAGAAGTCACTTCCTCGCATGAATTTAGATGCCAACAACTCCCTATGCTGCTCTGCTTCAGTTCACAATCTGCTTTCATTAATAGGCAGCAGAGGATATGTGCTACCGTTTCTACCCGAAGAAAGGCAAGTCTCAGCAGAGGTAAAAATAGAAGTCTAGCAACATCCTCCCTTGTGACACTATGGGCGTGTCTATACTTGCAAATTAGTTCGAATTAAGGAGTCTTAGTTTGAACTAATTTAGCCCCTGTCTACACTAGGCTTTCATTAGTTCAAATTAAGGAACACCTTAATTCAAATTAATGACAGCTTAGTTTGAATTAGTTAAGACCCGTCAGTTAGTTTGAACTAAGCCCTTAGTCTGATCCTTAGTTCAAACTAAGGATGGTGTAGACTACGATTAACCCTTAGCTTGAATTTAATAAGTTCAAATCAAGGGCAGTTAGTTCAAATGAACCAAGTGAACTAATTCAACTTAACATTAAGTCAGATTATTCTGCTTTGTTCATTCGAACTAATAAGTTTGAGTTTAGTTCACACTAAACTTGATCTTATTAGTTTAAATTAACAAATTCGAACTAACTTTTTCTAGTGTAGACATGGCCTATTATTCTGGTGCATCTGAACTGGGGAGTAATTTTCTTCTGTGATCTCTGATGTAGGAACAGGTTCCTGGCCCCATACACAAGCCTGTCTTCATAGGATTGTACAGACTGCCAGATACCTTCCCCTGTAATCATGTAATTTTGGGAAAGAGGACCTGAGTCATGAACTGTTTTTATTTCTAGCCTATCTGCAAAACAGGACTAACCGAGCCTGACTCTTGCTTACACCGAAGTTTGTCCCCAATTTACCCCCATAAAAATAGCAAAAAGAAACAAGCCCATTGTCTGTTTTAAGTTACTACACTTCATACTGAAGAGTCAATACAGAGGCACAACTATCTGTTATTCTCCCAGAGTATGGCTCTGTTTCAAAAACCCAAAATAGCAAAGTCTGCTGCATTGACAAGCAGGAGACCCAGATTAGAGGATTTCAGACATCAGTCTATCACAAGCCCATCATAAACATGTATGTTATGTAAATCCGTATAGGAGAGATGGATCAGGTGACTGAACCAATATAGCAATACAATATGTTTGCTTTAAAAAAGTTATGGTAATTAAGGAGCAATCAAAATTATTTGTCTCCCTTTATGAGAATTTTTAGATTTACTATGTTTACAGTTAGGGGACTATTTTTACAGAAAGAATTGGAGAACAGCCAAGATTCATGACAAAGGTCAGTTTTAAAAATGTATAGTTGAATTATAATTAGTTGTGATGTCTAGTTACTGCCTACATGTGGGGTCTACTCCCCCATGAGAACATTCTGTTCTGCTACTGAATTTTAGAAAACAAGCATCTGAGGTGAACGAATGCATTCCATGCATACAAGAGGTAAAAATAATAGTTGAAATAATCTATTATCTTTGAAAGCTGGTTTTAATGGTATTTTTAATTCCGAGCACAAACAGAAATTCATAAGTGAATGCTGCCTCAGCTGGTTTCAGTTTGTAAAATGGTCATAAAGTCCATTTCAAATGTGTGTTTTAGAGTTAAATCCTCTAAGACAATGAGATGAAATAAGTAATGATTTGATAGAAGTAGTTATAATGAATTAGATTTGAAAATGTTGGAAAGTCATTCAAGGAAAATCCTTCTTTTACCTTACACTGAAAACATATCATTAGCCTTAATTTAAGTCAAGGTGAGGGGGAGGAGGGGGAAACAGACATTGCAGGAAATTCTTGAGTGACTATTGTTTAATCCCATTTAGGGACACTTTGAACAATGACATATATATAATGAGATATTTAAAATTCTTTGGTCAATCTCTAGCTAAAGGCTTTTACTGTGGAAAGAATGAGTAATTCAATACGGACTACACTGCCTTTCACATGCTTTTATTCTTGATTTGTTGGACATGTGTAACATAAATTTTGAAACCAATCTATTAATGACTCAAATTGGAAACTGGTTTCCTTTGCTTTACATACAGCATTTCAGTAACAAGCGTAATAACAGGTGGATCAATAGATCCTATTTGGTGCTGTATTTGCAGTATGTTAAGATTAGTCCTGTGTCTCTATTATTGAATATTATGTCAACAAATTTCTGTTTCAAGGAGGATGGCAAAAATAATATTTTCCAGTGTCAAGGTTATTTAACCACATGAAATGGTAGAAATTTTGTGTGCATTTGTGTGTTTTGCTTCATACCAACCTTCTCCCTCCTCCTCCTTCTAAATAACCCATGTTTTGATCAAATCAGTGGATAAAAATATTTTTGCATCAAATCTGTCTGCTGTCAACTCAGATTATGTTCTTTAAAATGGACAGTGGTTCTGGGAAGAAAATCAAATTTTTTTTTCTCTCAGTGAGAGAAACATAAGGAAAGAGAAGGGCACTAATATAAACAGAAATTTAAAAAGAAAGAGAGAGAGAAAAAGAGAGAGAGAGAGAGTGCAAATGACAGAGTTTACCATTTGAAGAAGAAATTTAGCTAGGGAATTATTTCCAACCTATAGTTCTCAAACACAGCATGAAAAGACAGAAAAATGAAATTTTAGTCATTAGAATTTGACAGCTCCCAGTCATAATATGCTGACATGTGTAACGGGAATTAAGGGGCTCTGCAGGCAGAATGAGCATTAATAATTTTTTTAGGCAAATCATTTCTTTCAGCTCCATGAATCCACTATGTTGGAGTATAACTGGACACTTAGAAATGACAGGTATAGCACAACTGTTCTGTGCTTTGCATTTTTTGTTAAATAGATTTAATCTAGGGGCATTAATTATTGTTTGACTGGAACGAATTTTCCACATCACGAGTATCTAAGGGTTCTGTCTATGAGGTCACAAGAAATGAAATGTGTTCAATAGGTGCAGTCAAAATAGATCCAGTGGGCTCTTTGGGCCCTCAATTGTGAAGCACAATTCTGGCTCATTAACAAAAAAACATTAACACCTGGGGAGCTGCACAGACTCAAAATGCTTTATGCTTGACTAACGACCTTCGGTTTCTGTACCATCTCAAGCTGTTTCTCCACTCATGATGTTATCTGGGAGTTGGTCCACATGGAATTCATCATACCCACAGAACCTGATAATATCCTGACAAAAAAATAATATTAAAGGGAGTGTGGGATTTGCTCCTGAGGGCTAAAAGGGATGAAGTCCATGTGAATGGACTGTAGGTGTAGGGAAGGGATTCCAGTGACAGGAAGCCTAAGCATGAAATCCTCAACTCCAAGTTGGCAGCGTATGGGGTGATCTGAGCCACGGTGGCTAATGCTGAGCATGACTTGTGACCTGCTGCTTCTCATCAGGTCAGGCAGTGACTTTTTGTTTGCTGCTATGCATAAACCCACTAGTAGACACCCCTTTCTCTTCCTGCACTAACCACAGTCAAGCTGTGCTGTGCTACACACAGAGGCATGTGAGGTCCCTTTGTGTAAATTCTCCTTCCTTGGTCCATTAGAACATCATTTCCACTGTATCTAGGACTTACAAAGTCACATTAGCCCACTCAGGGTTTGCCCCCACTTCAGGGAGCCCTACTGCATTAGATCAGTTACACAGAGAAACAAAGAGGAACTCAGCATACTGCATGCAATACCTTTCTACACTAAGATCCTTGGCTTTTTGTGAGCTTTAGATCAAATGGCTTGTTTCCAATAACATAGCTTTATAATACACAGGCCAAGCTATTAAGCAACAGGGATTGCAATCAGGATGATTATCTGATTCAAGAAACAATTGTTAATACTTTCCTTTGTCTTTTCCTTCCCAACAGCCAATATAACACATCTTGTCTATGCCTTCTAAAGTAGCACTAGCTCAACAATCTCCTACCCAATGCACAACTGGTTCTTAGGTCAACACTGCATATTAGCTCTCTGCTGCAATATCTTCTTTGTGTATCCCTACAGAGAGGGTGTGATTCGCACTGGATCAGAGAACCTGCACAACAGATGTAAATGATCAATAAACCTGGCGATGGCCTTAGGGGGAACTGTACCCTGAGTGGTTCACTATAGTAAGGGATAGGTGAAGGACATGTAATACTATCACAAGTGTCTTTGATACAGCATGTCATTGGTTATCAGTGGCTTCAAGAGTATCTGTTCTATCAATCCAGAGACCAGATCATACCACCACTGTCTAGTAACAGCTCCTCCTCTTCACTTCCAAAGTGCTAGGGTCTATTGACTATATAAGCAAGTTCCCCTGTGGAATCTATGAACACTTCAAAGGGAAAAGCAATGGTTTGAAGAAATGACTGAGGGTGAACAGGTAAACCTCAATTTGGTTAGTCTTTCCCCAACCCCAAAATACATCTATGCTTAACTGAAGGTTATCAGACATTCTGAGGTCCAACGCCCATCCTCCTCCTGTGCATGCCATCCTCCTTCCTTCCCTAACTTTATCCTTTCTTTCCATTCATTTGAATTCCAAATCCTACTACACTTCCTCCCTCTTTCAGAGGACCATCTGCTTTCTGGCTAATGTTCTCTACATGAACCTGACAAACTCTTCACTCCCTTCTGTTTCTTTACCACAGACCACATCAGCAGTCCTGTCCTCCCTCCAGAAGCCCTACCCTAGCTAATATTTTGGGTCTTTCATAATGACTCTGCCAGGCCCCATTTGACTGTTCTTATAAAACCTTATATGACTCTTAAGATAGCCCTGCTGAAAAGATGTGCAATGCATTCTGGGATGCCAACAGTGGGGAAGAAATTATAGTTATGGTGCCTTCATGAGTTGACACCACAGACCATGAAGCAATCTGATGTCTTCAGGAGGCCCATGCCCAGAAATAGATTCCATAGGTGACAACAGACACCTCTAAGATCCCATTATGATACTGCATTGACTTTTCACACTCATCTCATCTCCTAGCAGTACATTTTATTTCCTCCTACCTGAAGTTGGCATTTGTCAATCAGTTCAAGTAGCCAGAGAGGCAGATACACAAATGTGAGTAGGAAGCTGGATTATAAAGACTATAATATATATTTTTAAAAGGCAAGTACTAATATTTTTCAGTTACTGAGTTTTTCAGCCTTAAACGCTATGTACTTAGCCATTTTAAGAAACCTGATGGGAGAGAGAAAGAGAAGCAGCAGACATCTTGACAACATGGAGAGGAATGCCAAGATTCAAAACAAACCAATAATAACCAAAAGGAGAGGATACTTCTGGCTTTTTCCTGTCCTTATATCCCCCCAATACTGGGCTCAGCTTTAACTGTTTGATTCTGGCAGTGATTTAATTGCAAATGAAAGAAATAACATGCCCAAAAAGCAAGGATGTTTTCAAAGTGAGGCTAGATGAACAATCAACAACTTTTAGCTGACATTTATCAGCAAGGCCAAATAATCTACCAGCTTTTCAGTGTATAAAAAATAAAGCCTTCTCTTCCAGTCACATTTTGGGGCTCAACCCAAATGAGTAAAGGGCTCTGTCACCACTTGTTCTGCAATCTTGAGTGCCTTAAAGTGTTCTGCTGCTGTAGCTTCCATCCTGGATACTCTCAGTCAGCATATAAGCATGCATTGAGTGTCTATATGTTGAGTATACCTGTTACACCATAGCCACACTCTAGTCACCACCAGCCTTGGTTACTGCTACCCAAGTAGCCCCCAATACACTCCCAGTCCCAAATTTCCCCCAATCTCTACCCTAAAATGTCTACCTGTCTCTTTGAACAACCAGAGGAGTAATCAGGTCATTGCTCCTAAGAAGACACAAAAGCATGGCATATCACTTCAACTGGTGTTAAAGAGCCTTTCATTTCAAAGACAGTACTGAGTTGGATTCTAGTAAAATCAAAACAAGTTACTTTTAAAAAAAAAAGACAGGTTAAGTGACACCTGGTAGAAGGGATTGAAAGTAGAATGGGCTAGAAACAAACCCAGTAAAAATATACTTTCTAGTGGCTCAGTTATAGCCATTTTTAAGAGGTAAACTTCTTATCCCTCTTTTGTTCCCAGAGAATTCAATTCCTTTGGTTAAAGGACTCATCTTTCCTAGTTTGCAAGAGCTCTGAGTCCTTCTATCTTCCTAGTGATGATGCCAAGATGGCTGCTTCTCTCTCTTTGTAACTTTCTAAACTCACAGATTTGTTCCCTGGGGCAGGGTGACTTCATGCTTTTCTCCCCTTCCTGAGAATGTCTCATTCCCCTGTTGATTTGTATGTAAATGGGGCTTCCATAGTTTTTCATCACATATTGTTTAATTTGACTGGAGACAGTTCCCATCTCTCCTATCTGGGGGAAAACCTATCTGTCCTCATGTTTGGTCACGGACTTTAAAACATAATATCATTAAGTACCCATAATTTCTCATATAGTGTTAATTTATATATTTCATGATGATATTTATCACCACCATTTCATTAGCGTTCATAAAAGAACTTAATACTATATAGAATTGGTTGATTTAATTGCTTATCATTTGAGGGTCAGATCCACTTGAGAATCTCTTCCCCCCCATTCACTAGGTTGATGGCTCTGTTTACCTTCTCTTTAAATGTGCCTTCATCTGTGCATGACAACTAGGCTGTCAGACAAACAAATACATATTCCTTTCTCTAAAACCAACTTATTAATTCATTGCTTGCCTAATACATTTAAGAACAAAATTGGAGCACATATCCATAACTCTTTGTAAGCATACCCTTCAAGAACATTAATGACTAGCTAATTTTCCAGAGAGGTAGTCGTGTTGGTCTGTGTATAGCAATGCAGCGAGAGTCCTGTGGCACCTTATAGGTTAACAGATTTCTTCAAGCATAAGCTTTCATGGACTACAACCCACTTCATCAGATGCATCGTCTGATGAAGTGGGTTGTAGCCCATGAAAGCTTATGCTTGAAGGAATCTGTTAGTCTATAAGGTGCCACAGGACTCTCGCTGTTTTTTCCAATGATTAGCAAGTTATTAATTTTCCAGTTATATATTGCATGCCATCGTTTGAATATCTCTCATGACTAGAGTGTATTAGGTATATTGAGTACATTAGATCTGACAACAGTTTCTGACAGATTAGTGAGCCATCAATGGGCTTCCGAGTCACAGCCATATCCTGCCAATTAGTGTTAGAACACTAGATAAAGTTGCTAAATTTCTGTTGACTCAGTGTGGCATCTGTGGTTTATTACCTCCACTGTGGATAAAAGGGTGTTAGAAGTAACCATCTAGGGAGTGGGAACTAAGATAGAGGAAGTCCTGGAGGGAAAACCGAGGCTAGCCAGGCTCAGAGAGAATGCCTACAATGAGATTTTATGTAGCAACTTTTTTTTCTTTTTAAAGTTCTCAATGAAGCCAGACCCCAGCAGAGTGATGATTATGGAACTAGCTGATGGGTCAGTGTGTACTGATGAGGATGGATTAGGAACAGAGCCTCTTCACCTCTTCCTGGATTCCCTTAGTTCCTAAGTCAGGGGTCTGAACCCAAAAGATAAGAGGATTTTGTTTTTAATTCCTCCAATAGCCAAGTGTTTTGAAAGTCACAATGGCTGGAGCCTCCTTGTGGGTGGTGGGTGAGCAGGGAGGAGCCCAGAACTAGGAGCGAATCCCACATAGGGTCCTCCAATAGTGGGGGAGGGGGCAGAGCTACAAGGGGGCAGCCAAAAAGCCATATACGGCTCTGGAGCTGCAGATCGCAGACTCCTGTCCTAAATATAGGAAGGTTGAGGAATAAAATTATGTAAAGTTCATAAAATTAGGTACCAAATGGACCAGAAGCAATTGTAGGAAGTCCTATTTTTGTAATAACGTTTCTCCACTGTTTGTCCAGAGTTTCTAATCTAATCTAATCTAGTCCGATACAATCCAAACACCCCTCATCCTGGGATCGAATTGCTATTTTTCATGGTATCCAGTTAATCCACCTTCAAAAAATTCAAAACACAGGTCAGATGTAGGTTACAGCCTTGTGAAATAAAAACAAAACAAAACAAAAATCCTACACCTCTAAATCTGCTCGGTGAACTATTAAGCAAGAGTTAATATGTTCCCTGAACTCCAAAGACCTTTTGTCCTTCCAAAGCAGGGAAGTGTGAAAGAAAGTTTCCACAGCCCAGATATGTCTCTACTGAATCACTTGGTAAGGTGTGGATGCCTGAGTCATAAACTTTCACACTACAGATGGCTGTGTATCATTCATAGAGAACCAAGCTCTAAAAGATCTGTGATGTTTTTATGTTATATGTTAGCATAAGATGCATACTATGAAAAAAATCCATAGGCTTGATTCTCTATATGTAGAATTGCTCTGGACAGGAGAAAATCATTTCTAATATTCACTTAAGAAATCAGTTTCCACATTTATTTACCTACTTTTTAATATAATATTTATTCTACGTGGATTGCTATGAATGGGAATCCTTCTTAGGATTAAAAAGATGTATCGAAATTATTGCATATGCTACACAGATTCTTTGGCTTCATCATTTACATTCCTTTTAAATGTTATTCTACATTTTGACACAAAAACTTTCAGGAAAAGCAAAATTTTAATAGACTGTCACATAATCTGAGCCACTTTAAACAATACACAAACATCTGACACCAACATATAAATTCACTGATTCTTATGTGCTTAAAAACAGCAAAATGTTTTAAATACATTTTAATTTTTTGGATAATTTGGTAATGCAAAAAAATAGTTGGTGGCTGATCTGAACCAATTTTTATGGAAAATCCTCTGAATATAAGACCTCACAACATAAAAGCTGACAACTTTGACTATAGTGAGTCAACCATCAATGCTATAATAGCTTTAAGAGCTACAGTAAAACTCCTATTTACATTTTGAGTGCAAGCACATTCCCTAAACACATTCATTTCTGAATCAGATAAAAGAGTATGAAGTGACTCCTCTTGACTGACAGATAGTTATGTGGCAATGGGATGAGGCACAATCGTTAAAAAGGATCAATAGCTAAAACTAGCATTAACACTTCATTTATTTGAACAAACAGCATCTTGTTCACATTTTCCTTAACCAGTTGAACATTTTTATACAAGTACAAATTGTTCTCTAAGGCAATTATGATTGACTGTATGTTTAAAGAAAAACAAAGATAATTTATAGGCAATAATTTCCTATAGTACACCTTGCAAGATAGAGCCTCTCCTGTGAGCAATAGCAATTTCACACAAACTTGCAACTGTCAGAAGCATTAGCAGAAGAAAAAATTGTTTTAATTATTAAAATAGGCTATGGCTTCCATTTATTATGGCCAGATCTCTGGCTGATGTAAACTGGTGCAGCATTGCAAGGATGTAGGTGTACTTTGATATTTTTAAAAAGTTCTAAATGCTTCTTTGCAAGAGTAGGCTATTGAGTGTCTTCTTGAGATTTAGAAGTATGTCAGATTGATCACAGACATCCCCAAGAATTCTTATTTATGTCTTAGCACAGGGCTGACTAAACATGTTGATCAAAAAGATAAAAAGTCCCAAGGGGTATTACCAACTTCACCCACCAACTTGGGGTATGCTCATTTATTAGGGTTGCTTTCTCTATGGGGAAGATGGTACTTCTATTAGTGTGCTGCTTGTGTGACTTGTGTTTCTACAGAGGTGCGTCTGAGCGGACCTGGTCTATCAGCACTCTCAGCTGACCCCTTGTGTCCCTGAAGTCAGCAGGCTGGGTCACACAGCACTTCTCAGCTGCTGCCCTTATGTGCCCCTGTACCGCACCAAACTAGGCTGGATTATGGATCTTGAGCAGGCTGGGTCACACAGCACTTCTCTGCTGCTACCCTTACATGCGGCTGGACTCAATCAGGCTCGGTCAAAACAGCACTTGTCAGCTGTCACCCTTGTATGCCCCTGGAGTCAATCAGGCTACTATCCCCATCAATGAGCAAACCTTACCGGGTTGGGCATCACAGGGATCTTTGGCTAGGTAATAGAAGCGCTGCTGCAAAGCAATATAGAGAAACCAAGACCACAAAGGAGAGGGAATGATGTTTTAGAAGTCTGGAAACTGGCTTGATAACAAAAGCATTTTATTGCTTGGTCTAAAAGCTGCACTAATAATAATAATTACAAAAGGAGAGAATACCCCAAAATACCCAGTTACAGCATTGATAAATATACAAGGAAAGAAAAACACCCAGCTACAATATTACCTAGATTCTACTGTATCAGGCCTAGAGAGAGTCATAATTAACAAAAATACAGAGGGCAGAAAAGTTTCCAGGTTGTGCAGATCAGGGTCAGAGGCTGGATGGAAACAAAGCTCCCACAGCAATCAGCAAAGAAGAAGAAAAAGCCAAATCCCAGTGGAATGATACAGCTTTAGATCCAAGCATCAGGACTCAGGACTCAATCCAGACTCAGACAGGATCCGGTCAGGACTTGCACAGGACACACACTACTGTACTGTTACATGTGGGTAAAGGTATTTTATAAGGACTTGTTTAAGTGGCCAATGCACATTCCTGGCTGGGTGAAATGGTTCAGAGAAGCTCACAATAAATAGGCAGACTCAGTGTTTTGGGTATCAATTATCATGTCTGTGACTAGAATGGTCTGATAATTGCTGAGTTTGTTCGAGTTGGTGTGAGATCCCCCATCATGCAATGCTTCCCTGCTTCTTCAGTCCCAGGGTTCAGTGAAGTTCTTGCTTTGAAGCCTGGCTCTCCATAGTCAATGCAAATGAAGCTCCATTAACTGTGCTGCTGGCTTTTGGATATGGGTAGATAAGGATGTCTCCCATTTCCTACTATTTTTGGTTTTCAGTTCAAGCAGCGGTTGGGGGTTGGGGGGGGGCACAGTCTGGATACTATGCTCTGATTCCTCAAGAACACAGAGCTAACACGTAACAGGGGCATGGTAGGGGTACATTCCAATCACATCGAAAGATGGGGGAGGAAGGGATAGAAGAAGCAAAAATAAGAAGTGGAAGGCAGAAACAAGAAAGGTGGAACAATAACACGAAGTGTCAAATATCCTCCACTGTCTTTGGCTACGTCTACATTTAAAAGCTTAGTTCGGACTTGCTTAGTCTGAACTAAGCAGTGTCTGGTTAGTTTGAACTAACTGGTTAGTTTGAACTCGTTTAGTTCAAACTAGCATGGCTATGACGTGCTAGTTCAAACTAAAAAAAATTTTTGTTCGAACTAGGCAAAGCCTAGTGTGGACAGGGATCAAATGAGTCTGGATTAAGCCTCCATAATCTGGACTAATTTGCTAGTGTAGACATAGCCTCTGTGAATAGACGTAATGTCTATACAATCAAATTGTTCCACATCAATCTTTTATCACACAGTTCAGAATTTTCCACAGGATTAGTTATTGCCCTAATGCCTAAGAGACCTATAGTGTCCTGCTCAGACCTTTCCACATAATGGTAACAGGTTGGCTAGTACTACACGCCAAACACCAGCAGTAGTGAATGCATGAACAGGTTTGTCATGTCTTCACAGAAATTACTTCGTATTCCAGGATGTGAACCATTAAAGCCTGGTATATATTTCCAGGTTTAGATATTATTTTCAGAAAACCATATTCATTCATTGTCATCCCCTATGATACTTCTATGTGGTACCTGCAACAGACATAAACATCTTAAAATATTATGTTAAGAGAACATTAAAGTTGCAAAGTCAAGGAGTCAAAATTTAGGATGATGCCAGAATTCAAAGTCAAGGAGTCAGAAGTTAGGATGATGCTAGTTAGCTGTCCATGCTAACTTAAACACAGGGGTGGGGGTAGGGAACAAAACACAGAAAATTCATCCTGTGGAACCGTACTGACTCTGACACCCAGGTCAGCAGCAGGGTTTGACCCAGTGAACTGTCCTCTATCACTGGAGTTACCACAGTAGTAGGCTGTTACCGTCTATGGGGACCTATTCTCAGCTATTTGCTAGACAGCAAAGGAATGTTGGGACTCATTTTCCATTCCAGGTCTCAAAGAGGAGTGTGGTCTAGTGTTTACAGATCCTTGGCCCCTCTCCCCTTCTTCCAAGCATCTCATTCTTCCATCTCTCCAGCTTCTTCTGTGCCTGTTAAAGTATTTAATAACCTGTGCGCAAATGAAATAAGATCCTTATCACCACATTATAATTGTGACTGCTTAGTGGTTCTTGACCTCTAGATATCTTTCTCTCTCTAGACTCAGTGTTAAATTTAGTAACATCTCCACACTGATTGGAACCCTGAACAACTGTAAGAAAGTCTTCCCACACAAGAAAACACTGGCCTGCTTTGCTTGTAAGTCACCCCTCTTACTACTATCACACTAATTATTGTCTCTGTTTTAACTGTCCTTTTAATTTCAAACCATATGTCCAGCACACAGTTTGTAGTAAATGTCCCTCAGCAAGTATCTAATTACTCTTATCCATGCACAATCTGCCTGGGTATAGTGTTCTACCCTCTATCCCTTGTTGCTCAATAAAATACATCTCTGTAATTCTTGACACCCTATCTACATGCTCATACAGAGCACATTTTGTTCATGGGTTTCGCCTTTCCCCAGTTCCCACAACCTACAGTATTCCCATAGCCTACAGCTATATATGAATATGTCTGATAGATCCTTTTGTTATAATACATAATCTTACTAGCATATGGCACAAGAGGGATTTCTGAGAGTCAACCACAGACACTTGCTCCTGAGCTGTACATAGGTCTATCCATAGATCATGAAGACCTTCCAGATTAATGTGTTTTATTGATTGGTTTCTGCATGCTCTACTGTATTCTTCCTAATCATGGCTAAAATTCTAAGATCCCCTCAGAAAGTAATCTAGCATTCAAAATATCATGTGATTCTCAACACATTTGTTGTACACCCTGTTACTTTATCTTACTGTCCAAAAATATCTCCAAACACCATTTTCCCTTGACAGTCATTCCTCTTCCCCTACATATTTTCACGGCACTACTAATGTTAGTACTTTTGGCATATTGGGAAACAGCATGATAAAAAGAACGAGTCAAAAATTTGAATAAAAACATTTCAATAAAATTTTCACAATTTTATTTGCCATGCTTTTTTCAATGTTTCTAGTGAAGAGATTTCAATTGTTCATTTAACAAGACTACTGCGATGTATTTTGTGAGCAAGTTGAGAAGGATATTGGTCGTGGTTTCATCCTAGTAACAAGAGCTAAAATGTTAAATATTTTCAGTGTAGTAGGCAGATTTTACATGATACTTCTGAGAAGGAAACATACAGATCTCCCTGGAAAGACTGTATCAAAAAGATGATTTCACATGGTTTCCCATACAATTTTACAAGCTGTTCACTAAGAAATGTCTTGTAAAACCATCTCTTCTGTAAAACAAACACTGAAGAGATGGTATTTACATAGATTCTACCTCATAACAAGGCTCTTACCATAGCTTTTTGTCTGTTGTAATAAACTTCTAACAATTGACTCCCAGCCACATTAATCCTTTTCTTCTCTGGAACGTGCACATGATGTATGATGTTGTGGCTAAAAGTGCTAATTTTATCTTGTGATGTATAAACAGTGGAAGAACAAGAAGGAGTAAGGAGATTATATTATCTTTATAATGGATACTGGTGTGACCACAACTGGAGCACTATGTCCAGCTCCCATGCCTACACTTCAGGAAGGATCTTGAGAAACTGGAGGAGAGTAAGAGACAAGCCACAAAAATGACTCAAAGACTTAAAAATATTTCTTATAGGGAAAGACTCAAGGAGATCAATTTAAAGGGAAGGTAAAGGGAAAAGAGAAATTTGATATTAGACGGCTCTTCACAAGTCAAATATAATCAAATGGCTGCAAACTGAAGCTAGACAACTGTAGACTAGCAAGAAGGTGCAAGTTGTTAACAGAGAGTGTAATTAACAACTTACCAAAGTTGTGGTGGATTCTCATCCTGGGAACTTTCAAAATCAAGATCTGATGTCTTCCTAAAAGTGATACTGTGGTTCAGCCACAGCTACTGGAGGAGAAACAGGAACTACAAAGTCCTACAGACTGTAGTTTAGCATTGTCACAATAATCCTGTCTGGTCATAAAAATCTATGAAACTATTGTCAACAGTCAATACATAGTCCAAAGTTGGCATTATTATAATTGCCCTTGTTTACAAAAAGAAACTTATCTAAACGTCCTGAGGATAGCATTTTAATGAAGGCAGAATTTTAGCTGATTTAGTTTTGGTTTCTTTTCCATAACTGTTGACAGTGATTTTTGCAGCTACCCTCTCCCTACTTATGGTGTGTATAGTTCCTGAGAGAGGCACTGGGTAGTCAATGTTCTTGAGACAGACACTCAGGAATGTAACTCACTGTACCAGGACAAACTTTCCACCAAGACTGTCATTAACTCTTGCAGCCTGTTACCCCAACTTTTTAATCAGTATTTTGGTTAGAAATAAGAGAGTAAAAAGGACTATATAAAGATACTTCTTACTTCTGCCTCTCTCCTTTCTCCTAAAATATGTTCTGCTGTGCCGTTCCCTTTTCTTTGCTCTGTCTCATTTGCCTTCCTCTTCTCTCACTCAGCATATCTTGCAGAGCAGAAGCAACAGGCTGCAAGAGCAAATGTTTCCAAAAAGTGAACACTTTGGACTGGTGCAGACAGCTTCACATATTGAGACCAGTATTTACACTGAAGTAGCTACACCATTGCAAACCTCCAGTATAGATGCATTGCACTGGTTTAAAATGAGCTCTGCATCAATTGCTGTGCTTAGAGATGAATACTAAATCAAGGCTTCAAAGAGAAGCTACTGAAATCGAATTTGTTTGTAAATTTGGCTGCATTGCTTCAGATCTTAATTGGGACAATCAATTTTTGTCTCATTACAACAGTGATTTGACCGCATCTCCCTATGTATGCTCTTCCCAGGTGTTTGAATCTTTACAACTATTTTGATTTGCTGTTACAGTGTGACCTGTCCCCATGACTTACACTTCCCTGCATTTATTTCCACCCATTCTGTAAGTTTCCCTATCTTCAAAGCATCTGACGAAGTGGGATTTTCTCCCAAGAAAGCTCATGCAAAAAATAAATTTGTTAGTCTTTAAGTGCCACATGACTCCTTGTTTGTTTTACTGAACTAGACTAACTCGGCCACCCCTTCGGATTTTACCTGGCTCTGACTCTGAACAGGTGAAGCCCTATATTGCACTGGTGAAGTGTTCCGATGTTGCAGTTTTGTATTGGTGTACTTTCTTGGCCTAGATATCATGGTATGAGTATCCTAGACTAACAAACAGTTTTTTCTAAGGAGGAACACTGAACATAAAATGACTCTCACCGGAGTGACACGCAGCCCAAGAGCTTGGGGGACTAGCATTCAATTTCATGTCATATAGAGTAGTGGTTTTCAAACTTAGGGTCAGGACCCTTTACTGCATTGCAGACCCTCAGGCACTGGGTCACTGAACCCCCTGCTGCTGCCACCAAATGACTGGAATGCATTGCTCAAAGATGTTATTGTAGGTTGCGGGGATAAATGATTTTTTCAACTGGGTCCCAATAAAAAAAAATTGAAAACCACTGATATAGAGGTTCTCAGTCATCTGTTGCGCACCCACAGCCATACCACACATCTGGATAGTATCTTACAGAACAAGAAAAGAACAGATCTCTGCACTGAGACATTAACCATTTAAAATCAGACAATGTGAATCTTCATAATTACAGACCCTATGGTCTTTCCTCTGGCTCACCCCAATGCTAGCCTCTTCACCGGACTATATGAACCCAGCACACAGACCACTCCTTGACATGTAGAGGATGTCCTACTTTCCCACTCACAGCTCCATCACTATATTCAATTAAGCCAGAAAGCTTTGTGCAAGACCTACACAGTGTGGTGAAGTTGGCTGAAAGTGAGCCAAAGTGACTTTGATAACGTAGAGAGGGGCAATGGGGGAAGGTTCTGTGATGAAGGGGAACGTACTGCAGCATTACATCTCTGCTTTTAGCTGAGGTGGTGGACTTTACTCTCTTATCCATCGTGCACTTTACCCTCATGAAGCCTGAATAATCAGCTTCATACAAGTGAAGCTAATTTTACCCTTAGTATGTTCAGATGTTGAGGAAAAAGCAGTATGAAACTAGATCCTCAGTCTTCTAAAGTAGTATTTCTCAACAACATGGACCAGCACTGGGCCCAGAGATCTCTCTAATACATTTTAGGAATGCAGAAAGCTGGTCTCTAGTATAAAAAAATGTGAGAAACACTGCTCTAAAACAGTGGTTCTCAACTGATGTGTCGGGACACAGTACTGTGTCACCACACAGTGGTAAGTGTGTCGCAGAGAGCTATGGAGATGGCTGGATTTGACCTGGGGAGGGGAGTGGGCTGATGGATCCTGCAGGGTCGCAATATATCACCAAGTGTGTTGTGAGCTGCTAAAGGTTGAGAACCACTCCTCTAAAGAGCTTTGGGCAGGCAGATCTCACTGCAGTCTTCTTTGCAAGAAGGGTGACCAGATGTCCTGATTTTATAGAGACAGGTCCTGGCATTCAGGGCTTTGTCTTACAGGAGCACCTCTTATCCCCTACCCTGTTCCAATTTCCAGACTTGTTTTTGATCACCCTAGGTGCAAAACCAGGGCATGTGTCAGTTACAGGAACTGAAGAGCAGCAGTACTGGGACATGTCAAAAACTACATATAGTTAACATTAGAAACAATTTATAGTTAACTTTTGAAAAATCCCTGATTTCAGATTGAATGGTAAAATTGTGCTTGTTATGTATGAGAGCTAATTTATTCTTGTGCCTAATATTTCATTTATCCTAAATATTAATCACTACTCTATACACAGTAAAAATGAGTCACTCTCATTCCAAATTAATGTAGAATCATCTTCTTAATGGCTTATGGTAGACACAAATGTGCCTCTATCTTGAAGAACAGCAATACACAAATAAACCTTCTGTTAAAATTCATACATAATCAAAACAAATTGAATATCCAACTCTTATTTCCATAGGGAGCAGAGCTATAAAGATTAATGTTAGACAATGATATTTAATTAAAGCTTATTTACTTTATAAGTACTTCCATGTTTTCAAGAGTATTCTTCTCTCATGGAGCAAGAAGCAGTAACACATTCCAAAGCCATTCAGCAATCATAGATGGAGGAAAGCACTTATGATCACAGGGCAACACTTATGCTGAAACTGACAAACTGTCTAGCAAAATTTTTCACATTAAAGAATTCTGATGTTAAAGAATTTAAATGCGTTTTAATTGACTTTTCAAACTTCACTTTTTTTATTCACAAGCACACTCAAACGCAATAACAAGAATTCATTTTGATATGCATTATTCTCTCTGATGGCATGTTGTTGTTTTGCACATACCCCCAGCTCTCTCCTTTCTCCTAATAAAAATGAGAGGTTGTACTCGTATATATAAAACCAAAAAAAGAAAAAAAAAAAGTTTCTTTTCCTTGGGCTCAAGTCCAGCAAAATATTCTCAATTTTTCTACAAAAATAATTTTATGTATTTCAATGAAGTAAGATTAAATAGTTTAGGGACAAATGTAGATATTGATGTAAGAGGAAAAAAAATCTTCCATTCATCTTACTGAAGTTAAAAATTACAAGGCAATACCAGAACACTAGTTTCTAAGAGAAGATTTAGCTTGAAAGTATAAAGACTATTGGGGAATGTGTTCTTAACACTCAGTTCTCAATCGAATGGACACTCAACTCCGGAACACAGCACTTTCATTAACAATTGTTTCTACTGCTATAAGCTGTTTAAGATGCACAAATAAAGTGGCTTTATTAAGTTTGTAATTAACATGGCAAATACCATAATATTCTACAGGAAGCAAACATTCCAAATATATGCATTTTATTTCTTTTGATAACTGGCAAAGTACATTTTACGATGGAATGCTTTATTGCTTCTTAACTATTCATCCAACCAGAATACATAAAAGCTTAATGAATATAGCTGCATACAAACTAATTTTAATGCTTTTAAAATCAATGGGTGAACAAAATGTTGTTTAAATTTTTTTTCCAAACAACTAGACGCATCTGATCCTTTAAGGAAAAAGGATTAATTCTTGCTGTTGTAGATGACACATTTCTTATTCCCCCTTTTTAGATTTACCTTAGACACCTTAGACTAGTTGCCATACAAACAGTTAAAAATTTGAGCAAGTATTGGAGAACATATCTATTAAGTATCCAATTGATAAGATGCCACTTCTGTTAATAGGCTAACAGTAAAGAAAGAAGGACGGATGCAGGGAAGAATGATGTTTTCTTTTAAAAAATTAACAAATACAATATTCAAATTTGCATGATTAAATATGTCTTCAAGGAAATTTTTTAGAAAATATTTTATATTCACGGTGTACAAAAAGCCCTACAAAGAACAGGGGTTATAATCCACATTTAGATCACTGTTCTTTTATCCATTCTATGAATAACCAAATATTTTTCCAACACAATATCACATATAATTTTTTTGTAAGTTTCAAGTGCTATACATCACTGGGAACTTATCGGTATGTACACCTAATTTATGCAATCTTATTGCTTGTAAGGAGATCATCATTCTTTAGCGTTTTGTACCCCTGTCATTCTCTCACAGTGCATTTCTTTATTACAACAGGCACCACACCAGCTAAGAGTTTCCAAGTATTTATGTTATTAAGAACAATTTTAAAGGTATATAAGACATAAACCTTGAGATTAAAGTCTGAATGTGTCTGTGATTTCCCCCTCTCTCTCCGTCTCTCTCTCAAGCGCGCGCGCGTGCACACACACACACACACATTCAAATGATATTTCTCCACCTGTATTCCTGGAAATTTAAAACATCTTTGTATTTTAAAAAGCAATTTTGTAGGTCACCAGTCCATAAATATTATAGACCAGCTCTTTTCGTATAGACAAAGGACAACAAATAAAAGAAAAAAAATGGTCAGGAGATTTGAAAAAATGTCTAAACACATGCATAAAAGTCACTTTTAATAAGGACTTCCTATGTGTTCTGGAGTATGTTTCAGAAATACAGAAAAGTGCATAACATGCAAATGTATACTATTATTCATGGGCATTCACAAAACACATCTCCTATAGTGCGTGTTGTGAATCCATATTAAGAATAATACAGATACATGGCTAAACATGATCCTTTTCAGCTAGTCCACAACATATCATGCACACTACTTTTACCATATCATGACCACTCTGGTGCTTGCCAGTAATACATGTTTTTATATATTTATAGAAACATATTTCTAATGAGAGTTTTGTTTGTACAAGGACTGCAGCTTCAGCCTTACCTGTTACAATAAAATGATTGGGTTACGCACAGCATTCCTTTGCTTTTGTGAATTAAGGCAGCCTTTGGAAAGAAGTTTTGCACGTTATTTATTTAACCTTGCTTTAACCACCTGGTCCAGTAAAAATAATAGACATCAGTGGCCCTATAATTTCTTAAAAGCACAGCTATTTAATTTAAGTGCCTATACTTTTATAATGAAAAATTTTTATTTGGGATGTAAATAATGAAAAGCAAGAGGCAACAGACCTCGAGCATAAAAATACAGTTCCAGCCATTTCAACCAGAAATTAAGTAAAAATGGGGGGCGGAGGGGATTGAATTTCAACTTTAAGGTAATAAAAGGTGGCTATGAAGGAGCCAATAGAATCTGCTAAAACTAAATTTCAGAAGCATGGCTTTCTCATCTTGAAATGTTACACCTATAAAAGCTGCCTATAAAATTAATCTACCTGGAGATTTTCCATGTTAAATCAGCTCAGAAATAACTTTTAAGCACTTATGGTATTATAGCTAAAATACATATTCTCCTGTTGTCCATATATCAAAATCCTGTGTATTGTGAAAAATAATAACCAAGCTGCACTGAAATGTTTGTATTATAAGAAAGAACACTAGTAAAGTATATCACTTTTGGAAAGATTTGACATTTGCAAGCATTATCTAAAATTCAGCAGTGGACTGCAGGATGGAAGTGGAGTGAATAAAAGACACTGTTAGAAGGTTCTGAAGTCCCTTTTTCATAATGATATGATAAAAGTAACACAAACTGACATTATATTATCAGAAAAGGAATCCGTACACCTACATTTCCTTTTACAGCTCATCCTCTGGTAATTCTGAGTGAGTGTTTTGAACACTGCTATATCCCTTTCTGAGATTATCTTTCAATTTTATGGCAAAACCCCATTAATTTTGGAGGCAAGAGAAAGAATACATATAATTGTTGCTACCATTTTTTCTGGTTGGCTGGCTGTAGATAGAGCAAGTGCATCTTAACCTATACTTGCAAATGAACCTGTATCTTATAATACCATTGTTTCCAATGTTACCAGAGGTTTGACAAGACCTATTAACATAAACATTTATATTCCACTAGGACAAGAATAAAAGACACATAGTATGTAAGAGAAACAGTGAAATAACTGTGAAATAAAACAATGATTTATTTTATTTTATATCCTTTTCCCATTGACCAGATCTGTAAAGAAAGTAAAATGTAATGATAATGCATTAATTAACTTTGTTCAAGTAAGGCTTTTTAAAAAAATTAGTATGAACTATACAATGCTCTTTCTAAATTTGGTTTGTTTCTCCTTCAAAACCTTTTTCACATGCAAAAGTGGCAGATATAAGTGGGTTAAAGAAAGAAAGAAAGCTGTGCACATCCCATATATTTGGGCTCTTTCCAAGAACTTTGTCACATTTTACAGATTCTCAGCTTTCAAATAAAGGGGTCTTAGCCCTTCCAATCATGGAAATATTTTTGCCTCTGTAAATAATGTATTGTTGTTACGTAAAGACAGCCTTGCAGAAATCTGTCTACAACCAGCCAGACAAAAACAATAGGATCAACAATTATATGTATTCTCTTTCCTCCTTCCAAAATTAACGTGGTTTTGCCTTAAAACTGAAAGCAACCCAGTAAGGGACACAGTAGTGTTCAAATCAAAACACTAACTCAGAATTAAACGGAGGATGAGCTGTAAAAGGGAATGTAATTAAAGTGTACAGACTCCTTTTTTGCTCACATAATGTCAGTTTGGGTTACTTTTATCAAATCAGCACAGATCAGGCACAGCATCAAATGAATGTTGCAGGGAATAAAATTAGAGTGAACACTGGGATCTTATCTCAATCAGATGGTCAGACAGGCAAGATGTTTCAGGCAAAGTTATTAAACAGGCAAGAAAAGAGTTAAGGGAAACTTTGATGGTCAAATTCTGGTCTCTGTTATACCAGTGTATGTCCTGAGGAAGTGCCTTCAGTAAAAGAATACACTGTTTACATCAACAAAAAAGCACATTCATAAAGTCACTCAGTTTACAATGATGCAACCAACTTCAGGATCTGGCTCGATGGCTTTTTCTAGACACCTTTATTAAAATACATTTTTCATTCTTATTTCAAATGATTATAACTCATATTACATTTCTGCATCTGTAAATGTACGTGAACTTGAACAAAATACCAGACTCCACAATTTAACATCCGCACAAAGCATTGTGCAGTACTGAGTGTTGTTAATATGTTTCAGATTTCTGAATCTGGAAGCTCTGAGCAATTTAAACGTGTTCACTTACATTCCTGACACATTTATACACAGATCAGGTTCAAAGGTGGACATTCTTTGATGTGAAATCAAGGTGCTACAGAATTCTGCAGAACTATAGAAATACCTCCACAGATTTTGCCAAAAAACCTCAGCAGATTTACATTGGCCCTGCCAATGACTTTCTGTTTAACTTGTAATCAAAACAACTCAAACCCAGTTACTGTTTGCATATCTGCCAAGCCTCTCAATTTCAGCAGTAGGCAGCAGACTCTCAGTATGACAGCCTGTCTTTCAGATTCAAGCTGAATCTGCCAAGGCTCCACTACAGAGGCAACTGGTAAATTAAATGCCAACAAGCAAGGACATTCACGCACCTTTATACACTGCACATGAAGAGACATCACAGGCCTCTTCATTCTAATGGGTGCTTTGTGTATTTTGGACTGCAAAGTAAAGAGTGTCCTCTCTTATGCATAATGAAGCCATTATATATATAATATATATATGATCTTAGTTGAATCTCTAATTCTACAGTCACAAATTTGCTGACAAGTTTTCTTATTACAAAAATATATAGAATCCTTCAGTGGCAAAATGAGCCCATGAAAAATCAAACAATGCGAAAGAAACCCACTTTTAAGTGCTCTTCTGTCTCATAGAGACTACAGACAGCATTACATATTCAGTTTACAACACAGTCACAGCTAAACATAACTGAAAATAAGAAATAAATAGAGAACACATATGTGAACTTTCATTCCAAAAGATAAGCATTCTCTTTAATTCTCAGAAAGTATGAGAAACCTTTTAATATCATCAGAGATACAGTTGATTCTTTATGACACATAGGCTAAGTTAATTACATTTATGATTATTGACAGTTATTAATACATATTGATTGATTAGTACTATTTGACTATAGCTGATTAATGTAGTCATCACTGTGGAGTTTAGATACTACTGATGGCAATTTTGATTATACATCCATTGAACAACTCATGATACTAATACCACTGAGAATAAATAACAGTACTTGACAAAATTATGTAAACCAATAGGGAAAAAGCACCATCACTGGTTATTCTAATAGACTGATTAAATGATAGACTCAAATTATGATTCAACCAGCAACCAGTTCTAGTCATATTTGTTTCTGAATTAAGGAGCAGGAAGGTATCGATTTTGGTAAAAGAATGAGGATGCAAATATTAAAAATTAACAGGGCCCTTTCAAATAATAGAAAGAAAAAACAAATGACATGGAAAACTTACCTATCGTAACTCACAAGACTCTACTGGAGGCATTACCACTGTTTCCTGTCAGAGGTTTAATTGTCATTATGTCTACAAATGAAAGAAAACCCAAGCACATGAGCTTCCCATGATTAACTACAATAATGGGGGAGATTTTTTTAACAGGGGGAGGAAGAGATCCATGGTCCAATATAAAAGAGGTTACTGTTGTGCAAGTATCTTTTTTATTTACTATAATTTCGCAGACATGGCTCTGCAAGACTTCAGAACTAAGAATGTGGAAAACTTTGATGTTCCTTTGACATGAGCTGGTTGAGATGCATCTTCCTGGTAATTGTACAGAGATATTATATTGTTGCAGATGCCTGATGTTAGCAATGAAATATGCTTCTTTTTACAAAGGAAACCCTCCCTCTCCTCCATGCAGCCCAGCAACTAGAGTACTTACCTTGTCATATTCAGTTTTACTTTAACAGGAACCACATCAGGTCTCTCAAGAAATATGATAAACCAAAATTAACTGCAATTGTAATACAAGCCTGAAGGCATGTGGTTGGTGGGGAGGAATTCGCCATCTTTGGGCACATATCAGCAAGTGTTAAAAGGAAGTACGAAATTCCAGAAGACACATTTTTATTAATCAACGAGTAAATCAGTTATCAAGCATCTTCCCTTTTTTCAGCGCAAATATAACCTGTTTACAGTCTATAACATATGTTTATCTTATGATTACACAGAAGAGTACCATCTTCAAGGTCTGATCTAGCACTATTGGTAAAGCTACCACTGACTTCAATGAGTACAGGATGAGGCCCCTAAAATATACATTTCCTTCAACTGAACTATCAGGGATACTTTACAAACCATTTAATGTAATCTGCCTACATAAACTGCACTGACTTATACAAGTGAAGTTATAAACTGGGTTGAAAAACAAAAACAAAAACACACATAAAACCACACTCATCATTCACAGTTTCTTTTTGCTTTCTGGACTTTCTGGTCACCCACCTGTCAGATAAAAGGAGATTTCCTTACATGTGTTGCTGGGTAGCCAGAAAAAAGGTACATCTGCAGCCAACAGGACAGCCAGGTAAAAATCAACTATGCTATGGAATATGAAAACACACTATCCCCTCCCTGAGGCCTGCTTCAGTCAGAACATGAAGTTCAAGTACAGTACACACACGTTTAAACTAATGAAACTTCTCCACTCTTCAGGAACTATTATATTTGATTTTTACAAATAGAAATTTCCATGTAAATATTCCCCTTCATCCCATTCCCCTCCCCCACCAACACATCTTGAAACAATGCAATACAATCTATCCTTGCCAGAGTTGTTGTATTAGGGCACATGCCCTCTCCTCCCTCCTCCCCGCTGTTTACATCTAGATATAAAATGCTCCAGCTTACCTTGAAAAATGATTAATGGAGTTTTTAAAATGTATCACAGATGTTCAACCATAATAAGGAAATAATTTAATGTTTTGTGTCCGTAAGCCATTTGATGGCAATTGATTTGCGTTAGTGGGGGAGGGGAGAAGGGTGATTAAGGGGTTAATATTTAAATCAGAAATTTGCAAGGCCTGCATAATGGAACTGCCACCCTGATAACAATAGGAATTTTTAACAATATCGAGCCTTGTTAGCAAGAGAGTTACAAGCATTGAGGGCAATCAGTGTGTCTTGTCAGTTTCTTTTTATCTACCATCTCCAACCGCCAAGGAACCGAAATGAAGCACTTTGGAATTATCAATTTCAGCCACATTTGCATAACAAAGCCCCTGAGGAAGAGGCATGATAAATGTGAAGGACCCCTCTTGGAAAAGGAACTGTCAACCGCGCCCCGAAAGATTCTCCGACCGAGCGCATTCTCGGGGATTGTAGTCAGCGAAAATAAAATGAAAGCATTAAAGAAAGTCATTCTCTCAGAGAGAAAAATCTCCCCCTCTGCACAGAGAGAACTGGATGAAATGACATTATGCATATGAAAATGTCCAGAAAGATGTTTGATTTATGTATGCATTAGATGCAAATTCCATTACCGCACGCGCGCTGTTGTGTGATTTGGCTCTGAACACATCACTGCCCTGATCAAATCTGATCTCATTAATTCCGACAAGGAGAGAGAGAGGGAATTGAGAAGAATTTATGGCCTGGACACTTGAAAGAAGTAAATTGTAATTCTGTTTAAAGCTGTAGCGAACCTTTTAAACACCTTTTATTATAGAAAAAAGCACTTACTTTTATAACACCGTTAGAACTTACTTAATCTTCTACTTGGAACTTCTAGTCCTCGTTCAAAAAAAATCAATGACCTTGTTTGCAGGGGGTGGGGTGGGGGGAGAAAATATGTCTGTCTTAGAATGAAATGCTGCAAAAGCATCATAATAATATGATCAAAGGAGACCTACTGACTATCTGAATAATCATGTAAAAATTCAACTCCAGTGGCACATGTTTATTTTTAAACAATCCTTTAATATCCTGAAATAAAATACCAAATACTTTATGAGCATTTTATAGGACTGGATAGATGTTTCAAGCCTAAAAATATTATTAATTGTGATCCAGATAAAAATGGCAATGAGCACATGTTTTATAATAATATTCTCAAGCAGTGCGCTGTTAAGTATCAGTTGAAACTGATATGTGCTTCTTTTTGAGCTAGAGAAAATTTAAGACAAAAAAAATTACTAAAAAGGAAGGATATTTCTGTAAGGGAAAAAACAAATTGTTTCTTACATTAATAAAGATTCTTATCCTCGTTTTGCTCCTGAGAAAGACCTTAATAACTCATTTCCTCCCTTCATGAAAGATAATCACCCTTCATGGGTGAGATACCCTGTATTTACTTGATACCAAGTGTAAAACTGAAAGAGTGTCTCAATATGTTATTGCATTGTATAATCACTGTTCCTCCCCCAACATTCATGAAACCCGAGGGTGCATCATAGCCTAGAATAGTTGCTTTTCTGTTAGGCATCTTTCTTTTTAGTGAGATATGGTGAACTACCTCCCCAGCAGGAAAGAAAAAACAAAAATCTTGATTCTTAAAATCTTAGTTGCCTCTCGTGATTCATCTACAGAGAAATGAAGAGATTTCTGCAAACAGCATCTCCGCTGAAGCCTGCAGCTTCCCTTGGAAATCTACTCCAGCAGAAGTAATTGTTGAGCAAATGTTACCCAGAGAGATCCTGGACACTTATAAGTTACTACATATACTAACAAGAAATAATACTTAAAAGATAAATCATCTTAGAAGTAAATGAGCGTATTTTAAGAGTCATTCAAATTTTCAGTGGTTAATACTGAATTATGTACAAAGCATTTCATCTTGCAATATTCAGGAAATATGTATGCATTTGCAAATCTCTATGTGCATGTTTATAAACATAGAAAATGCAATTGTTCTTTGAAGAATTAAAGTGATTAAATTCAATTATTAGTGTGGTGTATGAAGTCATGACTAATACATCCATATTATATACTCACATGCACATTGTATTATCTACATATGAAATATGATTTTTTTCCCTCTCATCTGTGTGTCACATGTAAACATAAACAGAAAAGAGCAAAAGACAGAACATATGTCATATGTAGATAACATGGTGATTGGATGTACCTGTGTATATAATATGTAGTATAATATATGTGAGTACAGGATAGAAAGACAGAGTATAATCACACATGGAGATTGCTATATTAAGAAATCTGGGGGAAAAATTGGCAACTGTGGTACCTAAAACATATAAAAAATTATTGCATGTAGTTTTAATATGTCCCAGACTTAACTTATTAAAACAATATTTTCTGTTATATATAAACCACTCATTCCTTTTAATGTGTTAACTGCACAAATACAAATTCCTACTGTTTGCACAGACAGCAAGTAGTAAAACAGTCTGTAATATTGGGGAGGGATCCACAGTTTTCTTTATTTCAAAACTTTAAGGAAATTAGCACATTGAGAAGGAGACTCTACAACTGCAAAATTTAGTTTGGGGTTTTACATAGTTTATCCCCCTCTTCCTGCGAGCAATTTAACTTATCAGAGAATGTGTCAGCATTTTTATTAAATATTCTAATCAGTTGTCCATTTAAATCTGTTTCATCCATAACCCAAAATAAAAGCAAGTTGTACTTTAAAATAAAAGAGAGCTATAAAAGAAGTTTTTCAATATTGGTGGCTAATTAAACTGACTGTTCATACTATCTCTTTAAAAAAACCTTTCTGTCACTCTAACCCCTCCTTCCAAAACCCCCTCCCCTCCAAATACACACACAGACACATACTTCCTTTCAATGAGTGGTTCAGGCTCCATGATTAAGGTCATGCCGTTTGTTCATTACTGGCCTGGCTAATGTGATTGAATTGGAACAATACCTTTGAACTCCTTGGCTCTGATCTGCATACTAATTGACTCTCTTGTCCTTGGTAGTGACCTTGACAGGCTCTCAACCACTCTGGGAATGTCTGACCAGTTTCTGATCAAAAGTTCTTATCGAAAAACAAAACAAATATTAGTCATTTATGTTACTCTTCTCTGTATTCATATTCCCTTATACACCATTAGAGAAGGCAAAATTGTTACTCCCTAGCTCCCTCTGGATGGATTTTAAAACTAGAAAATCACCATGACATTTTAACATACTGACACAGTGACAGCATTGATTTTCTTCAGATTTTGCGGCTTAAAAAAATAGAAAAAAGGAAAAAATCTTCAATTAAGTTTCATTATAACCCAAGAAAATTGCACAAATTATTTCACTTTTACAGTCCTATCCATATCTTTGCAGCACAGGTTTCAACAGATTCTAAAGAGCAGCACAAATTATTGTAATTAAAAAAAAAAATCTGCATCTAAAAATGTGAGATTTAAGGTAATGATCTAAAGCTTTTATTTCTATATTTCTGAGCCTCTTAAAACACCACATTTCTCTTCAAAGGCATGACTTCTCTACAAAAGAGGTCATTAAATACTATACCTATGTTTATAAAAAAGCTGTTACAGAAAACAACTTTTCTGACTGGAAAGTACAGCTTGACTTGATTCTTACTGGAGTGAAGATTTACTTCATGAGGCAAGTTTCAGCATCTGTGACGCTTTGTTATTAAAGAGCACATATCATGCAGTAATGACTTGAACTATTTAATTTGAGTATCCATCAAGAAATACAGAGAGAGAGAGAGGGACAGAGAGTTCTTTACAGCAAAGATAAGCTTCAGACAAAAAAATTAAAATAAAATTTTGAGAAGTGGCATTCATTTTGATTTCAGGCAAAACCTACAGCGAGAAAAAAAGAAGCAGAAATACTAAACTCATTCATTTTTTAAATAATAACTTTGCACTTCCATAGTACTTTTCATCCAAAGTTGTCAAAAGGCTTTAAACATGTTAAGGAATTAAGCCTTATGACAACCAGGTGAGTTAGTTATTATTACTGTATAGCACTGGTGATCTGTAAATCTATAAATAGCATTGCAATCTACAACATTTCTGACAAACATATAGTTTAATGTAATTTCTACTTGTATTCTGCATTGGTAATTAGACCAGCTTTTTCAGAAAATGGTCTCAAAACATGTAAGAGGTTTTCATGGCAAAAAAAAAAAATATTTTTGTAAGAAAATCTAGCCCATATCCAGGTACTTAGGCAAGGCCAGATCTGGGCTTTGTGAGAAATCTACATGAAGTAGATATGGCCAGAGCTATGAAGTTCTTTTTCCAGTCTAGACATCCAACAAATTTGAGCTTCCAATTCTGAGCCATTGCATAAATCACTGAGTTCCAAATCAGATCCCAACATTTACAAAATTCAGTGATGGCTTTGATCCAGGATTACAGTTTGGGCCCAGTTCTAATACACAGATGATTTTGTTCAATTCCTATCCTTAGTTCCATCCAAGGCGTAGTACCTAGGACATGCTCCTCACCCCATTTGCATCCTGTCCGCCTGAAAGCTGATGTGTAGCTATCGGTGGGCATGGGTGGACCAAGGCCCACTTACCTTGAGAACAGGTCCACTCAATTGACTGCTTGCTTCTGTATATTAAGTAAAGCAGAACAGCTGCAATGCCCATGCACTGCTTAACTTCTTACCTGGCAACAGAAGTGCCAGCTGACAGTCTTCAGCCTATCATTTCACTTGCCTGAAGCGGAGTTCATGCAAGTGATGCAGTAGGTCGAACAATCCAACCCACATAAGGGAAGACAAGCCAGCTGCTGGGCAGAAAAAATTACTTACCTTTCTACCAGGCAACTAAAATGTCAGCAGCTTTCAGCCTATCTTGTCACTTGCCTGAACAGCCTGTTTCCAGTCACATAATCAGAAGGAAGATGTGGCCCAGGCCACTCAAGTTAGTAGTAACAAGCCCTGCCAGAAGGTGACTTCTGGCTATGCTCTTGCCTGAAAGCCCTTGATTTATGAGGCTCTGTGTCCTTAGATGAGCTTCCTAAGTTGTTCAAGAAGTCCAGAAATAGTGTGAAAGAGGAGACAGCAAGGGAAGACAGCTCACCTGCAGCAGCAGATGTGAGATAGGGCTGCAAGTGGCAACCTGAAAAACTTTTGACAGGGGGGCGGGGGGCGGGGAGGACCATTACAAGAGTGAAGCTAAGGGCCAGAATTTTAAAGGCATTCAGTCACCTAAAGATGCAGATAGGTGCCTTGTGGGCTTCTCAGAAGAACCTCAATGTCCAATTCCCATTGATTTCACCGCTCTCAGGCTGTGGTTTGCCCTGGAAGTAGCAGCTAAACAAGTCACATTAACATATAGATGTCTATAAGATACTGATCTATTTTTTAAAAAAAGTAAATAATACAGTTTATGTAAAAATATTACATTTGTATAGCATCCGACAGTGCATTACAGTACATGTACATGGATATTATTTTCCCACCACTGGAATGCAGCTACCTCTGCAGTAGGACATGCCAGCCATTCTGAAACAATATAGAATGCAGAAGAGATTTCATAGAGAATAAATTCTCCAAGTCAAATGGCAAAGGGGATGTTTTAGGAACTCTGATTGCAGTTACCCTAATTAACGAGAACTCAGTCAGACTATATGCCCTGTGCTCTTTCAATTACCGCAAGGAATCAGGGCCTTGGCTTTATCTCTCATTCAAAAGATGACATATTCAACATCAAATTATCTCTACTTTTTGTCAGTGTTTCACTTACAAATACTCTCTACAGAAAGGGAACAGTGCCAACTATTCAGTCACCAAAATGTTCATCTCCTGCATTTTCCTCAGATGTCACCCATTCAAGTGACCAGAACTGACTATATCTCACATACAAGATTGGAGATAATTACATCTAAAAGCATCATGTATATATGTGCATATATAGGTATTTCTAATATGTACAAGACTTAACCATAAACCAGTCTCTTTTGAAAACTGAAAAGGAATATCAAATGGTTCCCAATCTGAAACAAGAAATCAAAAGGAGATCAGCCATTTGCAACAGAACTGAATGTATTCTACTCTGCACTGCAGCTGTTAGTAGTATGTGCTGGAATAAGGGTCAGTCCATTATTTAAAAAGAAAAAAATCAGCATGTTAAATTATTTCCTGTGACAGAGCTAAGTCTGGCCCAGAAGGGTGAGAATGAGGCACCTCAGAGTCTGTTCTGTTGCCCTGATTCTAAAGACCAGCACTGGCCGTGACACAACTTTGGGCTGGTGCCAGGCTGCTCTAAGCTATTACATTAGTGTAGGTCCTTAGTATACTGTACCCAGTGCTATTCTGTGTCCAGTGCCCCCTCCCTGCTCCTTATACCACAGCTGAGATGGAGTCAGAGATGCAAAATCGGGCGTAGCTCAGTAATGAGCAGGAGAATTTTCTATGGAGTATTTGCAGCCAGGTTACAGTTGCCTGAGAGATGCAAAGGAGCACCACACATGGAACTATCCAGCCTGTTATTAGTTTAGAGTAACATTAGAATAAAAATGTCAAACTGAACATCTAAGAAGTATTGAACATAGCGCTCTGTAAGGGTGTCTGGTGTCCTACATGCATTCTTCATAGCATGTGCAGAGTATTGTGAAAAGCAGGGAAGTGGGAGTGTTTCTTTGACCTTGCCTTCTCTAACAAACAGGCAGCAACATGTGTATATATTATTTTAAATAATCCAAAGCAAGACACTCCACTGCTCACTCACATGTCTCTATCTGAGGAGAGGATGCTAGAACAAACACTGACAAATGTGTAGTTGCATTAGTGGAAAGTGCTCAGAAACTACAGTGAAGACCATGGCATAACACCCCATCCAGAAGAGACTATATGCGAAACATATTAATTATTGATGAGATAAAAAGAAAAATAATTATCAGATGCCCTATCCACTCACCTCCCTGCCGTGAGGTTGGAAAGATGTCTCCTCTGTATCTAATAACCAGGATGGTGTGTAGTGCTTTTCCCTTGTGATTCAAGAGTCAGGTTCTCTTCCTTCCAGGTTGGCACGCTGTTATACTGTATTATTTGAGCTTCCTATCAGGATCTATTAAAGTCACTGAAAGAAAAAAAGTATAATTAAATAAGGCTTTAGAGGACAGGTAATAACTGACTAGAGAAATCAAGGTAAAGCACTCTACATGGCCATTCGCTAGATGGAAAACAGCTAAACAGTTCATTGTGACCAGTGAAGATTTTATCTCAATTAAAAGTAGTACTGATTGGCTTCAACAGGATTTAAGTATAACAGGGCCTATGAGATTTCAGCATGTGCTTTAAATATTCAGGGGCTTGATCCTGCAAGATGAGGGGCCGATTTATCTGTTCCTGTAAAGCATTTAAGCACGTGCTCAGCATTAGGTATCATCTTTAATGAGACTACTCACATCCTTAACATTAAATGCGTTTTTATGTGCAGTGCAGGATTTGAACTAGAGTAAAAAAACCCAAGGAGTCATGTGGCACTTAAAGACTTTGAACTAGAGTGCTTGACACCTTGCAAGATCAAGACTCTCAAGAACGGAGAAGAGATTACTTACATGTTTAAAATTAAGCACATGCTTAGCTGTTTGCTGAATGGCTTTTGTTCTTTGTTAGTTCTATCAAGTTTTTGCATAGGTACATTTGTCTCTGATTTATTTCTATGCTTTCAAAAAATACCATTCTTGGTGTTTTAATATTTAATAGCACCATTAGATGTTGATACTTAGAATTTTTGTTTGTCAACATTCTGTTTCCATTATCACACTCATAATTACTGCTATTTTTTAATTGAATAAATAAGAGTTCTATTTTAACATTTAAACTTAAAGGTTAATAGTAAAGATGTCTGATGCTATAAACTGCATAATAACTGCATGACTTAGTTGCCTACCAGGGTCAAAGCAGAGGTTATATGTGTCCTCAGTAACCCACAAAGTGGAGGAAGCCAGAATAGTCACAACAAAATCTTTTTCTTTTTTTAAATTGAAACAGGCTTGCAAAATGTTTACAGTATCAGGACAATTTTAAAAGACCTGAAGTGTTTTCTAATAAACTTTGTTTGAAAATTATTTTGCTCCCAAGTTTACTGAGAAAAATGTTGTGACAGACAGGGGCGTCGCTGGCGCCTGGCACACGGGGCCCATGCCCCGAATCCTGGCGCCAGTGCCCCAGGTCCTGGCGGGGCCCCTGCCTCTCCCTTCCTAGGCTGGGAGGCCCCACAGCTGCGCCTGCCGCTCCCTGCCCTGTCCTCGGCCAGGGGTGCGGCCTGCAGTCAGGGGATGGGGCCTGGGCCGGTGCCCCGGGTCCTTCCCCGGGGCAGTGACGCTCCTGGTGACAGATTTCTATGCAATTTTTCAAATGGGTTGCTTTGTGATCACTTGTTCCAAGACACACGAAACTGTGGCTCTGACTGACTGACTCTACCCCCATCTGACTACAATCAAAATCTTGGAGAAATATGCCTGTCCCTGTGAGAAACCCCATTCTTCTTTTCTCTCCCCTCTTCCTTCTCTGTTTTGTATTTCTCTCTACACCCCTAGATGACATAGGATGGTATCCCCCTGAATTCTCTTTCTGCCTATAATCTGATGCTACACATTTGTAAATACTCTATAAGATCAGCAGTGTATTGGTGCCAGAATGCTAGAACTTGTTCTTTAACGTCTTTGGGAGCTACACATATGCATCTGATGGGACCAAAAATTCTGGGGCCTGATAATTTCTAACTGGGAGAGGAATGGTTTTAATTAAGGAAACCACACAAAGGGCAAAGTCTGATCATTTTTTCCCCAGCTGAAAGGAGGGCAGTGGGGAGGCAGATGACAGAGACAAACAGTTGAAACCACTGCCTAATACTCAGTTTATTAGACAGGTATGAAAATTACCTACCCAAATTTGAGCAGCCTTTGCATCCCTCACCTCAACTCTGAAGAAACAGCAGTTATTACACATGCACTAGAAGCATCTCTAGTATTTCATGGAAGTATAAATTATAAGCTGTAGATTTTGAACATTGAAGAATTTGGCTCTCAGCTGATCGCAATGGTTTTTCCGCCAGCTGATGATACTACAGTGCTAAGTGTCTACCAATCCATTAATCATAACAGTAAATAACAATTTAAAATCACATTTAGACTCAGGGAAGATGTGGAAACAAAAATTGTTGGTAAGAGGATACTGAACACTATCTATCTAGCTGCCTTGGATTGCCCACCTGTACGTTTAATTAATATGTTGATTTTCCTCTTTCACTCAATAAAGGTATCCTTTTCCTCTACTATTTCTGCAGTAGGCTACCATTTCTGTCAGCTTTCATTTGCAAGGAGGCAGGTTCCAGCAGCTGGCATTATCTGACCACCTACAGCAAAGTGTCTTACCTGCACCAGCTGCAAGGACTGCAAGTGACGATGGTCTGCATCATGGATAAAAACAGTCAAAGCAAGAGGGATCGCAGTCTGACTCTCCAGGCACTAAATAATTCAAATCTGAAAAAAAAAAAAAAAAAAAAGCAAAGAGAAAAACAGATAGAGACCCAAAACAAAAGAAAAAAGGATGGCGGGATGGGAGTGAGGGGAGAAGAGAAAGCCATAAGGACATAGATAGCATAAAAAAGAAAACAAACAAGAGTAAAGGTCCAAAAACTGTTTCCCCTACAGTTAGACCATATTGATAGCTCAATGAGTAGCCCCATGGAAGGTAAGGCATAAAAAGCAAGGAGTCTTGTGGCACTTAAAGACTAACAGATTTATCTATTGCATAAGCTTTCATGGGAGAAAATCCCTCTTCATCAGATGCTTTGAAGCTAGAGTTTAAATCCTTACAAATGCTCTGATTTGCTGCTGCAGTATGACCTAATCACAAGTCTTCCACTCCCCTGCATTTATTTTCATCCCATTCTGTAAGTTTCCCCCTCTTCAAAGCATCTGACGATGTGGGATTTTCTCCCCTGAAAGCTCATACGATAAATAAATCTGTTAGTCTTTAAGTTCCACAAGACTCTGCTTTTTTTGCTTTAGTAGACTAACACGACTGCCCCTTTGGAACATGAAAGATAAGGGAAGCACTAGTCAATATGAGTAAGGTTTAGACAATCAGGTTCCATATTGAAAAACTGAGCAACAGTCCTAGAAATTAGGTCCTGGTGGAGAAGAGTTTTAAAACCTCTAATGTAAATTCTTGATGGATTTTCAGTAGAAAGCAATGAGCCATCTTGTCTAAATTAAGAATTTAGAAGTGACTTTAGTAATAAAAAGAAGCTAACTATGAGGCCTACTTTAATCCAATCGGATGACACTGGACAGCACATGAGCTGTTTGATTCATGTTTGTGCTCATTAGGTCCTTATTTGTGTATTGTTCAGAATGATCCTTTGTGGTATAAAATTATGTTAAAATAAATACTGTCAAAGGAGTCATTTTACATAAATTGAATGTATTCAGGTCAGGGAAAATATGTTAAGTTGTAGCCCAAAATCCATCTATCTATCTATCTAGCTATCTAGCTATCTATCTATCTATCTAGCTAGCTAGCTATATGAAGGGGACATTTTTAAAAAGTGGAAATCTGGGAGAAGACATACAATTGTTGTTCTTCCCTACCTCATTATTTGTAACCAGTGGTATGTAAACTTCATATTATAATTCAGGATCAATTCAGATGCAAATATCTGAGCCTTAATTGTACATGTAGAAGAAAGAAAACTGTGACAATGTTAGAATGTGCTTTCTTCTGTTTCTGTGTCCTCTAAGACAGGCATTCAAAGTTTCAGGCAGTAACACGTCACCTAGGTATGTTTATAATGAAGTCAATTCCCTTATAAATATTCTGTGTAAACTGCAAAAAACAAGGAATGGTTTATATTGTAGCCAAATAGCAAGACTGAAATATTGTAAAATTAAAAAATGTTTCAGCAAGTAGGATACTTACAGTACTGCTTTCATATAACAGATAACCTGACATGCTTTTATGTACTCATTTGGGTCCAATCCTACACTCCTTACTTAAGCAAAATTCCTGTTGATGTCAAAAGCACTGGGTCAAGCAATTTACATGATGCAATTTCTCAAACATATGTAGAAGGAGTTGAGAGTTGCAATACACTGATTTACCCATCAACAACTGCTGAAGTCCAGTGTGCCAATTAAAAAGAAAACAATCAGTTTCTTGTAGACTAGTTATGTTGCTTTTCCGTGGGGACAGATACGTTCTGCAGAGTTCAGAGCAAGTCTGTTTTCTCCTTTATGCAATGCATGCATAACTCTCATTATGCAATTTGGATATGGGCATGTAGCTGTGCATGAAATTCACATTCCCTGTACAGCCCACTTAGGGTTTGCAAAGCAAGGAACCAACATGGGTGATATAAAGAGATAAAATTCTTCCCCCTAATCCATCTGGGTGTCAGAGTCTCAGACAGCTATGTCTGGGCTCATTACATTACCATCCCCAGTTCACATAGCTGTTCACCACAAGCCTGAAATTAACAAAAGGATTCCCATTAGCTTTTGTTGGTTTCTAAATCAGGTCCTAACTCCCCTCCACACTTCCCAGCTCTCTTTCTCTTGCTACTGGTTCTATCACCTTCACTGTGTGAAGAACACTGTAGAATTCCCCTACAAATGTGCACCACACATTCCCTTCAGATCTACACAAAAGACCAGTCACATTTTAACACCGACACAGACCAGGAAATACCCCGAAATAAAGGGAGAAGAGATTCCTGCATGAAGGTCCTGTAAATAAAAGCATTTTGTTTAATTTATCAGGGAAATCTATTGGATATGTGGACTGCAGGTAAGACATACTTTTATTTCTTGTAGTTTGAGGAAACATTTTTCAAAGTAAGGGCTATGCTATGCCTTTAAGCCTTGGCACAGCCTCAAACCATCCTGTCTCCTTTGGGAAGCATGGTTCTTCAATAGACACTAACCTAGAGCATGTGAAATGGAACTGTCTGAACTTGAGCACAGAGGGCAGGATCATGTATCACATTTACACACCTACACAAGACCAGACAAAGTCTTGCCAACAGCTCCTCTGGAAAAAACTCATGTTTTTAAAACCATCTGACAGCACACAACTTACAAACTCACTAACTGAAACTCATCATTGAGCTGACACTGATCCAACACAGACAGAAAAAAACACTGATGCATGTAAAAGTCTATGAGAACATAACATATCCTGCAGCAGCATGATGAATGGTAGCATATGCCCTAACGTGCAGAAGATTGCATAACAAAACTATTTTGTCACTTCCCACATGCTTGTAACACAGGAAAATAAAAGGTAAAAAAAAAAGTTTTTGACTTTCGTTAACCTTCTCTTGTAGTTCAGGTTATTTCTTTAATGCATTTATCTGCTTTAAAATTGTCTCCTTAGCCTCTCAAGGGAAACCAATATAATACACCATCACATTTCTCACAGGAGAAAAAAGAACACTTACTCTTAATAGGTGGCAATTTTGCCAGATGTTATTGACATAGTAAGTACGAAATTTCAGTGATACTAAATGCAAAGTGCAGCAGATTAAAGAACAATGGAACAAAGTGCAAAATGAAGTTTCCAAAGCAGCAGTGTCAAAGTCAGAGAAAGTGTGAAAAAATACATTTTAACAACACTATTAAGAACAAGTTGACTAATTACTGTAACTGGCACAAATTTAAAAGTACATTCCTTAGACTCAGGAAAGTTTTTAAAGTGTTTTTTTTTTTCCTTGTCAGCATTTCTTTTTTCTTTATACACTGTAGATGAGACATAACACCGCTGGTACTAAAACAATGACACTTTAGGCTTTTTACATTTCACTTCTTAACCCTTCCATGAAGTTTAAAACCTTTGCAATTCCTGCTTGTTTAAAGCATTCTGCAAACTACACAAAATGCTTTGATAGGTAACACTGTCATTATTTAAAATAAAGACCATGGGACTGATTCACTTATAGTTTATACATTGTCACCTTAAATAATGGAATTTACACACCATGAATGACTTCTTATTAAAAATTCAACAATAATGTTTTTCTACTACAAAAAAATCTGTATATTGTGCACTGTCTCCTTATATTTAATTATCCACGAAAGCTCAATAATAAAACACTACAGTCCCCAGATGCGCTGCTGCTGTAAATCAGTGATGCGCCAATGATTTCAGTGGAGCTATCCCAGTTTACATGAACTGATGATCTGGTCCTTCACTTCCATTTTCATGTTGCACTAACAAACATAGGGACAGATTCTTATCTGGCGTATTGCTCCGTTGAAGTTAATGGAGTTCCACTGATTAACGCCAGAGGCGTATCTGGCCCATACTACTGTACTAGACTGGTGCCATCCTACAATTCAAATTTAGCCACTTACAGCACAGCTAAGATGTGTGGAGTGTGTGAGACCAGACTGTGTCTTCATCCAAATCATCCACTTATGTTATCATCCAAATCACAGCAGAGCTACACTGGTTTACCTTGGAATAGTACACAGAACACCACGCATACATTTCTGAAGAGCGCACCTCTAAAACTAAAAGCAATGAATTACCACTAGTAGAACTCAGTAGCCTCTCTGATAGCAGAGAAGAACTCTAGAAGTGCCACAGGACTCCTCATGTAGATAGACTTCGTGGTCTTTTGAGTTACCAAGATAGTTCAGATAACTGTAAATACTGCTCCTCAACAAATGGCTCCCTTTCAGTTTTTGTTTTTATTTTTTGGTTTGTTTTTCCTTGTAAACTTTGGTAATTGTGCATTACCAGGTTTAAGTGTCACTCCTTTTTCTATTTTCACACTAGGTACAACTTCATTAGATCAAAGAAGGGAAACAAATCTGTCAGTGTCCTCACCTTTCTTAGCAGTGGAAGAGAGGAAAAGGGCTACATCTAAAGTCAATATGCAAATAGAATACAATTAACAAAGCATCAGACCTTGCTAAAATACTACTAACTTCTTTTTCCAGATGCTGGAAAGTGGACTGAACATGGGATCCAAGTAGCTTAAGCTAATTATGATTCTCTTAGCAGTAGCTCTTGAGCTTATTAATGGCTACTCTTTTAATTGGAAATCTGATATTATGCAACTGAATACATCTCCACAGCTTTCTTGGGGCACTTTTCTTTAAAGTGCATTTATCATACTCATCTATTGCTACTTTTCCACCTCATGACTGCACTTAACTCAATCAAATAATTTGTGAAGTAGAAATAAAATTGGTTCAACTTCAAAAATGGTCTACAGTATAATTGGACATTGGACCTAAGGCTCTGACCCCTCAAGAAGAAAAGTAGTTGTATTATAGATGACTAATTTGCTGAAGGGCCTACTCCTGCTACGAAACAAAACTTGATGAATTTTTAAGGTCTACCCTCTGGAATCTCTTACCAGTATAAAGAAAGCTACAGATCTTTGGAACAGAAATTACTTTTTACAGCTAGGCAAAGCAAACACTGAGCTGATGTAAGGATCCTGAACCTACTGATCCAGTTAAACTCACTCAGTTTAACATTGCTAGTGTCAATGATGTCTCTGCGGTAGATTTAAACTTAAAAAAAAAAAGTGTATTTTGTTCTTGTTTCAAAGTCTGCTCTATTCTGCATTGGACTGAATGAAATTTATATAAGGTCACATTCAGAGCACCTGCCCTTTTCAATGATTTCACCCAAAGCACATTAAACCTGAGCTATACTGATGATGCATATCCATTTCCCAGCAGGTGTGATGTAACCGTCAGCATTTCTTGCCAAGTCCTCAGTAACCAGTAGCTATTGGTTCCACTGGATTAGACAGTATATACACATTTCCTGGCTGTAAAAGTGACTTCAGATTTCTTAGTGGTTTTGCTACCTTTCTGACTTCAATTTATATCCCCACTCCCTGGCTGGTGAACCGCATTTGCTCTTTATTATTAAATAAAGGAGCCATTTGGTATAACAGTGTTAATTGGTTTGCTCTTCATTATTATTTAACATGCCTAGAGTGTTGTGAGCCCCTGTTATGCTAGACTCTGTATCAGTAGCTATGCAGATACAGTCCTTGCCATAAAGGACTGCCTTCCTTCATCATTCTGCTGCTATCTGGATTCTTGAAGACAGCACACAATATACTGGAAGGAGGCAGTGCAGTCCAGTGGATAGAGGACAGGTCCTGGAATCAGAAAGCCTGAATATGCTTGGAAGCTCAGTCAGTAACTTATGGTGTGGCCTTAGGCAAGTCTCTTCACCTCTCAGCACCTGTTTTGCCATCTGTAAGTGGAAAAATTATAAAATAATTATCCCCACTTTATAAAATTTGAGATCTATTGATAGAAAGCAGGAGGAGTGTTATGCATTTATTATTGCTTTGGTAAGCATCTATGGCCTGCTCCATCTGCTGTCTCAAGTGTTTTCTCTGCAGTGGCTTCCCCAGTACCTTCACTGCTTCCTGAACTGAAGAGTATTCTTTCACCTTCTTGACATTTATACTGACAAATACTACTAGATGACGCTCTTCTTCCCAGAGACAAGGTAGGTGAGGTAGTATCTTTTAGAAGACCAACTTCTGTTGGTGAGAAAGAAAAGCTTTTGACCTCTTCTTCAGTCATGTGTAACCCTGAAAGCTTGTGTTTCTCACCTACGGAAGCCGTTTCAATGTAAGATATCATATCACCCACCTTATTTCTCTAATATCCTGGGACTAACACAACTACACAACACCACTGCCCTTCTCCCTCCTGCATTTTGACTCAAATAGTAACTGATTTTCACTACTTTTGACCCTTGCTTTCTCATTGAAATGAAAAGTTTGGGTGGAACTTTTCTGACCATTTGCAGTGGTGACCAGTTGCTATGGTGGGTCTGTATGGGGTTTTGATGTTTATGTCTTGGCATGTCTGTGCTGAAGGTAAGGCTTGCTGCCTAGGGCTTTACATTTAAATTCATTTAAAACAACCGGCTTCATATTCAGAGAGTGCTCTTGAGAAACTACCATTAGAATCATTTTTGTGACCTCTTCCTTCTAGATCAGAAATGACTGCCCATCTCTATTCCCATCCCCCTCCTTCATCTCCTTCCATAGTTTTCACATTCTGAGTCTCTTCTAATTACCCAAGAAACCCTCTTCAGAGCTATCACATAAACTTCTGTGACGTATATTTTACCTCCTGGGGCACTGAAAATGGAACTATAAAACCGGGCTTCTCCAAGATCAAGTTTAATCTTTTGCTGATCTTACAAGTGTTCCTTAGTCAATAAAACTGTCTTTTAAAGTTACAGCTTTATAAGGAGCTGCCACTCCTTAAGTATTTTGTATAAGGGACATTACAGAATTTATTTCTACACTGTACCCAGATTATATTCCATCTTCTCATGCTTCTTGCAGAACTGCTTCTCAAACCCCTTTTGGGACTGCTGAGTTCACAGACCTGCCATTTTGACTTTTTTGTTTGTTTCTTTTAATCTGTTCAAGGATGCTGCTGCAAATGTTGTGCTTCTCTTGGTTTGTGGCTAATTCACTTGACAACTTTTTTGTCATATTTATCAAGTGCAGATAGAGACAGGATGGTTAACAATGAGAAAATATACAAGAGCAGACCAGGCACTTACGGTTTAGGTGGGTGCTGGAGCTGATAAAAATCTGCAGATCCTATCCAACTCTACTGTTCTAGGGTTGGGTCAGATACAAATCTAAAGCCAGGTCTACACTAATGGTGAAATTCAGAAACAGTTGATGTGAGTTACGCAACCTGTGTGGAGTAACTTGCAAAACTTCCTAACTTCACATCTCCATGCCATCTTCACTGAACTGTACTGATGGGAAATGAGTTTGTCAATGCAACGCTACACCACCTGAGGGGGAGGTTTTATTAGACTGACTTTCAGATCAATTGAGCATGTCTTTATTGACCACTCAATCAATCCAAATAAATGAATCTGACAGTAAATTTCCTGCCATCAGTGAAGACATACCCTAAATGGGAACTATTTTGTGGTTTGAATTTAGTTGCAGCCAAAATCTTGCAACAATATTCCTTCTCATGAGACTTTTTGACTCAAGAGAGGTGATATTATGAACAAAGTTCACCTGAAGATTTCTACTGTTTGGTGCTGAACACTTACCACAACACTTTGGGAGCCTTTAGCACTGCCAAATCTGGACCCACCCCTGCTGGTTTCAATTCAGTTCCAAGCTCTAAACCAAATCTGAGCACTACCTTCTGAGTCAATCTGCATTAATACTAAGATGTGTGTGGTATGCAATCCTCATCTCACTGCTTCCTAGCAGTGCAATATGCATCACCACTATTGTATTTATGGAAAACAGCATTATAATTATGTTCTATTGATAGTTTGAGACTAGCTACTAACATTCACCATAAAAAACAGACAAGATTTCAAATGAGGACTGATTGAAATTTGCACCTAGATTGGCCCAGTTCCAATATTTCTGCTCTTTTAAAGTTTAGATGTTATCCTATTAATCTCTCACTTACTGCATTACAGTGGATAACAAGCAAATCAGTGAAAATCTTAATTATTACATGACCTATTCTGATTTTCATCTCCCTTCAGTTTATGTTAATTTCAAATTAAAGAGAAAACTGCTTCCACCACTGGCTGAATGTGCTGCTATCATACAGTTTGCTCTGCCCAGAAACCTCAAAGAGTAAAAAGAGAAGCAGCAAAAACAGAAGGCTCAACATCAGACAGTCCATTGAAATTATCCACCACACTTGTTTATTCACATGGACTAGACATCTAAACTCCAGATGACCCTGATACTTCCAGGTTAAAAATAGGAGGATGGATGCTTCAAGTCTACAAAGTACTCCAAAAGAAATTGTTTAACAGTCCATTTTTAGACCTGGTCTGGAATTAACTGACAGTTGCATTTGATCATTACATGAGTTCATACATCACTTTTCTGCATGTTTCCAGACCAGCATAAAATGAGATGACTAATATTCACTAGTTTTTTTTTAAAGTATTACTTGCAAGATTATTAGGCGTGTATATGTCTTATTAGTCATTACAGTCTTTATAGACCCCAAATAAAATTGTCCACAATATTTTTTCCCTAAATTTGCATGAAATTGGCCTTTTTCCCTAAAATTCCCCATGAAATTAGCACTTTTCTCTGAAAGGTCCCATGATATTACAAAGACTTTATAGTTCTGTGCTTGCTACATAGTTTTGTTTGCATGTGTTACTGCAAAAAGTTTCTTTGAACACTTTTTTTTACATTTATTTTTTAAATTGGTACGCTCACAGGATGATATTTGCAGTATTATAGGGAGGTGCTGGCCACAGTTAAGATTTGTGGTCCATCATCTCCCTGATTTTGGCACTTCCTCAGAAACTGGAAGAAAGGTCATTTCCACTTGAAATTTTGCACGAAAACTTGGTGAATTAAGACCAGTTGTGAGGTAAAGAAGGCCATCACTGGGAATTTTTTCACTGGTATTTTAGAGGAATAGCTATGTTAGGGTTAGGATTAGGGTTATGGTGGTCTCAGCCCCCAGCTCTGCCCCTCCTCCCCAGCTTCTTCATGGCTGGAGGCAGCTTCAACCCCACAGTAGGAAACTTGGGGCAACCCAGAGGTGTCGCTGGAGGGGCAATGGACCCAGGGCACGGGCCCAGGCCACGCCCTCTGAGGAGAGGCCCGCCCCCGGCCGGGGATAGGGCCGGGGGAAGCCACGCGGCCGCGAGCGGCTGGGCCACGGTGCGGCACTGACAGAAGCGGCAGCGGGCGGCCAGGCCCCCAATCCCCGGCCGGGGCGCAGGCCCGGCTTCCAAAGGCCGCTTCTGGCCGCGCTGCGGCCAAGCCGCTCACGGTGGCGTGGCCTCACCCTAGCCCTATCCCTGGCAAGGGGCGGGGCCTGCTGGGCGGCCAGCCAGGCCCCGGATCCCTGGCCGGGGATGGTGCTGCTGCCGCCGTGGCTGGCTGGGGATTGGGCCCTGGATCCCTTGGGCCAGAGATCCAGGGCACCAGCGTTGGGACCCGGGGCACGTGCCCCGGCATGCCCAACACTAGCGACGCCACTGGGGCAACCCCCACCTGAGCATGTTCTATCCAGCCCATTGCCCATCCATCCCTCATCCCCACTTGCAGGAGTCCCCCCACTTGCTCTCACTCTCCCTTACTTAACCATATTTAGGGCTACCAGATACCAAAGCCTGGAAAAGAGGACAGGGAAATATGAAAGGGAGGACACTGGAGGAAACATGGAGAAAATGTAGTATTAATGTAATATTCTTCTGTTTTTAGGAGGCCCTGGAATGTTTTCCCCTAAAAATAAGGTATTCTGTGGCATTCCAGCATACTTTAACCCCTATAAGTAAAAAAGCCAGACAAAATCATATATTTTAAAATGGCTGCCAGAAGGAGGACCTGAAGGTAAAAAGGAGGACATGTCCTTTTGCCTGACATCTGGTAACCATAATGCAGTGCTGAGAGAATTCCTTAGCCCAGCCTGGTAGGTCAGGGAACTCTAAAGTCCTGGCTGCAACTACGCTGGGGTGGGGTCCCCTATGTGCAGCTGAAAGGCTGGGGGACAGGGTAGTCACAGCCTTGCCCTCCTCAACTCTTTCAGGGCTGGAGGCAGCCTTTCAGCCTTATTCCCTTCAGCAGGAAGAATGGAGTGGCAGCCCCCTGGAGATTTAAAAATCTGACCGGAATCAACATCAACTTGGCTTTGCCAAACAGGAGACTGGTCCCTAGAGAGTGCACATTGAGAGTTTCTAGCTGTTGGGGGCAGTAGGCAGCTCTGTGCGACTCTTGGTGGTTGGGCAGAGTTGGAGGAATCAGGATGCTGGCCCCACACTCACCAGACTCACATTCAAAAGGGGCAGCCGTGTTAATCTAGCTCCGGACTCCTTGTTTGTATTACAGGCTCACACTGAGATGCTCAGCCAGTGCTTACCACGCAAGCAGGTGACTGAGTTGCAGGGAAAAAAACAAGGGGTCTTGTGGCACGTAAAGACTAACATTTATTTTTTGCATGAGCTTTCATGGGAGAAAATCCCACTTCGTCAGATGCTTCAAAGATGGGTGAAGTTACAGAATGGAATGAAAATAAATGCAAGCGGGTGTAAAACATGAGTTGCAGGGCCAGTGGAGAGCATGGGGTGGGGGTGAAGGATGTTGTGGGGGAGCCTAAGATAGGGAAGTGTGCTGCTCCATTATCTCGCTTTACTGACTGGCTCCCTTCCCTCCACCCTCCCTTATAACAATGCAATTCTGAGCAAATGGGACTCTCTTTGACACTTGTCCAGCCAGGTAGATTAGGGAATTTGGAAGCCTTCACTACAGCTGGGTTGGGAGTGGGTCCTCTATGTTCACCTCTAGGGGACAGAGGAGAGGGATGCAGCTCCCAGCCTTGCCCTCCCTCTTCCCCCTCCTTCAGGGCTAGAGGCCCCTTTCAGCCTCTGTGCAGCAGTGGGATGCTGGGGGAAGCACCCCCTCTCCCACACCTAGGCAGCCCATTCCAGGGAATCCAGGCCAGCCATTAGTCCACAACTATGCCTGGTCCCAGAAACTCCTCACCTTCCTTAATTACTATATTGGTCCTGAGGGAATCCCTGCCCCCCTTTTCTCTTGCTGCCTGGGGAGAGATAGACACTTAAAGAAGGGAAAAAAAGGGAACCCAGCTGCCCAAAGGAGGATATTTACAGACACATCAGCAGCTCCCTCATCACCCCCTGCCCGGCCGGCTCCTGGGGCATGTTCTCCCCCCCCCCAATTCCCCTGGGTCTGTATGCCACTGATCATTAGCCTGTGTACAGCAAGGACAATGAACCTACTTCGTCAAATGCCTCTGATGAAGTGGGCTGGAGCCCATGAAAGCTTATGCCCGAAGAAATTTGTTAGTCTTTAAGGTGTCACAGGACTCTTGTTGTTTTGACTGGTATTTTAGGAATATCACAATACTCAGGCTCTGGCAGATATTTAAATAGTGCTGAATTACTAGCAGGGATATGAAAGCTTTCATTAAAAAAGGAGAAATGTAAATATTTAGCCAGGAGCCAATTTATTATTATTAATTATTATTATCATCATCATCACCACCACCACCATACTTGAAAGCCCCTGGCATGTAACAGTACCCCAGTGTGCTAGGCTCTGTACAACCACAGAACAAAAGACAGGTCCTTCTCCAAAAACCTACAATTTGAAGTTATTTCTATACTAACATTCTTGTCAGTAAAACGTGGTGGCCAGGGGTGTGATCCTGCATTGAACATGAGTGACCATTTATAATATTATCAATACCAATACTACAAAATTGCAATGAATTTTATACGAGATATGACACGTAAGGTATCAGTGGGAAAGTTATAATTTGCTAACTATGATAAGCTTGGATATATGATGTGTATCATGAGTTATATATCTCACACCCGTGCTGTGTTTCTGGGTGGCATCCTTAGACAGATTAGCACCAGCACTATGCAGCCTGTCTGATGGCCCTTCACATGTAAGCAGTTACATAATGCACCCAGGGAGAGAAGACAAGTTACACCTATCAGTCAGCAGGACACATAGGAACAAGCCTGTGAACAGGAGATTTCAAGAGTTTTTCCATGCCCATGTGCTGTGAGCTTGTGTTTGAAACAAGCCACATGGCACAGGATAATAAATCTTTAGTTTTAGATACTAAAGGATTGGGAAGCAGCATGGTTACATCAATAAGATCCAAACTAGTATTTATCTAGTAATGTGGCTGGTCCTTTAGGGATCTGAAGAGCATTTTTTAAAGTGAATAGAGTTTAAAATAACTTGTCACTTTACTGGAATCATTTGTTGATTGCCAAAGACTGAAATGTAATACATGAAGCTATGTGATTTCTTTTTTGGGCTTCGTGATATCCAGTGTGGGGGATCTGGAAAACAGTTTGTGATTGACTGGTGAATCTAACTACAGTGTTAGCCACCAGTTTTAAGAGAGTCTGGTCTCCTTTTTGCAGCCTGTTCTGATCTTGGCATTTTCACTGTCAGCTACTCTAGGAGGAATGTGAGAAAACACACCCTTGATTGACATAAGTTTCACTGACAAAAATGCCAGTATAGACCGTGCTATATTCACTGGAGACTCTCCCACTGACATAGCTATTGTAGTTCATTGAGGATGGTTTAATTACACTGATGGGAGAACTCCCTCCTTCAGCATAAAACAGCTACATGGGAGATCTTACAGTGATGCCACCGTAGTGGTAAAGTGCTCTACTGCAGTAAGGTCTACAGTGTAGATATAATCTAAGTAAAAAACAAGAGATAACAGATACATACAGACAGATTGCTGGGGAAGTACAAGCAAACTGTGAATCATTATTGGGCAGCATGATAGTCTGTGGTCTCAACACACCAGCATCCTAAGCCAGTGGTTCTCAACCACTGTGTCAGGACACATTACTGTGTCACGGAGAGCACCTGAGATGGCTGGATTCTGCCTGGGATGGGTAGTTCTGTAGGGTCACAATATGCCACCAAGCGTGTCACAACCCACAAAGGAGAACCACTGGCCTAACCCATTGTCAACTATTTTGTAGGTCTCACAGCAAAGGAGAGTCTACTAAGGAGGAATATCATTGTAACTTTTCAGCCTGCAGTCTCCACCCATAACACTATCATTGCTGCATTGGTGTTACTTCTTGACTAACTCAAATACTTCTTCCGCATTCTCCTTGATCCCAAACTTACCAAAGAGAGCATGCAATATTCTTTCCTTGTGCACTCTCTTTGGAAAATGGCTTTTAGCCTCAATGGCTGGGCCAGAAGTAGCAATAGAGAAAACTGTCAATAGTTTTCTCCTTGGTTCTAAACCAACACTTTCCTAGAGAAATCAAGTTCTGCTAAAAGGGACATCCCCTGAAGTTTTTAGAAAGTTTCTCAAGGCTCCTCTCCTCCACTGCAGTGTTCCTGGTTTTAAAGTACCAGGCCTCCTGTTCCTTGAAGTACTAATCTTGCCCTGGAGAGCCTAAAGGTTGATATATTTCACCAGTAATAGAGTAAAATACTCTTCTATATGAGTCATTTGGGAGGCAGGCAGTGGACGAATCTTCTCCAGCACAAAGACCCTGTCTAGAGGAACCCAGTGTCAACAGGAATCTTCACCATCTCCCACATAGGTAGAATCTTTCAAACACCATCAGCAAGCAACAGATAGAAGAACTTTCATACTCAAAGAAAAATGTGGAAACATCTTCTCCCAAGATGATGGCACTTCTCTGATGCCAGGTAGGGCTTTGGGAGAGGAAAGAGAAGGTCATTGGGAATCAAGAAAAAGATGGAAATAATGAAATCTAATCATTCCATGAGTACCATTATAATTTAGGAAAGAAGACAATCATGTGGTCATTTTATCAACATAGTGAGATCTCTATATGCAAAAATTCTTTTGCTTTAATACTCTTTGAAAAAGTCTTTGTCCCAAAAAATAACATTTTACAAAGTAGAAATGACAGCATAATGGAAGTTCAGTTTATCTACAGGGATAGAGGTACAGTTGTTTAGATTCTTTGATTGTTCAATTTAGTACCTTCAAATATCTGAGTTTCTAAAACTGATTTTAATTTTTGGTGGTTCTTTTTGATAACTATAGCATTTGTGTGATCTCTATACCATAAACAACTGATATATACTCAACCATAATTTCCACTGAACAACATTTTTGGCAGGGATTTAAATTGTGTGATAAAAATCCATTAAAAGTTGACAGTCACCACTGACTGGATTGAATAAGCCATACCTTTGTGGAATTCTGAACCTTGTGTTTGCAAATGGTACTTTCTGTCAACTGTGGCAAAGGACCATTGTTAAACAAAAGCCACCGATATAACAAAGCAACAGATACAGTAAAAAAGCAAAGCAAAAAATATTGCATAACCAAGAACCAAGTATTCTAAAAGAGTCTGTTAGAGTCCTCACATCTGCAGGTTGCTTTGGCATCAGATCAAAATAACTAGAAAATTACAGAGCAAAAAAGTAATAAAATTCACAATATTTCCCTTACTGAATGATTTTCTAAACTCCTCTACAAATTTTTAAAGTACCTTTCCCCAAATTGATGAGATTAAAAAATGCTATCAAATCAAACATTTTTACATTGACATTTCTGCTACAGCAAATCTTGCTCCAGCTAGCCTTTTATAAAGTCCATCTTGCTTTTCTGTGACACAAACATGCTGCTGCTAAGGGAACACTGAGGATTTCAAAAGCAAAGATTAGCAAACTGAAGGAAACAAAGAACCCTACTTGATCTGAAAGGAGAATCACGACAAGACAGAGTTTTGCAGTGCATGCGTACATGTTTATAGAACTAAAGACTGACAAATTTATTTTTTGCATGAGCTTTTGTGGGAGAAAATCCCACTTTGTCAGACGCTTTGAAGATGGGGGAACTTACAGAATGGGAGGAAATAAATGCAGGGAAGTGTAAGTCATAGGAACAGATCACACTGTAACAGCAAATCATAAGTTGTAAAGATTCAAACACCGGGTAACAGCATACAGAGGGAGATGAGGTCAAATGACCTGTTGTAATGAGAGAAAAATCCAATGTCCCGATTAAGTCCTGAGGCAATGCAACCAAATTTACAAATAAATTCAATTTCAGTAGCTTTTCTTTGAAGTCTTGATTTAGTATTCACCTTTGTGAGCACCTCAATTAACAAATCATTAACGGAGTAATCATGAAGATTGAAATGCTGACCCACTGGTTTTAGAGTGTTGTGATTTCTGATGTCAGATTTGTGCCCATTTATTTTTTGCACAGACTGTCCTGTTTGTCCAATATATAAGGCAGAGGGGCATCTCTTGCACATGATGGCATAAATCATATTTGTGGTTGAGCAGGTAAATTAAACAAGGAGTCGTGTGGCACTTAAAGACTAACAGATTTATTGTTTGCATGAGCTTTCTTGGGAGAAAATCCCACTTCGTCAGATGCTTCAAAGATGAGTAAGTTCACCCATCTTCGAAGCATCTGACGAAGTGGGATTTTCTCTCACGAAAGCTCATGCAAAAAAATAAATCTGTTAGTCTTTAAGTGCCACACAACTCCTTGTTTTTGTTTTTTTTTTGTTGTTTGTTTTTTGCTGGACTAGACTAACACGGCTATCCCTTTGGAAATTGACAGGTAAATGAGCCTTTGATGGAGTAGCTGGTATTATTAGGTCCTGTAATAGTGTCTTTTGTGCAGATATGTAGGCAAAGTTGGCAGTGTGGTTTGTAGCAGGGATATGCGCCTACTTTAATAGTTCTGTTGGTAGGTCAGTAGTTTCTGGTAAGTATCTGTTTAAGATTGGGGGGTTCCTTGTAAGCAGGGAGAGGTCTGCGTCCCAAGGCTTGAGAGAGTGAGGGATCATCTTGTAGAATAGGCTGTAGATCCTGGAGGATGTGCTGTAGAGGTCTGACTTGGGAGTTGTAGGTCAGTGTTTCCCAACAAGTGTTCCATGGAACACAGGTGTGCCATCGGGTCTGAGCAGGTGCACCACAAAAATTTTTTGAAAAACTACTTAAAGACCTCTGGATTGGCTCATTGGTTCATGAATATTCACGAGTTCATTTGGAAACTATATGGTGGTGTGCTTCAAATTAATTAAAAGTAGCATTGTGTGCCATGGCAGAGAAGATGTTGGGAACCACTGTTGTAGGTAATAACTGGAGGCATTCTGTTGTTTTCCTTCTTGGGCTTCTCCTGTAGTAGTTGACTTCAGGGTATCTGTCTGGCTCTGTCAGTTTGTTTCTTCACTTCTGCAGCTTGGTACTGTAGTTTGAATCTTTACAACTGTTTTGATTTGCTGTTACAGTGTGACCTATTCCTAAGACTTACACTTCTTTGCATTTATTTCCCCCCATTCTGTAAGTTCCCCCATCTTCAAAGCGTCTGACAAAGTGGGATTTTCTCCCACAAAAGCTCATGCAAAAAATAAATTTGTTAGTCTAAGTGCCACAGGACTCCTTGTTTGTTTATTTACTCAATTAGACTAACACAGCTACCCCCTTTGGATCCTCTTTATAGAACTGTAACCTTTAGTAAAGATGACAAAGGGCAGAGAATGTGGAATGTAAATGCACAGAAGGAATGAAGGAAAGAGAGAATAGGAAGGTGTAAAATTGAGGGCATTTAGGTGTATTTGGGGAGAAGTTACAGATCCCCAGGAGAAAAAAAAACAAAATATTAGTCTTTTCCGGAAAGTAAAATCTTTTCAGCAATGGCGGCAGAACTTACTACGTAACTTTGGATACCACCTGAACCATTACTTGCTGCTGAGGTATTTACCTAATGATTATTTGCTGAATTCAGACCCCAGCCAATATCGCTCTTAAGACTGTGGGCCCAATTCTGCCCTCACTTGGGACCTGATGCTAAGTACATGAGGCCCTAAATTCACTGGAAGTTTTGGCTGCTCAGCATCTGTCAGGGACAGGCCCTGACATAAGGGCATCTTGCACTGAACTCAACATATTGAGGACAGCTTTTATCATCAGAAACAGAACCATTAAGTCACTTCTTGTTTATGATACCCCCAATCATGAGAAAATCCTACAGAAAGGTAAACATTTAGAACAACAGTGCACTTAATAGTAACTATTATTTATTGCAGTAGCTCCTAGAGAACTACTAGATTGGGGGCCTTTGCACAAAGGCTAAGCACTGTACATGCTTACAGTATACATCAGACCCTGTTCCACAGTCCCTGACACAAGTAAGCTGAAGTATAAGCTTAATGTTTAACATACTCACCATGCCAACTGAAATACAGTGCATTGCAGCTAGCTCAGTAAGACCTTAACACATAGTAAAATGGTGGGTTACTTACCAGTAACTGTCTTCCTTCGAGATTGGCTTCTTCAGGTTCATTCAGTAATAGGTGTATCCGTGCTGCAGCACACGATTGGTCGGAACCTTTTTGTCCTAGCTTGTCAGAAGAGGGCTGGCGGCCATCACCCTCCGCGCCACCCCGTGGCTACATATGCAGCCGCTGCCCGACCCCTCCCTAGTTCCTAAAAGTCGCCAACTCCGAGTGTGAGAACAATGAGAGGGATGTGAATGAATCTGAGCAATTCATCTCGAAGAAGGACAGTTACTGGTGAGTAACCCACTGTTCTTCTTCAAGCGCTGCTTGGATACATTCAGTAATAGGTGACTACTAGCCATGCTGATGGATGGTTGGCGGAGCTGATTTTTCCACCTTCAGCACAGCCTCTCCCCACCATAGGTAGCTGCCCAACAAGTAAGGTCCTTGGGAGGTCTAAGGTATTGACCTGAGGACCGTGGCCCAGGCAGTAGCAAGCTGAGAAGGCAGGATCTAACCCAACGGAGGATAGAAAGCACAGTTTGCCCAAGTGCTAGCCGATGTGCGAGGGGCAGAGCGGCCTAAGGTCACCCTAGTGTGAGGTATCAGACAAGACGTATTACAGGCTATGGCCGAGGAATGTGTCGCCGAGCGAGGACATGAGCAGGTGTTAATACGAATATGCCGAAACCACTGAGCTAGGTATTCTGGCGCTAACATATGTCAGGTACAATAGTTATGAAAGAAATTAAAGTGAACCTGGACCACTCAGTGTACCCCCAGTAGGAGAGATGTTGCAAGGAGTAAGGAAGGGAAAGATGGAGGAGAAACCACCCCTTTCCTCATCTATTGGAGTAATGCACAGGAGACGTGAGGTAAGAGATGACTACCTCTTATGACGCGGGATGTAAGCAGGTAGTCAAACCGGCATGAGAACACGAGTGCCTAGTCACTGCTATAGCAATTACACAAACTGGCTACGGCTGAGGCCTCCTATGGCCCTGTAAAGGATCGCCTGACGCCAATGTGCCCTTCTCGAAGTCATTGTGACGCTCCCGTATTATGTGTGGTGAGCTGTCAACATTTACAGCGTTGCACTGAAACTAGGAATTATTATTATTATTATTAATACTACTACTACTACTACTTCGGCCCGATGGCTGGCAATTTGCCACAGGAACAGGGCTGAGGGAACTCAAGTACAAAGAACTGCCATAACTAAGGACGGGGTCCGACAGATAGGCTCATGTCCTCCGAAAGGGGCCCAGAAGCCAGTCCCTGCAGCCTACGGTACCAATCTTGCCATCGGAATCTGCAACCTTTCAGCATGCAGGGGCCACAATGGTGCAAGCTTAACAACAGCATGCCCACCCTAAGGTGGACAGAGCCCGGGAATGCGAGTACCGGAACTGAGGTCCACCAGAGTGTGGGAACAACAAGCAAGATCTCAGGGATCTAGGAGATAAGGAAGGTGAAAAATTCCCTCTGGCAAGAACAGAGTGAGGTTGTGTCACCCTGCTTAGGTGCAGCCTCGGCCCTTATCCATGGAGTCACTTTTTGGTCTCTCTCTTTATCCTCTTCTTTTTCTCTGTCTCTCTCTCTCTCTTTTTTTTTTTTTAAACCAAGGAGGACGACCTTTAGCAAGGGTCAGTTGGTTTCCCAAGGTCCCATGTCACTACTCAGAATTTCAAGGATGGGACTGTTAGCAGGCTCCGTCAAGTGTTGAAGGGATTTCATAACTGTTTAGTACAGGAGCTTAAATATGCCAAAGAACGGCTACTAAAGCTCAAGAGGATCTTCAGATGGGGGAAAGGGGAGGGGTTGTACTCGATGGAACCCCTGAGAGAAAAGCCCCCCAAAGTCATCATGAGAGGTAACCACGGCGCTATGGTCACCTTCAGGGAGGCAATCTACTGGGAAGGCACCCACTGGTAGAAAACCCCAGGGAAAAAATGTTTAGGCCCATACTCGTACTGAGTATACACAACTGATCTCTGGGTCAGTATTGGAGAGACTGTTAACGAACGATGGATGGGAATCTGTCCAATGTAAAGGAAAAAGGAAAAAGGAGGCGGGTGGTCCAAAGATTACCCAGACCTCAATAGGAAGAGAAAAGGGAGGCAAACCCCAGTGGTATTGGGTTTGTTCTGTCAGTAAGGTAGCACCCCTGGTGCATTTGCAGCACCCATAAGTGCCCACTGGGTGACTTTAGGTCACTCCTTAAACATGCGACCGCCCCTCGGGGAACTAGGGAATGGAGTTCAGGGTCATGGGAACAGAAATCACAGGTTATCAAGTAGACAGCACCCGCGATACACCCCAGAGTTCAGGCTATAGTAGTAGAGGAAGAGGGAGCACTTCCCCGCTAAAATTTAAAATAGCCCTTTTCCCAATATGGGTGAGGGGGAGACAGAGAGGACTGGGCCAGGGGCTCTATCATGATGAGACCTTTTTCAAGCATGCTCACCAAAGAAGCTATCGTCAAGCTGATGGGAAATATGGTTGCAGGAGGGGTTAGCCCCTTAAAGAGAACCACAAGCAACTGACACGAAATGCCTGCGTCTAGTGACCAGGTGCCAACATCTCCACCAGGCACTAGGCGGGACAATATCAAGTTGGCCCACCCCATGGGCCTGAAAGGGACGTGAGACACCACTGAACATGGAAAGTCTACCTTAGCTTCCTTACTGAGGATCGTCAGAGCACAAGCTTGCCTGTGTTTGGTGGTGTGAAAGCTAGTGGCGCAAAAAGGGGTGAGTAACAGAGAGTGACAGGCTCCACTCAACCATGCGGAGAGGAGCATAAATGGTCTCTGGTGAAGAGGGAGCGAGGGGTCACAAACCCTCTGGGAAGAGGACCTCTTGGACATCTGACTCAAGAGACACAGGGCCAGAGTTAAGGTCTTAAAAAAAATGAGCGTGTGTGTCTTCCTGGTAGGGGAAAGAGAATTAGGAAGAAAATCACTTGGTCTACTCGGGAAGAGCTGAGGGAGAGGCGCTATACCCTCCAATAGTTGCAGAATACCCTTGTTTTCAGCCTGTGTGTTCCCAAGGGGAAGCAAAGGAGGCGATGCGCAGACAAGTGGGGGATGGGGTTTCTCCACTGAAAGAAGAGTCAGTAAGGTATAGGTGTTGGCACAGAGGGAGAAAGTAAGCTTCCTCCAACTATCGACAGTGGCAAATGAGAATATAACAAGCCCAGGGATAGACGGGGGATCTTTCTTGAGATCAGAGCAGTCCATCAGCTGAGGGAAAGTTCCTGAGTCAGTGGGCAACCCATACGGCAGGGGTTCTCAGGAGATGTGCTTTATAACACTAACCTGGGCTGGTCATGAATAGCTACCCCTGGATGAAAGGCCGGGTGCTTTCTTCCATGTAGGGGGTGGACCCAGGACAGGAGGAATTCCCCAAACTGGGATTCAAACCCATGCTGCGGTGGTGAGAGAGTCGACTCCTACCCAGTGGCCTGAAAGAAGAATGAGTCGGGGTTCGGTGTTACACCCTATGGGGCTACAGGGTGGCAAGAGGCCCAGAGGGGAGGAGACCCAAATACTTAACCTCCCCCAAGGGTCACAGGCAGTACCTAGGATGGCATCCATCTCCGGCAGGAAGAGAGTTTCACCGTCAAAGGGGAGGTGAAGGACTACCTGTTGGGAGACCGGGGGTACCCTCGCCTCTCGCAGCCAAGCCGTGTGCCGCAGGGTCATGGCTGAGGCCGCTGTGTGGAAGGTCATGTCTACATTGTCCCAAGCCGATAGGAGGAGGTCCTGGGATGCTACCCTGCCTTCCTCGAGGAAGGCACCATACTCCTCCCTCACCTCTTGTGGGAGTAGGTGTCTGAACTTCTTCACTGATTCCCAGACATCCAACATATATCGGCTCACCAGGCCGTAACTGGAAGGCGGAGGGGGAATACACCTTCCGACCCAGAAGGTCTAATTCCCTGGCATCCCTGGATGCTGGGAGAGGATCGTGCGGAACTTGTCCCAGGCCCAGCGCCGCTTCCACCACCACTTGAGATGGAACTGGGTGGTGGGTGAGAGAAGGAAACTCCGACCCTGGGACTCGATATTTGAGTCCCACCATATCTGACACCGGGCAAATAGAACCTGGGCTTTGCCAGCATTACAAAACAAGGTCCCAAACACTAGAGTGGAGAGGAACAGTGATGGGTTCCACTGATGTGAACACCAGCCCGAACACAGTATCAGATGGCCCTTCAAAGGACTGGACCTCCATCCCCACATGGGCAGAAACACAGCACAGGAGGTCAAAGTGTGCTGAGAGATCTCCCGTAGAGGAACAAGGCACTGGATTTAAAGCTCTTGCCTAGGTGGGCGAAGTGGTCTCTTGGGAGGACCATTCATGAAACTGGTACCAAAATGGTGACAGTGCCGGAGGTTGGTGATGAGGCCGTTTAGTTCCCCTTGAAGCCCCCTCCCCTGGGCTGGAAGGGAGAGAAACCTCTTGTGACCGCAAAGATGGTGCTGGGGACAGCAGGATGATGTGGTGCTGGGGAGAAGGCTTGACAGTACTGGGACTCTGAGGGGTGGGAGGTTCCAGTGCTGGGGAACTTGGCATCGATACCAGAGACAGCATTCGGTGCTGCTTTCAGTATGCCCAGACCTTTGAAACGAAGGCTGGCTTACCCCTCCTTCTAGTGGGTACCGGGGAGGGTGGAGTAGGCAATAAGAGGAGCACCTTCGCTGCCTCAAATGCCTCTGGAGTCATTGGAAGCAGCACCAACTCCTCCCGGTCCCATGGAGGAGACCCAGAGCAGTGCTGATGCCAGGGTACCAACCCCGGTACTGAGCTGATCTTACGTCCTCTGGGGGAGTGGTGCTGGGAAGGCTCCAGTGCCGAGTCAGCACGCGGTACCACACGGGACCCCAAAGCCTCGGGGGCAGGCTGCTGCACTTGCCCTGAGGCCAACGCACGGTGCCTTTGCTCCCTGTCCTTGATTGTCCTAGGCTTAAAGGACAGACAGATGGAGCAGGAAATGACCAAATGGGCTTCGCTCAGGCACTGGAGGCACTTCTCCTGGGGACTGTCCCACGGGAAGGCCTTGCTGCATGCAGCACAAGGTTTAAACCCTGGCATGGTGGGCGGCAGAGGAGAGCAGTGTCGTTGCTCCGAAGTCGGGTGCTCGAGGGAGGAAACGCTCTTCGATGGAACCAGGTTCATGAAAAGGTGTTCCCAATCAAGCAGAAGGCTCATAAATGAGAAAGAGAGACCCAGGCTGCTTGCTAATGCAAGGAGTGGTCTGCTCCATGATCTGTTGCTGAGGCGGACAAAATGGAACTGGGGAGGGGTTGGGCAGCGGCTGCATATGTAGCCACAGGGTGGCACAGGGGCGGTGGCCACCAGCCCTCTTCTGACAGGCTAGGGCAAAAAGGTTCTGACCAATCATGCACTGTGGCACAGATACACCTACTACTGAATGTATCTGAGCAGCGCTCGAAGAAAAACAAGTATTCCATGGAGTAGCACTCAGCATGTTGGCATTGTTATCTTAGGGTTTTCCCTCTCTATATTCAAAAGAACTCTGCACCTAGGTTTCTTCAGACAGATCACAGGATAGTATATTTACTTTTACAGTTATCATCCAGAAAGTTGCAATTCAAAAAAACATGAATAGGGTGAGGAAATAGAAAAACTTAAGGGTGCCAAAAGCAAAAGAGAAGTCTTTATTAACATATATGTATAGACACAATTCATCCCTTGCTTACACACATACTTAACTAAAAAAAGGTCTGATGCTCAATACTTCAGCTTCTGAAGACATGGGAGTGAGAAGCACACGGATGAGACCAAAGTTATTGTAATCACATGGTTAAAGTCCCTGCTAATTTTGAAAAATGCAGTCCAACTTCTCTCAGTTACATGGCTACAAAACCATTAACTTCAGTCAGATTGCAGTGGTGCTGCAGAGCATTCCCTTAAGTGTCTCTCACATTGACATTTCTGTCACTGTTGAGAACACCACCATCTTCCCTGTCACTCAGGCCTATGACTTGGATGTCTTCTCTGAGTCCTCCCCCTATTATCTCTCACATCCAGATTGTGTTCAGATCTTGGCACTTTTCCTCCATTGTATTTCCAATACAGACTGTTTCTTTTTTGACTGTGCCCCTGGAAGTCTTGTTCCAGTGCTCATCTCCTGTCTTCACCACCTCTTCCTCTTTGGCCTCCCTGATATTCACATCACCTTCTACACAAAAAGCTGAATCTACGCTCACCTGTTTTAGCCATCATTTGATTATATCATCCATTCTCTTTGAATCCCTCCATTGACTCTCCTTCCCAATGGTATCAAATTCAGATTTCTTGACCCTTTTTCAATGCCTCTGTCACAGTTCTTCTGCTCATTATCTAACTGGGACTTATTTCATTCCCTTCTTCTCCTTCCATGTTGTAAGTTATTCCAGCTTTGACTGTCCACCTTTCTAGTTCTCTCTCAAACATTTAGTGCTTTCTTCTACTCTATCCTTTCGGCAGAGAATACCCTCCCTCTTTGAACCGTCAATAAGGTTCAATAAGGTTCTTCTCCTTTAAACGTCTTCCCAAGAATCACAGGCTATGTTCATACACAGGGGGTTATTTCGATACAAGTTGTTTCGATACAAGTTGTATCAAGATAACACCTTATTTTGAAATAAGTTAATTTGAATTAACAGTTTGTTAAAATTAACAGTTTGTTAATTTGAATTAAGGAAAAAAGCAGGAATCGAAATAGCAAGTTCAGACAACAGTTATTTCGAAACGAGTCACCGTTGTTTTGAAACAACGTGTTCAGACGGATTGTTTCGAAACAATCATTTCAAAACAACGTTGTTTCGTCCCCACATGGGGTTTAAGTTGTTTCGAAACAACGCCGTTATTTCAAAACAACGGAACCCATTGTTTCGAAACAATGGTGTGTCATGTGAACATGGCCTTTCTTATTTCAAAACAACCTCTGTTGTTTCAAAATAAGACTGCTGTGTGAACACACCCACTTATGCTGAAATGCCTATAAGAAAACTAATAATTGATGGCTAGGATTCAGGAGAAGAAAAATACCCTCTATTTGTATAAAACATTTAAAGAAGTATATACATTTCCCTCTTCTTCACTCTTCACAGGCCATTTGTCTCCTTAGATGGTAAGTCCTTTTGAACAAGGACTGTATCTGCCTCTGTGTCTGTGCACTGTCTATCACAGCGGGGTCCCAATTCTGATCTAGGTCAGCACCAGTTGTATTATGAATAGGACATATCGGTCAGTAAGGCAAATGCCGCCCTATGTTTCACCTGTACAGTGCGCATAGACTTCAAGGCTGAACAGCGGTAACCAAGAGCAGAATCTGGCAAGTATTTTTAATTAAATATATTCCTGTCAGAATGCTCTTACATTATCCAGGGACAAAAGAAAAGAAAAAGAACAATTATGAAAAAAGGACTTAAATCAAGGAAAAGTCATTAAAAAGACATCGTTAAATATACAGAAATTTAAGCACTCTGTAACGAAGAACGCAGCTGGAAACAAAGCCCAACTATATTTTAATATATGACATTATGTTCTGATTTATAAATCCTAATCATTAAAAGACAACCACTACTGTACATTGAAGAAGGCTTGGGAGAATTTTTCATGCAAAGTCAATGACAATCCTAAAATTCAAGGACAGATAAGAGGAATAGTTACATCAGTCTTATGTTTATAAAGTGCTATCCATCCACTCATACATAATATATTTTTGCAGAATCCTAAATCACCTAATAGCGTGATAAAATGCATGTTGGTCCAAGTGCCAGCATCAGAATGTTGCAATAAATTAAGTTGTAATATAGAAGCACAGTTCTGTTTATCTATGCATAAATATGCTTCTGCACACACACAAATACATGTGACCAAAATCATCAAGCAAAAGACCTGATGGTGTAGTCCTTATGAAGACAAAATTTCCACTCAAATAAATGCAAGTTTGGAAACAGAGTAAATCTTGAGTCTGCTAAAACATACCACACCCTGCAAAATTCACATTGACTTCAATGGGAGCAGAATAAGGCCCTTAAACTATAAAACTACAACTGCCTTCTGTACCTAAATAAAAGCATAGTAAGATATAAATGGTGAGTGAATGACTTAACATAATGCCTCCTCAAACTTTCTGGCCATTCAGATTCTAATAGAGTGTCACTCCCAGCATGCCCTATTAAAATCCTTACAATTTTTCAAGTAGATAGCATTACCCTGGTTTTGGTTTTGGTTTTTCCCTCTCTCTTAGTATCAAGAATAACTACAGAATCTGAAGATACTCTTACTTACTTGCAAAGTTCTTTCTGAAGATTTTAATGGTGATCTCTGTACTCTACTACAGAAATTGTAAAACCTGCAGGAACAACACTTTAAAACTATTTTCTTCTTTTGTTTTTTTCCCCCCCTAACACAAAGTGCTACTACAGTATCTCTCAAGTACTTCTAAGGAGTCTACTATTGTGGGAACTGGATACCACCACATTGATCCAATATATGTAATAACAACAGCATAAAAGTTTCAAAGAGAAAAGTAGCTGTCTGTGGCCAGTACTTTTTCTTTATATACATTATACTGATATATAGCAATCCTGATAATACATAGAGATAGACCTGCCATATTTATAATGAATCATTTTATAATCAAATCATATATATTAACCTGGTCTCTGGCCAATCGAAGAGCTGGCTGCCAAGTTCATAATTGTACTGCTTTACAGTGAAGGGTATGAAATTAATTAAGGCCATTTTTGGTCTTGCTCTACAGTGTATTCACTGATTGGCTAGAGTCTGCAACGATTCATGTTTGCTAATTCGGGTCTTGAATTTGCCAGTTTAAATGGTCTTTGTTCCATATTCTCATGTCTAATCCATTTTATATACTTACTTTATATCATCTTTCTTTTCTCACCATTTATGAACTTTTCCCTTGTAGTTCCTAACTTGTCCCCAGTCAAAAGTTCAGGATTTCTATTTTCATTATTGCTACAGCAAATCTGATGCTAAAATCATCAGCAGGTTTAATATAAAATTAAATTTGTGTCACTGACTTTTATGGCATATACAGCTGTAATGATACATTACTTATCAATCCCTCATATTTAATGTTCAGACATGTTATGTTAAGCTAGCTTGTTCACGTAATGGATTTACTGATTGGTTCCTGTTTTGGTCTATAATTGTTCAATGATTTCCTCAATATTAGCTTAACCAAAAAGCTTATGTATAATTCTTAGCAATAGGCTTGACAGAAATACAGAAGCATTCACAAGAGAATCACAGTTTAAGTTAATCAATAATGGTTTTATCAAGAGTTTTTATTTATAGCTAATGCAAATGTTAGAAAAAAATGTTACAGCCATTAATTATTAGCAGTTTTTTTAAAGCACAAAGTAAGAGTTGAATAAATGTACTTTAAGACACTTAAAGCCCAGGCATTCTTTTTAAAATGACTAGCTAAAGAGCCCCTTGGGCTGTCTTTTTACTGCTTTTCAAAGCTCTAATAGCACTTTTTCACCAAAGACACACCCCTTGAATCCTCGGAGAGATACAATAGCATAATTGTTCTTTTAGGTTTTAAGGCCTTGACATATCTGTCACTGAAAGAACAGTGAATAATAATACCAGAACTATTTTATGCAAATTCCACTTAGAGGTTTCAAGATTTTTGTGAGACTGATCTTGCCTCCTTGTTGACAGCTTTATTGTCACATTAGTTTTACATGAGAAAGTGGTAAAGTTTTGTTCTTTGTTAAATAATACCCATTTTAAAATCTTTAGATAAAGTTAAAAACAAATACAAAAACAATGAGATGGAAACATCAATTTGGAAATGTATCAAAGGGGAAAACAGTAGTCACTTGGAACAATTTCTTTTTCCACAGGTATTCGTTTATAAAATTATAAGTCATTCTCATTATAATGTGCAATATATACAAAAGGAATATTTACATGCACATATATATTTACACACACAAATAAAGATAAAACATACCAAGATGCATATTTTTAAGTTAGTAATGATGAATGGCTTATATCTCAAGGCTGAAAAGGCATTAACTACTGTGTGTGTATGTGTTCGTATGAGACTGATTTTGCTATAGATTGTATACAAATAGAACACATGCCAATATGTTGGCAACATTAAGTTCAGTTGGCAGACTGAGAATGGAAAGAAATACATGCTCATGGCAACCCATTGAATACACTTATGTTAACATCTCATGAAGGATTTTTGTTAAATTAAGTTTGCAAATTCCCCAGATTCATAGCTTCAAAGAAATCACCAAAGTGAACAGAGCAAGGCCAAGTAGCTCACCAGTTACTTATCTACTTAACAGATCCAATGGTAACTCCAAATTCAAACAGCACAGCTGGCTACAGAGCACACAAAAAGCAAGGCTCGTAAAGAACAGGTTCTTTCTTACTACCACATGGAAAACGAGGGCAAAATTAATGTGTCATGCTTTATCAACGAGCAGGGGGTGGAGAAAAAAAAACATTACTCTAGAACAGCACAGCCTCAATGTATTTGACTTGAGTTTAGTAATAATACACTAGAGATGGGCCCAAACTACTACCTCAGACTGTCTCTGCCAGAATTTGGAAACCAAGCTGAGCTTTGTGACTCAGGCCTATTTCTTTAATATATGCATGTACGTAAGAAAGAAAAAGAACAATGAGTATTTAAGAAACTAGATTTACAAGCTGACATCACTCTCTTTCCTGGAAATACCTATGAGATGAGATCAAGGGAGACTCACGGAGTCTTCTTCAAATTCATCAATCCTGAGGACAAATTTTGCCTAGCTATGGATGAAGCAGAAGGCTCATCAACAAGACTCTGGGACTCTTTTGGGATACACCAGAAGCATACAGCCTCTGTGTCTGTCTCTCAGCTGCCTTTTAATGTATTTCTTCTGGGAAGCAACCCTGGAACCCCTTCTAAAAGGGGATTTCAAAATATGGAGTTACTTCACTCACTAGGAATTAATACAAACTCATGCTGTATTCACTTTCAAGTGGATTGCCGGCAGAGTTAGAAAGTGGAAAATACACATCCTGTCCAACACTGCCTTTTTCATTATATGCAAATCCTGGAGCCTGTGGATAGTCCACAGGGATGGTACTAAAGAAGCAGCTGTTCTTCGAGCGCTGCTTGCATCATTCAGTATTAGGTATCTACATGCCACAGCACACGATTGGTCGGAAATTTCTAGCCGTAGCCTGTCACAGCAGGGTCGGTGGCCAATGCCCCCTCTGGCCACTCCCGTGGCTATATATATGGTCCTGATCCTGATCCTCCTCAGTACCTTTTTCCACCCTCAGCGACAGTTTCAGAAGAGCCTCTCCCTTCTGATTACGCAAGTGCCTGTTGTTACTCACCATGCATGACTTGCCCGTTTGATCTAGAAGACCTTTTTGTGGATATCGTTCCACCAAAACACAGTGCTTTCATGGAACATATGACTTCAGAGCTGGAAGACAACTCCAAATAGCCACTTACAATGCCAAGTTTCAAACCCTGTGAAGCCTGAAGCAAGGACACAGGACAACCTCTACAAGAAGTGCTTCTGGTGCCTGGGGGAATCTCACCAGGCTACCAAATGCTCCATATGCCAGTCCTTTAAGCTGTGGATGCTAAAGGACAGGGAGCAAAGGCACCATGAAATGGCCATGGAGCCAACACAGCTGCCTATCCATGGAGTATCAGTGGCACCCTTAGTGCCGGCACTGCATGTGAGATCAGCACTGGTGCCTTCCCAGCGCTGCTCCCCACGGGAGCAGAAGATGGCACAATCAGCGCCGACATCAGTGCCAAGACGCAATCGCCTATCCAGCTCCCCCCGAGTGGGTCCCTCTCAGTAGCAGGGCAGAGAGACTGGGAACATCCCCTACACTCCGGAGGCCTTCGAGGCGGCAAAGGCCCTTTTGCTTTTGCCAATGCCTCTGCCTCCAAAACCCTCAAGGCAGAGAGGGAAGCCCACTCTCCTGTCAGGGAAATGGACTGCACTGGAGCAGCACCACTCTCATCCCCTAGCATGTGCTGAGTTCTCCAGAGCCACAAAGGGGGGAAAAATCCCCAGAGAGGGAAGGAAGATATATTTGACCTCCGCATTCCAACTCCACATGGTGACCTACCAAACGTTGAGGGCAAGGTATACGCTGGACATTTGGGAGTCCGTAAAAAGATTTAGAGAACTCCTCCCACACGAACACAGGGATGACTATGACTCCCTATTGGAGGAGGGCTCGTTGGCATCCAGAGACTCACTATTAGCCTCATGGGATGCCTCTGATCTGGCGAGTCGAGGAATAGCTTCGGCTGTCGTGATGAAACATGACTTGGCTACTTGAGGCAGCCAAAAAAAGAGAAAAAAAAAAACCCAAAAAAAACAAGGAGTCATATGGCACTTAAAGACTAACAGATTTATTTTTTGCATGAGCTTTCATGGGAGAAAATCACACTTTGTCAGATGCTTTGAAGATGTGTGAACTTACAGAATGGAATGAAAATAAATGCAAGGGGGTGTAAAACATAGGATAAGGTCACATCTTGAGGATCTCTATCAAGCATTTTTGAAACTACAGTGCCCACTTGGGGAAGTAAGAAAACAAACTGACAGAGCTAGACGGGTTCCCCAAAGTCATCTACTACAGGAGAGGCCCAAGAAAGAAAACAACAGAACACCACTAGTCACCACATACAACCCTCAAGTCAGATCTCTGCAACAGATCATTAAGGACCTACAGCCTATTCTAAAAGATGACCCCTCACTCTCTCAAATGTTGGGAGACAGACCTCTCCTTGCCTACAGACAGCCACCCAATCTTAAACAGATACTCACCAGCAATTACAGATCTAACAACAGAAACATTAAAGCAGGCACACACCCGTGCAACAAACCACACTGCCAAGTCTGCCTACATATCTGCACAACAGATACCATCATAGGTCCTAATCAAGGCTGCTACTCCATCAATGGCTTATTTACCTGCTTATCTACTAATGTGATCTATGCCATCATGTGCTAGAAATGCCACAACACCTTATACATTGGGCAAACAGGACGATCCCTGTGCAAAAGAATAAATGATCATAGAGCTGATATCAGAAATCACAAAACAAAAAAACCAGTTGCTGAGCACTTCCATCTTTCTAATCACTCGATAAATGATTTGTTAACGACTGTCATCAGAGATGTGGCTGGGACATCAAGACTTCAAAGGGAAGCAGCTGAACTCGAATTAATATGCAAATTAAATTCTGTGAAAGCAGGATTGAGTTGAGACTATGGGTTCTTTTTCCATTACAAAAGGTAATTTGACTTCAGGCTTCCCAGGGTTTGAACCTAACAACTGCTCTGATTTGCTGTTACTGTATGACCTGATCCTATGTTTTACACCCCCTTGCATTTATTTTCATTCCATTCTATAAGTTCACTCATCTTAGAAGCATCTGATGAAGTGGGATTTTCTCCCATGAAAGCTCATGCAAAAAATAAATCTGTTAGTTCTTTAAGTGCCACACGACTCCTTGGGTTTTTTTTTTCCTGGACTAGACTAACACGGCTCTCCCTTTGGTACTTGAGGCAGGCCTGCTTCAAGATACTTCTTTGGAAATTCAGGACCTTCCCGTCGAAGGCCCGTCATTATTCGCGAGGGAATGGACCCCCTGCTGAGTGGTGCTAGGGACCCCAGATCTGAACTTCAATCATTGGGTATGCTCCCATCTTGAACACCTAGTTGCCTCCTCTAGCCTGCGCCAGTACAGAGGATGCAGAGCAAGGTCTTCTCAGGGAGAAGAAGATCAACTTTTCAGGGATCCTTCATCCCCTTCTCCAAGGGAGACTTCCCCGTAGGGTACAGGGGTCATCAGGAGAAGTCTTCCCTGGTGCCAACCCCCCATCCCTTCCCTAATAACCCCTCAGAATCAATGGTTGGGGTCCCATATGGAACACCTACAGCTAGGGAGCAGGGTGCACCACTCCAAGGTTTTTCATACAACCCTGCCTTCATGGACCAGATAGATCCTTTCCAGTTGGTCCTATCCTGGCTCTTGGAAGCCCAACCCTTGCACTTTTAGCTGACCCAGCCTAAGTCTATGGACTGATTCCAGACACTTAATCAAATTGCCCCCTCATTAGCTTCTGGGGTCCTGGACTCTTAACCCATCGTTCATAGAAAATCTTAGGGCTTGTAAAGTTTTTCAACACACTCTGTGTCATTATCTGGCCTCACGTGTATTACTAGTGACCCCAGTTGCTTCGCACATCATGCCATTCAACGTTTTCATCTGGAGTTGTTTTTCACCTGTAATGCTGAATGCCTCTACAGACTCAATGGATTTACTCCCAGCCCTGTGACCACCACGGAAGGTCCCATGTGTCTTCATCTACCAGTCTTTTGGACGCCTCAGAGTGTCAAATACCCTGTGTCTACAGACCTCTAGGTCACCTTTATCTGACCCCATGGTTGCTGCAATGGTGCACTTTGGTAACCCGGCCACTTATCACATCCTCACCTACTCAGGCCTGGTGGCACACTGGCGTGCTGGGGCACTCTGTTTGGGAAACACTGGCACAGAGCCTGGGCCAACTTAAATCCAAACTGCCCTAGATACAAGACTTATCTTACACCTGGTCAGTCACAATCCTGTTCTCACAGTCATTAGGACTGGACCCTAGTGACCTCACTTGCTGGTCAATGAAATATGTTTCTTAGGTCTCATAGGCTTACAACTGGAAATCTAAAGGCCTTTATCTGGCCCTTCAGTTACCTGTGAGAGGATGAGGTAATAGGGAAGTATCAACTACCCCTAACCACTTCCATGGATTAGCTAGGTCCCCCCTCGACCATGATCTTAGGGTGGCACTCATCCAGTATGAGCTTCTTAGAGGATTCCCTCCTTTCTCCTGAGGGGATGGGGACCAGTCTGTCCCTCTCCATTTCTAACTGCTTAATGTCCAATATTGGAGAACGGGAACCAAGGGAATCTGGTGCTTGTCCAGCAGCTTCCACAGGGACAGACTCCCATGGGTCTGCTACCTCCCCCACCCAATATTGCCCTCTTTAAATCCCTTGGGGGGGCTCCAGAACCCATGGATAGAGATATCCTGTCAATCCTGTTATGGTGCTACACTGCTTCAAGCACTAAAACTTCCGGACCAGTCCTCCTGAGAGCCCTATTCTCCAGTTAAAAATCAACATGGATGTCAGGGGGGTAAGAGCAATGCGCCTCTCCGCCTACCCTCCTGCTAAGGGTGTTTTCCTTCTGTGCTCCCCAAGAGAAGAACTAAGAATTTCCAGGCTTGTAAGGGAAGCTTCAGTATGTTGCAAGCAGCAGAACATTCCCACCATCAGAGGCAGCTTACATAGGAATCAGCCCCTCGCATATGTCTTCCCAAAATACAGCTCGTTGGGGTTTTTAGCACATCATGGATTGGTATAGACACGATGTCCGTGAACAACTGGCCTCCTGTCATATGACTTGCAAACAGCCATGTACCCTTTCTTGGGGTGGTAATCCCCCCCCCCCCCAACACACTTTTGTTTTCCCAACTGCTCGGGGAACTAAGACCCTCACTGATTTTTTCCCCATCTCTCCCTCACACTATTGGGAAGCAGTCTTACACTCCCATGCCCTGGGATGAGGGAATTTAGTGCATACCCCAGTTATAGGCCTAAGAGAAAACTCCTATTCTCAGCAGGAGTTTGTCATGGGGAGCAACAGGTGTGAGATTATAGCCTCATTCATCTCCTAAAGAAATCCCTGGAATGGTGTCTATTGTTTTCAGTAACCTAACCTCACCAAGGGGGAAGCAAGCTACATCATTCTCGGGGTTTTTTGCCTTTACAGACCTACGACGTACCACATCTCAATCTCTAGAGGCCGCCAGGGATCTTACATCCCCTGCATGCTCACAGAAGTCAAGTGGGGCTGCTACTAGCATGGCTCTAAGTCCCCCTGGCACACAGTACAAGGGGGACCTAGGGTAAACAGGGGGTTTGAATTCTGAATCCCTTACTGGCAATCTTCTTCCTTCCTCATTTTTCTTACTACCCTGTGTCTTAATTCTAGCTCCCAGCAGCCCACCACCATTCCCCTGGTAGAGTTTTTCTTGGAGCTCTCTATTGAGGGGAGGTATTGAAGCAGGAAACCCCTGATCTCCTCTTGTTTTCAGTACTTATACTTAGGCCTCCATTCAGTTTTTCCCTACTCCTCTTGACAATTCAAGGGGAGGACACTCAAGAGCCAGTACCCTTGGGATAGCTCGGCATCTTGGGGAGGGATCAACACTGAGTCCAATTTTCAGACTCTAGTAAGATTGTGGCTAGGGACCACGTATCCGTCATCATCGACTTGGTCTGACTGTCTCATGGTTGCCTGAACTTGCAGAAGGGACCCAGAGGTCACCCCTCTTTCTGGGTCCCCTGTTGTATGGTTATTAACTTCCCCCTTTTTGCTTGTTTGTCCGTGGTTACTCATGAAAGGGTCCACTCCTTAGGTCAGAGCCACCCTTCTAGAGCAAGCCAGCCTGGAAACCTTATGTGAACGAGTTCTAGCACATGACCTGCCAAACCTATCTACACATTCAAATATATCAGTGCTAAAACCCCACCAGAGCAGAGAAAGTGGGCTTTAACCTACCTTTACCTCCAGGATGTGAGTGTCACTCATCTCATAGTGGGTAGTCCAGGTCTGGGACTTCCTCTATCTTGATTATTTAGCCACGCTCATCATTGAGGACCCCAAAGTAATCAGGGTGGCCCAGTAGTGTGCCTCGCCTTTAAGGCGGGGTGGCGCAGAATTCCTCTTCACTAGTCACCTCATACACTGTTCTTTCAGAAAAGTTGAGGATTACAGTACACCCCCTAGAAGGGCCGAAAAATTTTTCCCTTCTTTCAGACACCCTCCCATCTTGTGGGTTGTTTTTACGGGGGTAGCCATGCTGAAGGCAGGAAAAACCCAACTCTGCCTTTCATCCACAGTATGGCTAGTAGTCACCTAATACTAAATGATGCGAGCCGTGCTTGATGAAGAATGGTGGGTTACTTACCAGGAACCGTCCTTCTTTGAGATGGGCTGCTCACATAATTCAGGATCCTCCCACCATCCCTGCTACTCAGAGTTGGTGACTAGAAGGGATGGAGGAGAATCGGGGTGGAGCCATATATATAGCCACGTGAGTGGCCAGAGGCGGCATTGGCCGCCGATTCTGCTCTGACAGGCTAGGGTTAATAGTTTCCAACCAATCCTGTGCTGTGGCATGTAGACACCTAAAACTGAATGTATGCGAGCAGCCCATATCAAAGACAGACCGTTACTTGTAAGTAACCCCCTGATTTCTACCCTTATATGGGCAGGGCCCAACTGCATAGGTATCTATAAGGAAAGGAGTGGCAGAATCCATTAAATTTATGGCTTTTTAAATGTTTTTAAATTAATTTTTCACAATATCTCTTGGAACTCAGTACTACTGCTACAACTATACTACAGTCCCTACTCTTCTATTTACATTGTGCTTTTATTGAACAAGATCTCAAAGCATTTTATTGGCTTAATATACATAGGTATCATTTCCCTTTCCCCTTCCATTGACATTCAGCCACCTATCTAGCCACGTGAACAATTGGTGCAGAACTACACAATACTGGTGCAAGGAGAAATTTTGACAAAGGTCATGCAACAAATCTTTATAATTATTAAAACTATCATGGGATACTAAATGTCCATGCAGAAAAAACAGCCTCAGATTTTAAATGTTTACTAGAAAGCCCAATTGCACAGTAAACCACATAGAACTATACATATATAAAATGGTTGTACTGTACAGGGTTGTGCAAATACTTCTGCATTCATTATGAAATGGATTCACAATATTTTTTGTGGTAAAACTAGTTTGCACTGCAAATCAAGAAGGTTTGATTCAAACCCTGACATTTCCCAACTGAATCTCATTGCAAGGGCATATGCATGGATCAGATTTACTTGCTTACAGTCTAGTTTATTTGCAAAGGTCTGCCGGTGTGTAGGGCCTAGGAGTCTAAGGGTGTGTTCACACAGCATTCTTATTTCAAAACAACTCCTCCCCTGGCAGGAGCAGCTGCGCTGGGAATCCCAGGCCGCGCTTCCTCCAGCCCCAACAGCAGCCGCGGGCTCCAGCCAGGTGCCCGGGACCCTGCCGCCAGGTTTGGGGGCAGCCCGGGCTTTAAAGCCCCTGGGGTGAGGCGCCCCGCTGCACCTCACCTGGTGGGTGCCTGCAGCCCTCTGCAGGCACCCGTGGGGTGCAGCGCCCCTCTGCGCTGCCCCCTCCCCAAGCGAAATAGTATGTTCACACTGTGGACATGCTATTTCGCTCCCTTATTTCGAGGACACTGTTTTTGTCCTTCGAAATAAGGTGTTTTGAAATAAAGGGCTATTTCGAAACAGCTTGTTTCAAAACATCTTGTTTTGAAACAAGCCCTCTATGTGTGAACATAGCCTAAGTGTTCATACAACAAAAAAGCACTGATTTGAAGGACACACATTTCCATATATAAGACAAAGAAATATTGTCAACCAGACTGTGAACAAGCAATAACTCACACAGTTAGTCCTGTTGAAGTCAAGAGGACTAATGTGAGTACCTGCTCAGTGCTCAGAACTGGGAGTCAGCAGTTCACACTGAGGCCTTTAGTGAACTCAAAATGTATGGCTGTATGGAAATCAGTTCCCCATACCTGGCAAGGCTGCAGAAGGTAATAACTAGCCAGTCTACATAAGTCGGATGGACAAGGAATAGGAGAGATTTCCCCAACTTCTAACGGACTTTTTTTTTCGTGAGTGGTACAATAACCCAAATGCAGCCAGTGAGCTAGCTTCTGCGACAACTGAAGTTGACCTAACACACATTGCAGTGACCTCAGTCGTAGAAAGTCTTCCTGAATATGTCTATGGTAACACCATGAACCCCTCTGTGTCTCTCTGCCAGGGGACAAGTCTCCATCAATATGGACTGTGGAGGATTGTACCCAGGGCAAATGGACATATCTGCCAAGTTGTACAATATACATGAGACATTTCATGTCCACTAATTACTGAGTTGATTTGCAAATAAATTGTGCCTATAAACATGAACTTAAATGTACAATAAAAGACACCCTTCCCCCAGCTACTGGTGATGTTAGGACATGGAGCTGCATAAAACTTGATTGCTCTTACTGGGGCAGGTAATCTATAGCCCATAGGACTAGCCTTCTTGCTTGCATATATATATATATATATTTAAAGAATTTAATTGCTCATTTTATTATAATACATTTATAGATTTGCATTACAGTATTTTGGCTGTAACATGAGAAACCTATAGGCCACATCCTCTAGGATGAGCTAAGGCAAATTAGAATATGTTCAGAACCTTTAGACTAGCTATGTGATAATGAGCTAAAGCATAAAGCATACATATGTTTGTAACCTTTTTCCTAGATATGTCAGGCTGTGTTAAGATGGGGGGCTATCTATGTTCATGTCTTTAGTGAACTTAATGGGTACATCGCAAAGAACATGGTTAGGCCAAAAAATAGCAGTCAGAATGAGCTAATTGTTTCAAAGTGTCTGGATATGTTATTGATATGCATGAATATGCCACCCTATAGGATAAGTGTACCCTGATATTTTGTAAGTGAGGAAGTTAAGTTTGGACATGGAAGGAGGGCACATAGTGCTCAGGTTATAAGATGGTCAAACTGCCATGTTAAGTTAGGCTTAATCCTAGTCGTATCTACAGATTTCTTTTAGTTCTAAGTTAGATCTTGCAGGCTACGTCTCCACTAGCCAAAGTTAGATTGAACTTGTTAGTTCAAGCTGACAAGTTTGAGCTTAGTTCGAACTAACCTCAGGTTAGTTTGAGTCTACATCGTGCTTAGTTTGAACTACCATTGGTATTTACTAGTTTGTACTAACAGTTTCTGAGTTTGAACTAAGGAAAGGTTAGTGTGGCCATAGGCTAATTTAGTTTGAATTAAGCCTCCTTAATTCAAACTAAATTGGCAGTGTAGACATAGCCATAGTCCTTCTATAGCTCTTAGTTCTCTATCATCTCCTGAGCTCTCCACCTGCCACTCAAGAACCGAGGAACCTTAGTATCAGCATATAGGGGTGAGGCTGGTCCTTTGTTACTTATTGTCAGGTTATCAAGGAAGCATGTGGGTACATTAATCTAAAAAACCTGATAGTATATAATACCACATGTATCCCTAGAACAATATTATTGCCCTTGTAATTCTGATTGATTATTATCCATTTGATTATTATTTTATTTTATCTGAATAAAAGTCTTTAAGGCTATATTTTGGTTCTTGGTGTAAGCATCCTTTTTATATCACCTGAAGGTCCTTGCAAAACTCTCTGTAACCTAATTCTGGGACAAGAACTTTATTATCTTCTGATCAGAATTACTGGCGGGTATATAACCACATTCTGTAAACAAGAAAATTAAGCATTTAAAATCAGGCAACAAAGTGGGCAATTGTATGGATATCCAGGATATTCTGAAGGGTAGAAGAGCCTGAGTAGGAAGCCAAGGGAGGTCACTGGGTGGGTGTTCAGTGGAGTAAAGGAGTCGTCTGTGATAAATGGGGGAAGAATAAAGGGTGCTATGAGCTCCCAGGGAAACAAATGGTGATGGTAACTCCCAGGGGTGCTTCTGTGTATTGGGAAGTAGGGTACTTTCTATTGGGGCAAGTGTTTGAGGTGGCAGATGGTCCTTGGGCTCCTGAACTGAGGGGAGCTATCTAGCTAGTTGAGTTGCTGATTGCAAAGGCAAATAGCTTGGAACCTTTCCCTTTGTGCTACTGAGCCTAATGTCTTCTCCTCCAGCTACGCCTTCTTACCCCTGATCCTACAAGAAGAGCAGCAAGACAGGACTCCTTCATTAGACACAGCTGCAGCCCCTTGTGGCCCAACTGCAGAATCACAGATAAATGTTTGACACCTTCCCACGGCCTTTCAAACGTGAGAATCCAGCTGAGATGTAGGAATGTCCCATACCACTGCCAAAGTTGAGACTTCCCTGTGAGATAGGTGACACTTGGCAACCCTCAAGGGGAAATATTTCATTTAAGAGCATCACTAGGCAGCCTCCAGAGGGGATGACCACAACCTAAAGCTATGTTCCACCAGAGAGGTTGGTAGTGTAAATATTGCCTATCTTCTTTGATGGCGCGAATTCTATAATAAGCACAGGAGTCATGTAGAGGGGTTTACTTAGTCTGCTCTCCTTGAGATAGCCAGTGAAAATGAACTCTGTTGAGCTAAGCTGTCTGGCCTGGTGTCAACTAATCACAAGCACAGGAGAGATATGATTAGGTGACCTGTCTTATGTAATGTATCCCTATGGCTATGGCTTGAACCAAAAGTGCACAGTAATAAAAAAGATGCGAAAATGGTGCTGGCTTCCAGAAAGAGCAGAAAGGAGTTCTATCAAATCACTGTAGATTTATGAACCCAAGTCTAATTTAAATCTAGCTTGCATCTGTGCGCTTCTGCAATTTGAGCTGAAAATTTCACACAGCTCTAATATCCATTCTTTTTTTTTTTTCCCCGAAAAGGGATAACAGGTCTAATATCAACTGTATTCAGACTCCTTTGGTGCATGATAATATAAATATAACAAATGAGAGTGGTTTGTATGTTCCCTGAACTAAGTATCTTATGCTAGAGATGCAGCCATTTGGGGAACTAGTTATAGTGAAGTTGCAAATGTGATTTATTTTTGCTGAAGGGAATCTGTTTTGAATATAACTTTAGAAGACAAAGCAAGCTTTTATCAAGAAGCAAGAGGCACATAGAAGAAAATGTATTTTTAAATATGAGCACAGCTATTGTGTTTATATTAGTATTGTATACCCGCTATTGATTTTTGGTCCTTTCTTGAGTTATCAGTTGTCTACACTTTCAAATGGCCAGCTGTAAATTCAGTCCATTTAATCTCTTTTGTATCTGTATGCATACGACTGAAACTTGTCCGCCTGAACACAGTTATTTTCCTGCTGATTTTGTATCTACAATTAACTGTCTACTTCCAAAATACACCTTTCTACAAATCCAGCCCACTGAATCAAACTCATTACTTTAAGACATTTCTGTGGGCAAAGGTTATGCTTTTCTGAGCTATATTAATCTCTTTGTCTAAACATCACAAGCTTAATTGGTTTAGATCAGACTTATACTGTTTTGAGTAAAAGGGTGTGATTAATGTACACTAAAGAGGACTGGATCAGCACAGTCTGATTCTACAGCATACACAAACCTATTATCAATTGAACTATGAGAGTGCTTGGGAAAACCCAGCTTTGGTAAGCAAGTTTCTTTACAAAAACCACTAAAGAAGGAGAGTAAATAAAATGTTTCTGCATTGTGCTAGGGATTTTCCATCAATGGAGTTACATGGTAAGCAAAGCCTGTAGGACAGAGTTTGCTCTGCTGCCTGATTAGGAACCAAACTGCCCGCTGGCAGAGAGGGTTATATTTCACATTTGCAACTAGCCAGCAATGTGGAAACAGAAGGAAACCTGTGAGTTGCAAGAATGGTCCTTTTCCAGCATTCATTGTCTCTTATTGTTCCCCATGAGCCAGAGGAAGGAGAAGTGGACTGAGCAACAAGAGATTGAAGGAAACAAACAGTGCAAGTGACAAAAGTGCTAGCCTATTCCAACTGCACAAGCTGTGTGCAGTCAGCCTGGCACTCAGATGAAAAAGCAAGAACTCGGAGGCAAGATAAAGGCATCAATAGGTCCTTCTCTCCTCAACCTAATTCTCTCTTCTATATACAACAGGACACATAGAATGGAAATTGCCACGGGAGAGTAAAACTACCACCGTGTTGCCAACTTTTGATTTTATTATGATAACTGTGATACTTGTCTTTTTAAAACCCTTGCACCTGGACTCATGAGAACCTCAGCTTTCATTTGAAAAAGAAAGAAAAGAAGCAAGTTTCTAACATTCACAGTTGTGAAAGAAATCTGTAAATTGTGACACTAGCATATCCTGAAGCCTCAAAAACTAGAAGTCAAAGTAAAAGGAACCAAAATTTACAGCGTTTTAGTCAATCTTGAGATTTTAGAGTCCAGCTCCTTGGGTGTGTTCACACAGCACTCTTATTTCGAAACAACAGAGGTTGTTTCGAAATAAGAATTACCCTGTTCACACGACGCACGGTTGTGTCGAAACAACGTGTTCCGTTGTTTCGAAACAACACTGTTTCAAAATAACTTAAACCTCATGTGGGGACGAAACAATAATGTTTCGAAACAATTGTTTCGAAACAATGCCGTCTGAACATGTTGTTTCGAAACAACGGTGACTTGTTTCAAATTAACTGTTGTCTGAACCTGCTATTTCACTTTGAGCTTCTTTCCTTAATTCAAATTAACAAACTGTTAATTTGAATGAACTTATTTTGAAATAACCCCTTATTTCGATACAAGTTGTTTCGAAACAACTTGGATCGAAATAACCCCGTGTGTGAACGTAGCCCTTGTTTCTAAACATTTAGTGTCGGCAGTGCTGAACAAGGGTAGAGAGATAAGAATCAGAAGTGATGAAAGATAGCACATAAACTAGCCAAAAAGAGAAGGAAAGACACAAAGAGAGTACAGAACTAGGAGACAAAAGAAAAATAAAGATTGAAATCAGGGACGCAGCCCCCCCTCCCATGCAAAGAATATTAAACAGGGAGATGGAAGGGACCAAAATCAAAAATGAATGGGAAAAACAAATCAAACAAACCAGCCAAACAAAAACCCACTAGCTGAGATGCAGCAAACATGGAAGGGTGAAGTACAACCCAGCTTCAATCAAAAAAAGACGGGATCCCTGGGATATCCACAGAACTCTTCTTGACTATGCTTCCATGAGCTCCCCAGTGGCCACTGCCCCAGCCCTCACCGTGAAGGAGGAGTTAGCAGAGCACAAGTTAAAGCATCAGCATGGGCATTAGCCTAGACTTGAAATTCCCCAGAGGTCTGAGTGAGGTGTTATGTCGCAGCTCACTCCTGATCACAGTTGTCCCTACTGTCTAGACAGGACCCTTTGAAACTGCTGTGCCTGAAATCTCCCAAAGGGACTCAGATGCTCACATTGTCATGAGTAAAGCTGTGCTGCTGAATTTGCTCCATCCGCTGACAACATCATGAGTCAGCTAGGCTGCTGGACAGACTGGCCCACCTGATTAGCTGAGGAAGCTAGCAGGCTGGTTCTTAAGCCCAACAGCAGCAGTAGCTCATTGGTTGCTCAATGCACATGCCCACAGATTCTCTACCTCCCTGTGCTTGCCTCACTCCAAGCTCCAAAGGGGTAGCCGCGGGGCTGGCTTTACTGTGAGGCAAGGGACAGACATGGCTTCAGGTGACAGTTCTTAGGGGCGCCTAGACCCCCTGAAGATCAGGCTGGCTCCCGCCTCTTCAACTCTTTCTTAGCAGCTCAGGCACTGTTAGTCAACATGCAGCTTAAGTCATGTGGGCAGAGTGCACTTTAAATCCCTCTGCAGGCAGATGCTGGAGATTTATGCACTTTGGAAAACTGTTTTCAACCTCCATGAATGAGATGGGGAGGGGTGCCAAATCAAAATCTGGCTTGGGGCATCACAACCCCTTGAGCCAGCCCTGGGTAGCCATGTTAGTCTAGTTCAGAAAAATCCTCTGATCCTATGACTTATATTTCCCTGCATTTATTTTCCTCCCATTCTTCTGTACTTCTTCACCTTCTAGTGTCTGATGGCATGGAATTCTCTGCCACAAAAGCTTACACAATAAATAAATGTGTTAGTCTTTAAAAATGCCTCTAGACTCCTTGTTTGTTTTTGTCCAAGCTGTGCTCCTGCTTTGCTCCTCCACTGCTCCAGCCTAGGCCCTACCATGTATCTGGCCTGGTTCCAGTCCCATACCAGCCCTCCTCCTGTCCTCCCTGATGCTGGATAATCTGGTTCTATCCTTGCTCCTGATTTCTGGCTCAACTCTGCCTTTCTTGACCCATGGCTCTGGCATTTGAACTCTCCATAGTGTTCTGACCGCTGGGCCACATTCTGATTCTGGCTCCATCACTAGCTCTGACATAAATTACCTCTGAATTTGGACCACCAAATTTTGCATGCGTGACACTGTAGGCACATTTTGTCAAAAAACTCCAAAAATTATAGATAATCTTCTTCCAATGCTCACTCCTCAGCAATCCCACACCGGTTGCTTATTAGTGTTTGTTCCTACTATACGAAACCCCATTTTTATATCTTGGTATTAAAAAACAATAGGAAAATAAACATGGATATGTAATTTAATAATTTCAGCATTTGCTTAACGTGGCTCACAGCATCCTTCATAGCTAAGCACTTAGTGAACCCCCAGCACTATGGAGTAGTGCCTTAGGACAGTGGTTTTCAAACTTTTTGTTTATCTGAACCAGTTGAAAAAAATCATTTATGCCCACAACCCTAAAATTAACTCTTTGAGCAATGCATTCCAGTCTTGTAGCAACAGCAAAAGCTGGGTGCTGTGACCCAGTGCCAGAGGATCTGTGACCCAGTACTGGATCCCAACCTTAAGTTTGAAACCACTGCCTTAGGAGTCTCTCCTGCTTTGAGATCCTCTCATCACAGGATGAGGGTGAGTTGTCAATCAGGAAGTTACACTTCCCTGACTCTCCTGATGCAGCTGCACAATCCCTGTGCTTCAATGTAAGTCAGATCAACTTAGGAGCTATATTAACTTATACTAGTTAGGTATGGTCCCTTATGGGGTCATACATCAGCTGAAAATTGATTGAGCATAGGCTCACTTGGCTTTTTCCGTTCTTGGGCTTCCAAAGCATTCAGCCCATCCAATAAACGAGGCACTATGGAGGACCAAATAGCCTGACAGCTGTGAAGACTAGTTTATGACAGCTAAATGTTCCCTTTCATTGGCAGAATTCTCCCCTGGATCATAAAGGCCAAGCAGATGTGGTTTAAGGAAATCTGAGGCAATTAGCATAAATGTCTCAGGTGCCAACACCCAGCCTCCCTCACTCCCCCACCTCTGCCTCTATGCTGAGCCACCGGACCTGCAAATGCATAGCTGCACCTGGCCTGCACAGCTTTCCAGGAGAGCACTGCAGTACACTCTAGGAGTTGTAGTTTTTCTATTCAGGCCCTAGATCTCAGCTCAAGTCCAACTGGTGGGCAGGTGGGCGGACTACTTCTCCCACCATACACTGCAGCCGGAAGCTAGGACGGAGAGGATGGAGGTACACAGACTACGCCGCATCAGCCAGTGGTGTGCTTATTTATAATTTGTTTAAATAAATAGCGAAGGCGGAGGGCCCCCCATGACATGAAGGCCCCAGGTATGGACTCTATAGCCCTATGCAGTAATCTGCCCATGAAGCCAAGTTCTAATGCTTTAAACTACCAGTGTGGAAGGAAGGATCACGATCATAGGTCTGTCTGCCCATCTATTCTTGCTGCTTTGCATCAGCTTCTTTTGAAAGAAGTTGCTGGACACACAGCCCTTCCCAGACCATGCCACTGTTGCTTTCTCCCCTCCTCCTTAAATGAATCCCATATTACAAACACCTCCCTTCACTGATACTTCCTGTCACAGGCCCCAATCTGACCTACACCTCATCTTCAATCTCCTCTAGTCAATACCACATATGACCTTTCAGCAGGACCATAACTAGGGCGGGGCAAACAGGGCAAAGCCCTAGACACTGAATTTTAGAGGGTGCCACCAGACCCTACCTGGCGCTGAAGAGGAATGTGCCCTTGCCGAAGGCACATTATTCCGGGAGCCAGCCTGGGGCTGGGGAAGTTCATCTCCTGCCCTGACCCCAAACATGCCATCTGTGGTGGCTGGCTGACAGGGGAGGAACCCGCCTGGCCCTGGCTGGCTGGCCAGTTGCATTGGCTGGCCGGTAGGGGAGGCATCCTCCACCCAGCCCCTGGCTGTGCTTGCCCAACTGTGGGGAAGGCACTCCCCCGCCAGGCCCCTGGCTGCTCCTTCCCAGCACCCCCTGCCCAGTTCTGGGGACTCGGATGGGCCAACAGGGAAGGCACCTGGGGGACTGGGGCTGCATCTGGCTCCTCAGTCCAGACTGGATCAGGCCCCAGGCGCCAGAAGGCCTAGTACGGCCCTGCCTTTCAGTTCCTTACTTTGCCCCTTCCTTACCCATCCATCACCCAGTTTGCCTTACCACCAACTCCTCACCTCCCCCTTGAGGTTATCTTCTCATATCCTGCTCCCTCCCATTACTGCCCACCTCCAGCATCCAGTTCACCATGTGCAGAGTGGGGTAATCTGTGCTCTCTGGTGTCCCAGTGTAAATCCAGAGCAAGCTAATGTTTAAGCAATTGAGTTGCTCTGGATCTACATCAGTTTAAGCTGAGTTATCCAGTTTCAGTCTTTAGGTGACCATCATCTACTCCCAGTGACCTAACTGGACACAAAACAAGACAACCAAGAATATTACCAGTTAGGACTATGGTGAACTGGGAGAACTGCCTACTGCTCCATGCCTGGTTCTAGCCAGCTACTGGTCTTTCTTTATTTCGAAGGACAAAAGTCACCTTTAAATCGAGGGAGACTTCAGGAAGTAATCACACAGCTATATAGAAAAGTACATAAAAGCATCCTTGGCACAAAAAATGTAAATCACAACACTTACCACTAATGTATTTTCTTTTCTTTCTCCTCTTTTTTTTCTAAGGCATATAAAAAGAAAAATAATAAAATAAAATTAAAAAAAAAACTGGCATGGTTATCATTCATGTTGATGTCAACAGCCCTACATAGACAGGTAACAGGAAAATACCACCCCAGGGATTCTATTCATGGTGCACAGCAGGGCCCTGTCTGTAATTACTGTGGCCTAGTTATTTCTCAGGGAAAAAAAGTCCAGCACCAGATCCTTTTTTTTTTTCCTTAATAGGTGAAGTTGAACCTAAAGCACTGTAATTTTAATCAAATCTTTCCCATCTGCGTGTAGTGTCTCTGAGAAGTTGAAGATTTAAGTGTATGTTGTAGGGTTTGCTGAATAGTCCCAGCGGGGGGAGAAGGGGCAGAGAGACGGTAATTATGTTACACTTAAAGGTATTTCTGTTGCCAAGGAAGGTTTTCCCCCCACCCCCACCCCCTTCCCCTAGTGAGGGTTAAGATGATGTCATGGACAGAAAAGGAAATACTGCAATGGAATAGAAGGCAAACTCAGAGCAAGAGGGGGAAATGATGAAGCTGCACTTTATAAATTTCCCTGAGGATTGTTTTAGTAAATAAAATGTTTTAAAGCTCAGTGACAAGGTTTTGTGGAATTGTCATGCATGGAGGCCTTCAACACAAAGAATAATATACTCAGATACTAGCATTTGTATACATGTTAGTTGGTGATCGTAGTGACCAGACTCCCAAAGACCCTTCCATTTTTACTCCTCCACATCTCTTTATATAGACAACATCCATCTTACAACATAGCTTCTGTGGCTCATGCCAACATCTGTGGCAAAACTGCACAATCAGACCTATATAATAAATATAACAGCTTATCAAATACATTGCAATGGCAACTAAAAAGAAATTCACAAAATGCATCCTCTTACAACTTTTAGAAATATTTTGGTTTTGGGCTGCCCACTAATACAACAACAGGTAGGAAATGCTGGCAGCTGGCCATGTTCACAAATAGAGATTCAAGATATCAACATAGTTTAAACTAAGTCTTAATGTTTGTAAGAAAAGAATTTTAATTTAAGCAACAATCTGCAAAAACCACCAATGTAGCCCTAAATGTGGTTAAATTGCCTCATTTTATTGCCAGCCTGATTCTCTTTTTTCAGTTGTATCAGTGTGCAGCAATGACAACATTCAGTGATGAATTGTCACTCTCAATCATGTACTTCTGTATTTTTCTTCAGAACAGTTAGAGACACTGTCTCTCATATATTTAGGGAGATTATCCTGGACTGCAATGGATACAAAACATTTAGTGTCATGTTCTCCTCACAGTTACAATAGCATAACTCTGTTGACTTCAATGGAGTTGAATTAGTGTGACTGTGAGGAGACTTTGCCCAGATGGCAGCAGTGTTTGGGTCCTTCTGGTATATTTTCTTTTTCAGCAAGTATTCTTCTGAACAAAGATATTAGAAGTTGAAAGCAGGGAAAGCTTCAGTCTAGTGTACACATCTCAAAGAGGTCCAGAAGAATTGTATAATTTCAGCTAGATTGATTCACTCAGTGACCGACAGGCCAGCTCCGTAGCCCTCCCAAATCCTCTCTGTGCCACTCCAGTAGCACAAAGGTGGCATAAAGCTGCCTCACAGAGATTCATCTATTTTAGGCTCTGGAGAGAATTTGGCTGGCATCTGGCATAGGTGTGTTGCTGAAGTATTTTTTAGGGATTTGTACCAACTGGTGGAACTTAGAGCAGTTTATCAGGGACCTCATCAGACTGGAGAAACAGAATAGTTGCTTTTACACACCTCTCCTTCTCTCCCATGATTGCAACTGAGGATTTATCACCAGGTGTTTATTTCACTTCCAATGCATGAAATAATTTGTGTTAAAGCTATCAATCAAGGTTTCTCGTGGTCTATGCTTTATTCAATTAAAGCAAAACAAGGAATTGAGGTACAGAAGCAAAATGGTAATTACCCATACACCAAAGCAACTTGATTAAGACATTCAGCTCTTGCCAAAAGCGCCACAGGATTCTGTAATGGCTTGAAGTGCTTAAACTCTCAGTTATATGCCTCAGCTGAAAGAGACGAACTCCAATAACCCAGGTCCCTCCAATGTTACATTGGGGTACTGCTTCAGAGATGCCTTACAGGGCAAAGTGCCACCATACAAAGCAGCAAAAGTAACCTCTACATCTATGACCTTGGATTTTTCTTTATCCAAGTGCTTTGCAGGCCCATCCCTGCATTTAGTGAAAATGATCTATAGTTAAAATGTCAAATCGAACTACACTATGAGACAGTTATAATGTAATATGTGTTAGTAAATTGCAGATCCCTAAAACAATGGCTTTTTTCAGTCCTACACATGAAGTCAGGACATTACAATGAGGTCAAATATTCATGGCCACTTTGTTCAGGTGTCACTAGATTGTGCTAAAATGCTGATATAGGGCAAAAGCACAAACAGTTGCTCCTGGTCTATTGTTCTCAACTTCAGATGTTTCAGGAGGAATGAGAGAAGAAACATAAAAACAAAAACCCCAACAAGGGATATGCAGCAAAATGGTCTGGACTTTTCATACCATGGAAGCCATATGCAGGTTTGCCCTCTTATCTGCTCGAGCTTTGAAAATCCAGTATTTTCCCTCCTTTTGTTATGACCCAATGACAAGAAAGAAGGAGCCACAAGAAAATGAAGGTGTTTTTCATTTGTGGATTTACTTTATTTGTTTTCAAAGACACCACGAAGGGCATTTTTAGAGTGACATGACCATTACCACTTTGCCTTCTGCTCTGACACACAAGTCACATAGCAACTTCTACCACTCCATAGCAACCTCCCTACTCTTCACACAAAGACAAGCTTGCCTGTTAATTAAAGAAAGTCTACTTTTAATTATATAGAGAGAAAGAATCTCAAAATAAACTCTCACTGAAAAGGGTTTGTAAAATATGTTCTCAACCTATGGGACACATTTTAAATAGAAAACTTGCAATGCAGCATTAAGGATCTATAACTAAGAATCAGGAAATGCAAAAGTTAAGATTTATACAGCAACAGCATCGCTGTCAAAGTTTGTACCTTATTTATTTTGTGTTCTGCATAAACAGAAATAATAATAAGCCCTATTTCTATTAGGGAAAAACAGGAAGGAAAAACGCTACTTATACACAAGATGGCTGAATGCATATTTTTTTAAAAAAAAACGTTAACTGCCTAGATAATGTTAAAACAAAACTGGAAGGTTTAATGGCAATTACTGTGTGTCTCAAAGAGCACTAGTGCACTGTTTACAAGAAACAGTGTCTTCAGTAAGTGAAGCGGAAAACAAGTTGGGGCCCTCCTGGGGTAAATGGGGCCTGGGAATAAACAGAATACCCAAAATACGCTTGGACGAGGGATGTCAGCCTCAGAACCCCTGCTCTAATTAGGCAGGAAAGGACGGTAGAGATACCTGGAAAGCTGCTTCCCTGTTAGTGGTGCAAGAGAGCAGCATGGAAGCTAATTCAGGCTTCCTAAGCTCTCGGGAGACCAGTGAATTCTGAGTTGTGGAGCCTGTAAGCCCAGATAATTTGAACTGAGCTTGTGATATAATGGTCGTACGTTCAGATAAACAGCGTTTGGGGGAAAAATATAGGCACTGAAAGGCTGGGCAGTAGACAGGAGGGAGCAGGTGAAGAGACAGCAGTGGAACAAAGCTGTCAATGCAAATATATATTAACACTCCTCCCTGTCTCAGCAAGGAGAAGAGCTCACATATGGAGAGCAGAGTGATACGGAGCAGAAGAAATGTTGCCTCCATTCCCTAGATGCTATTGGCCAATTTGGAGAAAGGTGGGGAAGCCGAACTGGGAGAGATAAGGGAAGCCAAACTGTAGAAATAAGAGGGTGGCCCTTCCTTTCTCCCTGCTAGTTTCTTTCTCTCCACACTGCACCCTGGTAATTTAAAAGGAGCAGCTACACCAGTTAATTGATTCAACATTAATCAAGTTGCAGTCTGCCACTTACCTCCATCCTATATGTCTCATTTTTCCTGTACAGGATTATCAACAGCAACAGGATTGTAGGAAAACACATTATTGTCATGTGAGTTTTAAAGCCAGGGGCTGCTACATGGGAACTTGAGAAAACAATCTAGGAGGGCTCTGGCGGGAACCATGATCAACAAAATGTAGTACAGGTAGTCCTCACTTAGTGACCGGGTTCCGTTCCTGAAACCCGGTTGATAAACGAATTGGTCACTAAACGAGGAGCAGCCCTTACCGGTATTTCAGGCATAATGTACTTTACTGGTAGTGGGTTTTTCAACCATCGGTAGATAGTTTTAATGTCACCTTTACATCATTTATAACATTTTTAATATATATTTTAAATGTTTTAAGCTCTAATGTACTAAACTTAGTTTGCATAGTGTACTGTAAATATAGGTAATCTGAGAGAGTTGATGCGAGTTCTCATACATCGCCATAATACCAACTCATCAGAGAGCCGGTCATAACTCTGAGGGGTCACTAAACGAGTAGGTCACTAAGTGAGGACTAGCTGTATTAATTTTGCAAGTGGTATCCCTCTATTCTGCAAGAACCTAGGAATTGCACCCTCTACCTTCTGAGTTCTGCATTCACAAACTATACACTTATAAGAAGAAAGAAAGTTTAGTTTAGTTTAGTTTAGTTAAACAGGCCTTTGGATAACTGATACAAATAGAACTATTAAAGCATGTGTGAGAATAGACACTTTCAAATCATATACAACTTCAAGGACATTTGAATTCTGTTATTAAATGATATACCCTTAACGAAGGGGGAAAAAGCCCCATGCACTAGCATTTGACAGCATGTTATTATATAGACAATCATACATGCACATATCCCCACTCACGTACATATGTGATAAACATGATTGCATGGTAAAGTTTTCATGCTTTATTGGCATGATCTTGGGATGACTAGATTACTACTGCTGGCGAAATAAGCAGATGATCTCAGATGAGTGCTAGTAAGATCTTTATATCAAGCACCCAGTAACTAACATATAGATCACAGAATAACTATCCCAGAAATTTTTAGAGTTTTTTTTTTAAAAATGATATCAGGACTATTTCCTGTATCTCTCCACCTTTGCAGTGACAAGTCGGGGCTACCCTCAATTTTGCCTTTGCTTTGGGCAAGTTTTCTGAAGATCTTCAGTTTTGTAGAATTAAGGCCAGAAAGGCTCTTTTATGATTTACAAACAACTAGCCTGACCAGCATAGCAGAGGACACAGAATTTCACCTAGTAGTTCCTACAGTGGAGGAGATTATTCTCCTCTACTATGTGAATGAACCATATCAAGCCTAATAAAATGATGGAAAGGTTGCAGTAGGTTTATTCTCATTCCCTGGCTAAGGCCCTAACCAGCAAACACTTCAAAATGTGAGTAGGTTCACAGACTTCAGAAATCCAATGCAACAAGTTAAGCACACACTTAAATTCTTTGTTGGATGTGGGTCTACAAGTCTACCACAGATTTCCTTGGGACTTAGTAGTCAAATACAATCCTGGTATGCAGAATTCACCCCCTTTTGCCAGCAATTAATTTGGCCACAGGTCTTATCAAGCAAGAAGCTGTGTCGTGATTGCAAAATGTCTTCTGAAGCTTCATAATCCTTCAAGAAAGGTGTTGACACAAAAGAAAACTAAACTCCTCCTTCTTTTGATATTCTAAACATAACCAACCATTCAGGAATCAAAATACTACTCTTAATCTACAGAATCTGTGTCCTAATAATAATTTTTTTAAGAATCCCAGCAAAATATCTTTTTAATATTTTCTTTAACTTTCAGATGTATATTCCATCATAATACAAATCCCTGTGAACTAAAATTAATGTATTTCAAACTGTAGTCTATTCCAAACAAAGGTTAGTCAGATGAAATTATTAAATTACTCGGATTCTGTTTTTCATTCCTGTTAGATTTCCCTGCAATGTCAAGGCAAAACCATTGCTTTCTGACTGAAAACTCTATTAATCTGGAGACATATGAAACAATCAATTTCATCATATTAAAATAAAAACAAACAAACTTACTTTAATGCAAAGTTTCAAAAGTGACTAGTGATTTGGGATGCCCCACTGGACACACAGTGAAGGGACCTCATTTTTTGATGTGCTGATCACCCTTTAAATGTTCTTAATTTAGACAGACAAAATTACTAGTCACTTTTCATAATTTGAGTCTTGAGTTTATTGTCCAAACTTTGATTTTAAGCAAAGTAGCCCACATGCAAAATATTAGGACTATTCTTTTAATTGCTGAAGAATTATTTCAATGGAAAGCCATATTTTATTTTTAAAATATTGATATCTTTAATCATTTATGCTCATTTTGATCTTTTCTTTTGTAATAACAACATGACACTCTAGAACATACAGAGTGCTGAGGTAAAATAATGTCAGGATTAGCAGAAAACTCCAGAGATTGCTATCATATTACATCATCCCAGTATGGTTCTTACCCTGTGGCGTGTATTATTGGGTAATTAAGGCACAGGAAATGATGTATATGAAATGATACATCTTCCTTATTTCCAGTGAAATAAAAATTTCAAATCAAAAGCATCTGTCTTTTTTCATTTATATGTCAAAATGTAATTGGCTATGGCTGGAGTTTGTTGCCTTTATTACTTTTAATAGCTGTACAGCCACTGATTGCCCAAGCTGATGGTTAATTTAATTCCTGTCAATACAATATTGGGCCTGTCTGCATATTCAGGCCATGATTAACTGCAGCAGAGTCCATAACTGTAGTGTTATTATTACTGCATTTAACTACCTCTCGGGAGAAGACAAATTAAATTATGTTGAAAATGCTGTTGATTATCATTACCGACTTATTTGTAGAGCACAATTACTGATCTGTTGTAAAATAAATCAAATTTTTTATCATCTTGGTATAAATTAAATGTAATGTAGGCGAATGGAGAGTGGTTACCGAAAGAGTTCAGGCAGCTTTGTATAAGTCAACCGAGCACTGAATTAAAATAATAATCACAGATGAACATGATATTATATTTTAATAATAAGCTACTTTGTGACCAAGTGTGGCTCATAGATTATGGGACTTCAACAATAAAAAAGCAAACTTAAAATGCTTTATGAGCTGTTGACTTTAACAAAAGGTGGAGGCCTTCATATAAATTAATTTATACCACTGCTTCTGCACAAGGTAAGAATCATAGTTCAAGTAACTAATTTTAGGCACTTCTTTAAAAATACAATTACACTAATAGCTTACATACAACAGTCGTTTAGCTCTCCTCTTCCAGCTGTAATACCCACCCTGCCATACTGCATTATATCCTTACTGAATGTGCCATGTTACTGACAACTGCAGTTACAACAAAATAACTGCAACATTTGTGCACAAATTTAATGTATGCTAAACACTCTTGAATACATACTCCATAGCATCATTATTTCTAAAAAGGACAAGATGGTTGCTATAGCTTATTGGATGAGGAAAAGTGGAAGCTGGTATGAAGGAGCATTTTCCAGCCCTTTACACAGCTGTGAGGGGGGCAGTTACAATCCCAGTCATTGAGTTCTGAGTCTAAATGAGGATGAGGAAGGTGACATGGGTAGGAGGAGTATGGTGCACATTTCCTTTTACACATCTCATCAGAGTTAAGATGATGAATGGTGAAGGTGAGGCCGCGCCTATCACTGAGGGAAGCATCTTAACATGGTATAAACAGTCATAGCTCCATTGAAGTCAATTGAGAACCTCCTGGTTATGAACATGAGAGCTCTGAATTGACCAGTCAACCACACATTTCATCTGCACCTGGGAGTATTCAATCAGGCAGGAACAGAGACCCCCAGCTCCACACACACACACCCAAAAAAGAGAGGAAAAAAAGAGAGAGCAAATACAGTAAAGGCTGTGTTAAATGTAAACTATTTAAAAAGAGATTTAAAAAAAATTGACAAGCTGAGCAAATTATTTCAGTGCTCATTTCATTTAAATTAGGATGGTTAAAAAGCAGCATTGTTCTTCTGCATAGTAAAGGTACAAATCTTTATTAAGTCAATGTTCAGTGGCAAGCTTTAGAAAGAACAACCGTAACATGTGGTTCAGAGTTACAAACATTTCAGAGTTACAAACAATCTCCATTCCCAACTCAGTAAATTCATGGACAACACCAAGCTGGGGGGGGGGGTGTAAACACACTGAAGGAGAGGGATAGGATTCAGGGAGACCTAGACAAATTGGAGCATTGGGCCAAATGAAATCTCTTAAAATTCACAAGGACAAGTGCAAAGGCCTGCACTTGGGACTGAAAAATCTCATGTACTGCTACAGGCTGGGGGCCAGTCGGCTAAGTAGCGGCACTGGAGAAAAGGATGTTGGTGTTATGGTGAATGGGAAACTGGATATGAGACAACAATAAAAGCAAGGAATCTTGTGGCACTTAAAGACTAACAGATTTATTTATCGCATGAGCTTTCGTGGGCGAATATCCCACTTTGTCAGATGCTTTGAAGAGGGAGAACTTACAGAATTGGATGAAAATAAATGCAACGGAGTGTAAGACATGGGATCAGGTCATACTGCAACAGCAAATCAGGGCATTTGTAAGGATTCAAACTCCAGGAGAGAGCATACAGAGGGAGGGTGAAGTCAAATTACCTGTTATAATGTGAAAAGAATCCATAGCATTGATTCAGCCCTGCTGTCACACCCTTTAATTTGCATATTAGTTCAATTTTGGCTGTTCTCTTTGATGTCTTGATGTCTCACTGATTTTCTTGACGACCATCGTTAACAAGTCTTCAATGGAGTGACTAGGAAGATGGAAGTGCTCAGCAACTGTTTTGTTTTGTGTCATGATTTCTGATATCAGTTTTGTGTGCATTTATTCTTCTGTGTAAGGATTGTCCTTTTTGTTCAATGTATAAGGCTTGGGGGCATTTCTGTCACATGATGGCATAAGTCACATTAGTGGATGAGCAGGCAAAGGATCCTTTGATGGAGTAGCTGGCTTGATTAGGCCCTATGATGGTGTCTTTAGTGCAGAATGAGAAGGCAATGGCATATTGGGCTGCATCAGTAGGAGTGTTGTCAGCAGATCTAGGGATTTGATTATTCCCCTCTATTCAGCTCTGGTAAGGCCACATTGGGAATACTGTGTCCAGTTTTGGGCTCCACACTACAAAAAGGATGTGGACAAATTAAAATGAGTCCCGCGGAGGGCAACAAAAATGCTTAGGGAGTTGGGGCGCATGACTTACGAGGAGAGACTGAAGGAACTAGGCTTATGTAGTCTGCAGAAGAGAAGACTGAGGGGGACAGCAACCTTTAGCTACCTGAAGTGGTGCTCTGAAAAGGAAGGAGCTTGGCTGGTCTCAGGAGTAACAGAGGACAGAACAAGGAGCAATGGTTTCAAACTGCAGCTGGGGTGGTTGAGGTTGGGTATTAGGAAAAACTTTCTCACTAGGAGGATGATGAAGCATTGTAATGGGTTACCTAGGGAGGTGGTGGAATCTCCATCTTTGGAAACATTTAAAACCCGGTTAGACAAAACCTTGGCTGGGGTGATTTAGTTGGAGTCATCCTGCTTTTAGCCAGGAGTTGGACTAGATGACCTCATGAGGCCCCTTCCAACCTAATGATTCTATGGGTAAGAACATGGTTGGCACTGGGATTCACCTCTGCATGCTGGACCCCCATTCTGCTACACACATGGCAGCTCCTTTCAGCACCAGGGACTGGGAAATGGGGCAGACCCAAGGCTCTCCATCAGTGAGGCACTGGATAGGGAAGCAGGGGCCACTGGAAGGGTGGGTAGGGAGGTTCTCTCAAGGACTGAAGCTCATAGAGGTGGGAAGAACAGCTATACCATTAAGACCCTTTTTGTTAGGAGGCCAGGGTGGGGAGGTAACCAGTGCTCAGTTTTTCTGTCTCAGAGATGTCGACCATAGGGGCATGCCCCTACCTCTGTGTTGTTCCTTATATGCCAATCATGTTCAGCATACTCCAGGCTCAGAAGAACTCCTGTTATAGATCCAGAAAACCTACATGAAAATTAGCTACTGTAAAATAACTTTGGCCTAGTGAAAGGTATGATGAGTAAAGAGCCTTAAATTCTAGTCTCACCTCTCCGTCTGATTGATGTTAATATGCTGTGGACTACACAATCTTTATTACTCAGCTTGGCTTCATTGAGAGGTAGGCTTCTGCATTTTATAGATATGTTAACTCAGTGGTTCTCAGATGTGACAGAGTGAGAAATAAAGCCCAGGTTTTTAACATGGCAGGCCCAGGTTGATCCCAGTGTCTATGTCCACACGAGGCTTTTAAATTGAAACAATGACCATTGTTTCAATTTAAAAGTTATCATGTCTGAATGACATTTTGTTATTTTGAAATGACAAGATTAATCATTTTGAAACAATGAACCTTATTTTGAAATAGTAAAACCTAGTCTGAAATTGAATAGCTGTTATTTTGAAATGGTTGTTTCAAAATAATGCCATTCAAACAAGTTATTTCATAATAACCATTATTTTGATTTAACACTTTTGCCCTTCTCCTTCCCAGGGTGCCTTCCTTTTTCTATATATTGGCTGGCAACATGACCCTGCCAGGGGGCCATGTTGCCACACTTCCCATACTGCCCCTCTCCTGATTCGAAATAGCAAGTCCTGCGTCCAGACTTGCTAATTCGATTTCAGGTTTTTGCTTATTTCGATTTGTTAATTCAAAATAACGATTTTATTTCAAAATAACTTATTTTGAATCAACTTATTTTGAAATAAGCATCTATGTGTGGACATAGCCAATTAGTCACACTATCTTTAAAATTATGTGCTTGGGTGTGGTGTCAATAGCCACAAGACCATATTCCTCTCCAATGCTATGAATAGAAATTGACAAGCCTGATGTTCAGTGATCATTATTTTTGTTGCAAACAGTTGTATAAATTGAGAAGTTCCAGATTGGTAGCCGTGTTAGTATAGTACAGCAAAACAAAAAAGAGTCCTATGGCACTTTTAGGGACAAATAAATTTATTTATTGCATGAGCTTTCTTGGGTAGAATCCTGCTTCTTCAGATGCATGAAATGGATGTTTCAGTATGAAAGGAGATATATAAATGCAGAGAAGGTTAAGTCACAAGGTCAATTCAGAATTTTTTCAGCAAACCAAGCAAGGTGTTTGGATTTAAACAGTGTGGAAGAACAGATAAAAAGGTGGGAAGGTTAATAAAGGGAAAGATCACCTTCAAGCATCTGATGAAGGGGGATTTTCTCCCATGAAGGGTCATGTGATAAATAAATTTGTTAGTCTTAAGGCTATGTCTACATCTAAAAATTTAGTTCAGACTTGCAAGTCCAAACAAAATAGTCCAACGTTAGTCTAGTTCAGACTAACTGCAGCTTTTTAGTTTGAAAAAGCCATGCGGCTAATTCAAACTAATGGCTTAGTTTGAACTAGCCATTAGTTCTGGTCCACATCACGCTAGTTCTAAATTAAAGTAAGCGCTTAGTCTGAACTAACCATTCGAATTTATTAGTCTGGATTGACCTTTGACTAGTTCATACTAAGAAATTTTTTAGTTTGGACTAGTCATAGGCTAGCATAGAGCTGGACCAAATTAGTCTAGACGAAGTCTCCTTAGTCTGGACTAATTGACTAGTATAGACACAGTGTCAAAATGCCATCAGATTCCGTTTGTTTTGTTGAATTAGATTGACACGGCTACCCCTTTGGAAATTTTGTAATGGTCAATTACAAAAGAAAAAAATGTCCATTATAAAAGGTGATTGAACACTGTTTAAATCCTTTCTTCATATTCTAACCTTCATTTCATGTGTTTGATGAAGGGGAATTATACCCACAAATGCTCATGCGATAAATAATTTTGTGAGTTTTTAAAAGTGCCACAGGACTCCTACTTGTGTGAAGTATTACCAAACCGTACTTCCTTTAGCCGAAGTAGGATCTGTCCTGACAATCTAAAGATCCCTGGTTCAGACTTTGCTGATAATCCATGAGGGGCATCAGAATGGTTCCATATTGCAGATATTTTTAACCAAGGAAATTACATACAAAAATCTACTTTGCTCTAAAGGAATGTTCAGTTGCAAAATCAAGCATTCAGACTTTAGGAGATCAAGTTGTCCATGAAATCTTTTGTTCCCTAATGCAATGAATGCACAGCAAATGAGACAAAGAAGAGAAAGGATGTCTTGTGTTTAACACACTGGATAGAGGCCCAGGAAAATTTGTTTCTAATCCTGCCTCTGCCACAAACTTCCTTATGCTGATTCTGAGTACTGCTATCATAATATGCTCTTCTTGATGCTGATTCTAAAAGGTTCTGCTTGTTCTCATTAATTGAAAAGCTCATATTTTGAATCATTTAAACAAGAATGGTGCATTACCTAGCACCCTCATGTAAGTAATATAAAATTAATATCATGGCATCCATAAAACAGCACATTGCCAAGACCATTTTTATTATTAACTATTAATTCAACAGCACACAAAAGTATGGCAGGTACCTCCTTCTACAAATAAGGTGAAAGCATTCGCAATGTCATTTTAGATGCAGGGGTTGGCAAAATTGGAGGAAGGACAGGGGACTAGTTATAACCATAGAGGGAAATTAAGTTCTCCATAAAGGGGGTAGAAAATATGAAGAGAAAGTTCAGGCTCAAAATTTTCACAGCACTCTTCGCAAAAAGCATGACATACTGACACAAAGAAGAAGGCAGCATGCTTTCCATAGTACATGCTAAGAATACTTAGCTTAGTCCATACCAACAGCCTAATGGTTTTCCATTTCTAGTCCAGCAGCACCCATTGTTGACTTAAGATTTTCTTCTTAAAAAAAAATAAAGGCTTGCAGAAAACTGGCCCGGGAAAGCTTTAAACATATGATTTGGATGGGACCCAAAACTCCATGAAGATGGCATAACGCTATAATTCATGCATGTGTAACCCATGTGCCCAAGAAGGAGCAATCTCTTTCAGGGATTCGTTATGGCTGGGTTACATTGCTGGGCAGATTTTGCAGCCCAGAAGCTAGAACTTTCTGGTAAGAGGGTGTGGTAGCATATTGAGCATGCTCCACACCTTAGTATCATTGTGCTGGAGTTACATAGCTGGGAGAAGCCTGAGAGCAGCAGCCTTGAGAGGAGTGGTCACAGAGAGCTGCAGAGTCCATGTGCTAAGTGATTGACGGAGAGGAGCTGAGCCAGGAGTGGACTGCAGGTGTTTTCCCCCTGCTTTGGACTGTTTTGCAGGGGAGTTTTCTGTTGTGGAACTGAGATCTGGATGGCCAGTGACCTGATTGCATGGTGGTGGTTGAGAGGAAGGGAAGGACTGCATGGACTCCAGCTGAAGATTCCTGCAGCCAGAGAAGATGAGGATTGATGCTTCTGTTTTGCATTCAAGCCTCAAGGACTTAGAGACTGCAACTGAGATAAGGGTGACTCCACCTGAACTGTGGGACTCGGGTTTTTTTACTGTTTTGTTTAAATTCATTTTTGTTCTTAGGATAAGGTTTGTTAAGTTAGTTAATAAAGTTCATTATTATGTTTATGCTGAGTAGTAGTTTAATGTGGAATGGGAACTCTGTGAGTCCTGTACAGACTGGATCCTGGCTCTCCAGCTGCTTTCTGCAGGGGTTTCTTTCTGTTAGGCACTGGAGAGGGGCAAGGAAATGCATTTGAGCCCACCCTAGAAGGTTACACATGCACTTACTTATAGGCAGAGAAGCAAAATCATTTAATTGCTATGGTCAACCCACTGGGGATGTGTGGGTTTAAAAAAAGTCAGGATCAGGTACCACTGGGGTAGACAGATACGCAAAATATGGAGTGTATTGAGAACCTTCTGTCTTAAAGGCATTCCCAAGTTAATTTTCAATACAGTAAATTAACACAAGTTATTAAAATCTCAAATGACAGAGACAACAGAGAATTTGTGAAAACATATCTACCAAATAAAACACTCAATACAGATATTTGTATCTTAAATAAAAGTAAAGAATACAAAGTATTGCACTACAAAAAAATTAACAAATTTGACTAAATATCACATATTACAGAAATTAATAGAGATCACCAAAAAGAACACATACAGTAAATATTAATAAATTCTAGTAGAAATGAAAATTGTTACTAAAACAACGGTGCAGTCTGCTCATGACAGGTGAAATTCACCTGTCAGTGGGGTAGCTATGAAAGGATCCCAACACAGCAGTGGATGGTATTGTGCCGATTTGATATGACACATACCATTCATCTTAATAAAAGTTTCAAACTCACAAGCTACAAACTGAGATCTATTGTCATTTATTAGTCGACCTAGCACACAACACGAAGCGAACATTTAACACAGCTCCCTCCTCACAGATGTGGAGCACAGCGACAGTTTTAGTGGCACTGATGGATGATCTCCTTATGGCCATGAGAAGAAGATGAAATTCTACAGTGACACTTCTGGATCTATCAACAGCCTTCAACACAGTGAATTAATATTACCTTGTGTTCCACCAACAGAGGGCAGTGCTAAGTCAGCTTCACTCGTTGCTCATGAACAAAACCCAGAGAATCATGGCTGATGACAATGACGGCTTCTGCACAATGAGTCGTTACTTGTGACATTTTGCAAAGAGCAATCCCTTTGCCCTCTCTTTTTTATAACATCTGAGACCACCCCTGCACACAAATACCAAGGAAGATTGTACAGCAATTTGGACTTCAAAGTCACCTCTATAGTAACAGCATCCAGCTGTATGATTCATTTCAACTGATGTAGCCAACATCATCCTTCTGTTATCAAAGTCCCTGAATCATCCAGATGAAAAGCAGGTGGCTCAAACTCAACTGAGCCAACAGAGAAGTAATGCCACTGGGAGGAAGAAAGCAACTTTAGGAGAGGTCAAGATATAAAATTCATTCACCCTTGAAGTTGTCACTAATTGTCAAAGTAATGCAGTCCTGGAATGCTGTTGGATGCTGCTCTATTCCTGGACACAGAGATCATGTTGCTAGCAAGAAACATTCCTTTCCATATAGCCATGATACCTCTAACCATCCTCACCTCTGCAAACATACTTACAGGTTTCTAAATCATTTCAAATTCTAATGAAAAGCAACATTTTTCTGTGGAATAGAAGAAAATGTTTATAAATAGCAAAAATGCAATATGTAGCACATGCATAGATCTCAAAGCACATTGCAAAGAAGAGTTTAATTATCCATAATTTACAGACCTATGAAGTGAGGCACAGGAAAGTAAAGCAACTTCCCTAAGATCACATAAGGTAGTTGCAGAGATGGAGGCAAAGCCCTTATCACATAACACTCATTGGTGGACCATATTGCTGTACTTCATAATCTAGGAGAAATAAGATGTACTATTCTTCAAACAATTATGTAGAGTAAAATATAAAAATTTTTAAAAAGTGGAGTTATATTCAAGTGGAATTTAGATCAATATTTTAAAGCTATACTCATTTCAGGGAGAATAGCTGCATAGATGTGTGTCTGGAGTCTTTTTTTACCTGCTTTAAGTAAATACAGCATTCTCCCAATATGGTGCTTTCCTGTGTACAAGCTCATTTAACTGATCAGGTTTTCTTTCTCATTCACCCACACCTCCCATTGACTTCAACAGATCTGTAAGGGGCATAAGAAATGTGGTTTCAGGCTCACTATGTACACAGGTAGAATCATAGAATCATAGGGTTGGAAGGGACCTCATGAGATCATCTAGTCCAACCGCCTGCCAAAAAAGCAGGACCACTCCCACTAAATTATTCCAGCTAGAGTTTTATCCAGCCGGGCCTTAAACATCTCCAAAGATGGAGATTCCGCCACCTCCCTAGGTAGCCCATTCCAAAGCTTTACCACCCTCCTAGTAAAAAAGTTTTTCCTAATATCAAGCCTTGACCTCCCCAACTGCAACTTGAAACCATTGCTTCTTGTTCTATCCTCTGTTACTACTGAGAACAGCCGAGTTCCCTCCTCCTTGGAGCATCCCTTCAGGTAGTTGAAGGTTGCTATCAAATCCCCCCTCCGTCTTCTCTTCTGAAGGCTAAATAAGCCTAGTTCCTTCAGTCTTTCTTCATAGGGCTTGTGCTCCAGCCCCTTGATCATTTTTGTTGTCCTCCACTGGACCTGTTCTAATTTGTCCACGTCTTTTTTGTAGTGGGGAGCCCAAAACTGGACACAATATTCCAGATGCGGCCTCACAGTGCCGAATAGAGGGGAATGATCATATCCCTCGATCTGCTAGCAATGCTTCTTCTGATGCAGCCCAGCATGCCATTGGCCTTTTTGAGAGCAAGAGCACATTGCTAACTCATATCCAGCTTCCCATCCACCAGGACGCCCAGGTCCTTTTCTACGGTGCTGCTACTTAGCTGATCGCTCCCCAGCCTGTAGCAGTGCATGGGGTTTTTCTGTCCCAAGTGCAGGACTTTGCACTAGTCCTTGTTGAACCTCATGAGATTTCTATATTGGCAGGTGTGGTACATTGGGCAGTGTGGTCAGGTGAGTAAGGTGTGATGTGTTCTTATCAGTGTTGTTCTAGGTCCAGGGCTAATATCAGTTTGACTGTGTGTGTGAATGCAAGTTTGAATCTCTGAAGGTGTGCTCCCTCAGGATTAGCCCCAGCTCAGATCTCTAACTGGGGACTCCATTAGCCCAGTGATCTACAGCCTGGCATGGATCTTAAGCAGGAACTGAGTTAGCTTGGTGATCCTAAGATGAGGTGTCCCCTTGATTAACACTTTGGGTTTCCCTTTGGCTCAAATCTCTAGTGGGAACTTAGTTAGTCCAGTGATTTGGAGTCTAGGCGTACCCCGTGCGCAAGAGATAAACTGAAGCAAAATGCACAACTGAGGAAACCAACACGATCACAGATCCTTGTAGAAATGAAGGTGCCAAGCTAGGCTTTATTGCAACTTAACACTATGGCAAATAATATATATCAACAGATTTGTTGGCAGCATTGGTTCTCTCAATGCAACGGAACAGCTCAACTGACAGCAGGACTCGCTGTCACTCCCTTCAGCTGCACGAAGTCTGGGCTCCAGGGCTCCTATTCTTACACCCTACTCAGACCTATTGAGTTGGCCCCCCCTTCGGGATCCAAAATTTACCTTGATTGGTTTGCATACCCCTTTTCTGCTGCCACCCGTTAATTTGATAGGTCCATCCATCATTGGACTTCTCCATCTGTCAAGATGTCAGGTATCAGCAAAGCATTACCTTTATCTCCTTGGTGCTAGGCTGACCCAACACCTCCCATCTTTCAGGCACTTTGCCATTTTTCATACTTATTATTGCAGTTCCACTTATTTCTTGCCAATTTCAGTGAAGTTGAAGTTACACAACCTGTCTCGTCTCAGTACCTGCAGTTCAGGCTCATTGTACGTTCCGATCAGGCCCCATGTTATGGATTACTTTGTTAGGCCTTGAGCCAGCACCTGGGCATTTCAACTTATCTTTCCTATTTTAACCTTCTGCTTTCTCCTACAGTAGGCATAACTACTATTCTACTTGCCAAGTTCCAAATGGGCAGCTGTGTTAGTCTAGTTCAGCAAAAGAAGCAAGGAGTCCTGTGGCACTGAAAGACTAATAAATTTATTTATCACATGAGCTTTTGTGGGAGAAAATCCCACTTTGTCAGACTCCTTGCTTCTTTTGCTATTCTACTGTAACTTAACTGCCCTCACCTGTTAAAAGACTGAGGTTATGGGAGAAGTCAGGCCATACAAATGAGCATACTAGAATATTAAACCGGGACTCTTCTTAGTTGGTATGTATGTATTATAATCATTCACTGAATTCTTCCTTGCCAATTTTTTGTATCCTTCTTCAATTCTACATTATTTTCATCTTCCATTAAGTTGTTCTCACCTATATAGTATATTGAAGAACCCAAAAAATCTGCTTTTCCAGGACACCCTTATAAAAGCAACTCCCACCTTTATTAGAAAGATTCATTATGTTAATGACAATATTGCTGTTCTGCATTGGACTGGGAAGTTCTAGAAATGCAGTAGAGTGATATGTTACTAATGTAAGTAAAGCTTGCTGTTCAAACAATATTGTGCGCTGCTTTCTGAAGTCAAATATTCTATCATTTATTCAGTGATAATACGTATGTTTAATTTTATAAAATCATCACGATCCATTTTATGGCATATTTTTATGCACTACAGTCAATTAAAAAGGCTGCCTCCCTACAAAATACATAGTGTGACCTGAAGCCTACCCTTGCAATTGTAATACTTTAGACAATTATGTTATTATTTTCTAGGATGTGCTCTCTACAGCCCTTTGAATACTTGTGCCAGATTAACTTAGCTCTATGTCACAAATTGGAACTGACGTGTCATTCATGTTACAACTGTAAGTGGTAAGGAAAGATTTTCATTCAGCTAAAACAAATGTAATTTACAGTAATTTATTTTTTCCAAATGGAAGTGTTCATGACAAATTTTATTCACTAATACCTAAGTCTCTATCATGTAGGCTTAGAAAGCTTAAACTAGTATCTATTATAAAGTTTGTGCATGCATTTTTAAATACACACACCATAATATGTCCATGCTGTTTGTTTCTGTTTTATTTTATAATTTTTGAGCCTGTTTTGTTAACTTACTGGTATTAAATTTCCTTGATTTCTAAAATTAGTCAAATAAAAAAAAGAAAAAACCGTATATGATTCTAGAGCTAGCTAAAAAGACCTGTATAGAGATATTCTGCTGCAGACTCAGAACGTATTCAGGAAGACACTTATTTATGCTTGATGTTAGGCACACACTTAAATAATAGTACCTAGCTCTTTTACAGTGCTTTTCATCAATTGATCACACAGCACTTTACAAAGGTCAGAATCATTATCCTCATTTTACAGATAGGGAAACTGAAGCATGGGAAGAGGAAATGACTTGGCCAAGGTCACCCAGCGAGGCAGCGGAAAATCTATGCCTAGAACCAAGGGTTCCTGCTTCTCTGTCTAGGGCTCTACTTAGAAGGCCACACTACCTCTCCACCTGCTTAAAATTAAGTGGCCTGACTCTCATTTATGCTAAGGCTGTGCATTGCAGAGGCAAGAGAGGTTTATATTCACCATGCTACAAATGAGAATCAGGTTTAAAGAGGTGGTTATGTGCATTCCTGAATTGGGGCCTCAGCAGAAAGAATTTAAGAGCACAACTGTCCATAATAAAACAAACACATTAAGCAATGGCTCTTTCTTAGCAACCATCTGTAGCAGAGATTTTGATATTTCTACTATATATTCATTTAGCTTCCACATTAATTTTAACCATTAAAAGAGTACATGATAGAAGTCCCTCTATGTCATGGCATCCCCGAGTTCTGAAGAACTAATATGTTTTGGGGAGGGACGACGGGGAAAACTCCACGGATGTAAATGAAAATCTTGATCCTATGGTGGGTTTGTTCAATAGAGAAATCCCAATTAATGTGTAGAAGTGAGAGATCTTCATTTCAACTTCTCTGTGATCATTCTGGATTAGATGTGAAATACAATTACAGGGCAGGCACACTATTTGCAGTCATGGGGCACCAACCACCTCAGGTTACCTCTTTTCATCCCTTTAAGGCAAGGGTCTCAAACTCATGGGCTGCAGGCCACATGTGGCCCCAAAATTATTTCCTGTCCCCTGCAATGACACTTAGAATTTCTCAAATAATTGATAATGCAAAATTTAAAATGAAGGGACTAAAAAGCTACACTAGCTTCTCGTGGTACAGTTTCTTAAAGTTAATAAATTGACCTTTAATGGCACATATATTTTACCCTTCATTTTTTCATTTTGACTATACTTCATATTGTTGTATGAAAAGGTTTCAGTGGCACAACCCTTGAGCAAACGTACTAGTCCTCATGCAGCCCTCATGGTGAGTTGAGTTTGAGACCCCTGCTTTAAGGAAACTAATACTGTTTTAAGGAAACTAATACTATAGTTAAAACCTGTGTCATTTCAGGCTGAGTTTTTATCAGTTTGCATCAACACTGAATTAATCTGATTTCATTTTATAAACACGACTGAAATCCCTCCCCCTTCTCCAAAAAAGAGACTACAGAACATCTGTTCAAAAGCACACAAAAATGTTTATAATATATTCTTTGATCACAGCATAACTATGTGACACATAATAAAGACAATTTTTGGAGGCTTAGCCTAAAAGTAGACTTTAAGCTGTTTGTGTATCTGCTGTTTTTATAATCCACAGATACTCTGAATTCATTCATAATTCATTACATGCTCATTTCTAGTTAATACAATAACATATCAGCACAACCATATCGTTCCTCAAAAAGCTACACAGAGACCTATTTGGGTGCTAAGTGCCATAAAAGCTACAGCCATGAATGTGTCATAAGATACATGCTTGAACCTGCAAAGGTTGCCATTTGAGCAGATTTGCATCCATGCTGAGTCCCACTGAAGTCAACAGCCACCGCCTGCTGTCATCAGGCCATGGGGATACTGATTCATCCCCATCTGCCTGGCTGGGGACTGATCTGGATCCCTGTGGCATGCCGGCAGCAGCAGAGGACAACTGGATGGATTCCAGCTGCGGTGAATCCCAGCGTCGCCGGAAGTCCCAGGGGCAATTTTTAGAGGGCACGGGGAACAGATATGGCTCCCTGCAGCGGCTGGAGATGGATCTGGATCCATCCACAGCTGCTGCAGGAAGCCAGATCCATTCCCTGCACCCTCTAATATTCCCTGCCAGGGGTTTTGCCCTGCTCAATCCTGCCTATTTACAGCCATGCGGCAGTGGTACACAGCACCATCTGTGGTGCCACAGAACTTGCTGCTTCTGCCATGCCACTTCTTTTGAGGGCAGCTGAGGAAGAGGGGAATCTCTGCCATAGGTGGTCTTAGGCAGTCTTAGCGAGTGGGCAGGGCAAGCAGCTGCCCAGGGCCCTGCAGGGGCCTCGCAACATGCCTGGCTGTCACAGGTTCCACCTGCTAAGATCGCCTGCAACTGCCACCTCCTTTGTGGTTGGGAGCTGTCACAGGGAGTAGCGAGGATGGTGGTAGGCCAGGGACCCTGGTAGGGGTTGCTGTGGTGGCCCCGGAGGCCCTGACAGGAGGACAGGGGCTTGGGGAGCAAAAGTCAAGGATGGGACCCCCTTCCCCGTGGGATAGGATGGGGCCCCATTCTTGACTTTTGCCCCAGGCACCAGAAACTGTAAGACTACCCCTGGCCCTGCCATGCGTGGAAAGAAGCTGCCCAGAGCGGCTCCTCTCCATGGCATAAGGCCACCAAAAGGTGCCACTCTGGGCAGCCTCTTTCTGTGGTACGTCTCAGGGCCACCATCCCCATGCATGCCACTGAAAGGAGCTGCTCTGGGTGGCTTCCTTCTGCAGCGACAACTGAGCCGTAACTAGGCCGGGGCGAACAGGGCAAAGCCCTGGGTGAGGAATTTTAGAGGGCGGAGGGCATGGATCCGGCTTCCTGCAGCAGCTAAGGATGGATCCAATCTGCTCCCAGCTGCCACAGGGAGACAGATCCGTCCCCTGAGCCCCCTAAAATTCTGCCGCTGCCGCCTGCGGCAATCCGGATCCACCCCCCCCCCGCGGCTTGCCAGTGGCAGCAGACGCTTCCCAGCTCATCTGGCAGCAGCTGGGAATGGATCCAGATTCCCCCAGCCTGCCAGCAGCACCAAAAAGCTTCTGCCACCACCGGCAGCCTGCGGGGATCCGGATCCATCCCCAGCTGCCGCCGGACAAGCGGGGTAGCTTCCACCGCCAACAGCAAGTCGCACGGGAGGGGGCGGATCCAGATTCCTGCCAGCGGCAGACACTTCCCAGCTCATCTGGCAGCAACTGGGGAGGATCCGGATCCGGATCCCCACAGCCTGCAGGCTGTGGCAGAAGTTTTTGCTGCCACCGGCAGGCCAGGGGAATCCAGATCTATTCCCAGCTGCCGCTGGACAGGCTGGGAAGCTTCTGCTACCACTGGCGAGGCCGGGGTGGGGGGCAGATCTGGACTGCTGCCAGTGGTGGTGGTGGAATTTTAGGGGGCTCAGGGGGATGGATCTGACTCCCCATGGCAGCTGGGAATTGATCCAGATACAGATCCATCCCCAGCTGCTGTGTGAAGCCAGATCCATCCCCTCTGCCCTCTAAAATCCCTCAGTAGGATCAGGGCCCTGGGCTGGATGGTGGCCAGGGGGGAGAGGCACATCTGGGGTCCTTACCTCAGGTGCCAAAATTACTAGTTATGGCTCTGAGTGACAATATTCCCATTGACTCCAAATAGAACTGATCAACCCCTTTATAATTTTCCAGGTGCTAAAACAACTTGTATCTATACTTACGCCTTTTCTTATTAACTATTACATTTCTTCTTACCAGGAAAAGATTTACTTTCATATGGTCAAATTCTGCCTTCAGTTACACCAGAAGAATCCATTGACACCAAAGGAGTAAGGCGAATCAGGTGTTGCACAGGGTACAATTTGGCCCATAGAATTGGTGAATACTCTATTTAGAAGACTAAGATAAACAACCTTACCCATATTCTTATGCACCTTATGGGAATTTGAGTTCATAAACAGATTACCCCAAAGTAAGAATCAAAACAAAGATGAACCCACAATTTTAAAGCCATCTGATTTTACAGTTTTAAAAAAAGTATTTTTCATCATTTTTCATAATTCCTCAGTTTCTTTAACCCTGTTCCCAAATCAAAGGATATACCTCAATAGCAACAATTTCGACTGTATATAAGGAACACAGTACATTGGTCTCATTTGAATGAGAAAAGCACGCATTTCTGCCTTAATGTTCATGTAAATTTTTTCTTGCCATTTTGTTTAACTATAGAATATGAGTACCTATAGCAATGTAATAATGGTTAATAAAACACTGATACTCAACGATAACAAACCACTTCTCCTTAACCCTTTGCTTAAATACTAAACTTCATAGATTCTAAGGCCATTGTGATCACCTACCCTGAACTCTTAAGTTTTCCTTCTGCTGAGAATATATAATAACCACAAGTTATCAAAATATTGCACCTAAGCAAGTCCTATATGTTTCTTTTATTGAAATACTGTGGGTTATATTCTGTGTTTATAAAGGGCTTCCAGTGCATAAATCAGAAGTGTAAAACACAGACACAACTCATCAGTGTGTCACAGACACTCAGAGTCCATGGCAGTAAGTGTCCAAATGACCCTGACAGAAGGATTCATAAGCACTTATTACAGATAACAATTGTAATTGAGATGGGCAAAGAATGGTGAGCAATATTTAAAAAAAATTTTTAAGACTTTTCTGAGCCTCTTCTGATTTGGATAAAGTACACTGTCCTACTTTACTCATGAGATTTGAAGCTACCTCATCCCCTATTATTTCCCAATGTAGAGGAGACTACAGCAGTGGTTCCCAACCTGTGGTCCATGGACCACTGGTGGTCCACGAGGGTACTGCAGGTGGTCAATGGAAGTTGGGGGGAGAGAGAAAATTACTGCAGATAAATATACTGTGATGAGTAAAATGTGTTTGTGAGTAACCATAATGAATTATTAGAAATAGCTGCGTTTTCAACAACTATGTTAAAAATGTTTAACATGGTTTGCTTACATGGTGGTCTGCAAAAACTTTCAATGACAATGTAGTGGTCTGCATAAAGGAAAAGGTTTGGGAACCATTGGACTACAGGAATTAAAGGATGTGCATGTGATCAGCATGATACCCATGATCAGATGATACTGAAATTCCAGATTCCTGACAGATGTCTCAAAAAACTAAGCAGGATTGGATAGCTAGTGAAACAACTGTTTCAAAACAACATGTCCAAACGTCCTTATTTCAAAATAACCATTTTGAAATAACAGCTGTTTCGAAAGTAGGCTTTCCCTTAATTCGAATTAACATTTTCTTAATTCGAATTAACTTATTTCAGAATAAGGACTTTATTTTGAAATAACTCATTTTGAAATAACTTATTTCAAAATAATGATGTATGTGTGGACATAGCCTTAGGGTTTTGCTGAACCAGCACCACGAAACACCGATTTTGTCGAGGGGGGGAAGAGAGAAAGTTTCAAAAATGCAAAATATTAACTGGAAAAGTATGCAAGGGCCACCTCCACTGAAGCACCCTACTGTAGCAGGCCACAGCATGATGTAAGTGCTTGCCTCGGTTTCCTCTTCTGACTCCCTAGTAATTCCATATCAGGTTCTCTTAATTCAGTAATATGTCTTCTTGGGGCCAGATTATTACCAAAACACAATGCAAAAATATCCATACCAAAAGTCTTCAAACACAGTCCTTTAACCACCCCACTGTATGTAGTTCTTTAAATCCCACATTCTATAGTCTACTGAGACAGCACTTATCACACCCCAGCAATTTACACAAGACCTCGGCTCCTTGTCACTATTCGTCTAGTCCTATGCCAGGATAGCCATACCTGACCTTCCAGCTGTGGTACACACCTGCTCTCTCCAGTGGAAGCTCTCCTCCTTCAGCCTGTGCTAGGAAATCATCCTCACCAGGGGAGCATTCTTCACTTCCTCTAACTAACCCTCTCATTGTACCCATAGTCCAGATGTCCAGCATGGATATGTCAGCAGGTAAGCCCCCTTTGCTGCTCCCCTGCCTTCAGCCCTCTCCAGCCCTCACTCTTAGCTCAGGACATCATCAGCAAGCATCTGCCTTCCGCCTAGGAAGCAACTACAGCATCCTTCCAAGATTTTCCATACTCACCCAGTCTCTGACCACTCTCAACTGCCCTCTTCCTGACTGACTCAGTCTGAGACTAAGGCAAACCTCAATCATCAGGTTCCTCTTCTCTTTTAAACTCAAATGGAGTGAGGTGATGAATCACAAAGGCACTGGCCTGCTCTCTCTTAAAGGGTCAGTGTTACCTTATAACAGGAACCATTTTAGCACAACAAAAAACCCCATTCTTGTATCACATTTCAGATGGTTCTTCAGCCTACTGCTTCAAAGCCTACCCAAAGAGGAAAAATGGTGCAGGAATCACATCATGTAGTAGCTTATTGCTTAACTGGAACCACTGCATCTAGATTTTATTTTTTTAAGCAGGGAAATGTAATAAACCTACTTTCCAGAGTTATTTCTGTAGAGGCATGATGTAGGTAATTCTATTACTGAATGCCTCTCTGGGAACAAATCTCAGTCATAAACAAATTGCCACCTACTTTAAACCTAGACTTCAATGTTTGTGTTATATTGTAAAATCTGAGTTTAATGTTTGTGAGTTACCATAAGAACCATGGATGGTGCTGCATCTTGTTTCCACAAAACTCCTGTGGAGACAGTAATAGGACGCAAAGTTGAAATTACAAGTATTCCATGTGGTGGAAACACAAACCCACATTTAAAACAACTCAGCCTTATTTAAAATATCCTTGAAAGTTTAGAGAACTGTGCTCAAAGCACTGAGAAAACAACAGAGCCCCAAAAGAGAAAAATCCCATGTGGAGAGGGTCTAATGGAGATGGTTGAAGATTATTGTTGTAGAATAAGATGCCATGAGTCTAGTCTATAGATCAGGCTGCCCTGAAGTCAGCTCCTCCACCTGTGGAGAAAGCAATCAACATTACATATCCCGGTAGCCCCCCAGTATAATTCCTACTTTACAACCCTCCATCTGTTTCAAAACACATATCTTCTCTTGTGTCTGTACCTTTTAATTCTTTCCCTCCGCTCTTACTTGGAAGGCGTGGGTTGTGATTCAGGCTAAACACTTGCTCAGGGGTGGAAGAATGAGACAGAATGCCCCTTATACCTCTACATGGGTTACTTAGTGATTAGATTCAGGTATGCAGGAGGAAGTGGGGCTATTCATGAGCTTACTGGTACTCCTACTTTCTCACCACAGCATGTGGATAAAAAATAGGCAAAGGAGAAATGAAAGGGCAGAAGTCTGCTCCACCCCCTTTGCTTACTAATCAATGTAGCTGAGCCAGAGTTTGAGAGCAGAAGTAGTAACTTAACCAGCCCCTTGGAAGAAAGGAAGAAGTCAAAGAGAAATTGTGACTTAAAAATGAGGTGCACTGTCTCCTAGTGACATTTCTAGGATGATGTGGCTTAAGTCTCTCCATTTGCCTAGAGCTCTGCCCCAAATCACAATCCAGCCATATGATTATAACACTACATATTCCTCTGTTCTGATATTTTAATCAATTTCACTATATCTCCTTCACAATTAGGGTGTTAGATATAAGAGACGAGAACTCTCTTCTTATGGTACTGTGGAACAATAACCTTAATAATTTAACTCTACATTATTTGTGGATACAATTTGTATTAAAAAAAAAAAACACTAGAAGGCCATATGTCATTGGTAGTACAATATAAAGGTTGAATATCTCCAGAATGCAATCCTAAGACAAGTGCAAGAGTTCTGTTGATGTTTAATATTCAAACATATAATAAACCACAAGCTGAAGCAGCTTTCACACATGAACCCCCTTTCTTCACTCATGGCCCTGGGGCAAAGGAGATTGGCTGGTGTGCATATTTCAGGTCCTGAATGACCTCACCTGACAGTAATCTTTCTCTGGAAGGAGCAAGATGAGCTCAGGCCAGTGACTTCAACTGAGAGATGCAGTTTTTAGTCTAAAAAAGGTCCTCTCCATCAACAACAGGGTTGCAGGTACATTTGGCCTCAGGAGATGTCCATCTCATCTTAGAAGGGATGTGCTTATATCAGATCACCCTGGACTACAATAACAGTCATGTATATACTGCATTTATACTAGTTCCAGCATGAAACTGGAGAAGAACCCATTGAGAGTTTCTGGGTTAAGTTTAGAGGCAAGAGCAACAGCGTTGAAGGAATGGTGGGCACCTGCTACAGACCACCAACCTAGGAAGATGAGGTAAATGAGGACTTCTTCAGAGAACTAATGGACGTTTCCAGGTTACAGGCCTTGCTTCTCATGAGAGCCTTCATTCACCCTGACATCTTCTGGGAAACAACACTGTAGAGCACAGAGAATCCAGGAAGTTTTTGGAAAGTGTTTGTGACAACTTGGTTGTATAAGAGGTAGAGGAATTAACTAGAGGCTGGAAGAATTGGTAGGGTAAGAAGAAGTGGATGGCAACCGGGGAATCAGTGACCTGACCATGAGATGGTCGAATCCAGGATCCTGAAAAAAAAGAAGAAAGGAGAACAGCAGAATATGGACCCTGGACTTCAGAAAAGCAGACTTGGACTCCCTCAGGGAACTGATGTGTAGGATACTGTGGGAGACTAACAAGAGGAGGAAAGGAGTCCAGGAGAGCTGGCTGTATTTCAAAGAAACCTTATTGAGGCCACAAGAATAAACCATCCCAATATGCAGAAAGAATAGTAAATATGACAGATAATGAGCTTGGCTTAACAGAGAAATCTTCAGTTTAAACACAAAAACGAAGCTTTCAAGAAGTGGAAGCTTGGACAGATGATTAAGGAGAAGTATAAAAAATACTGCTTAAGCATGCAGAGGTGAAATCAGGAAGGCCAAAGCACAACTGGAGTTATAGTTAGTAAGGGATCTGAAAGATAAAAAGAAATGTTTCTACAGATACATTAGCAAGAAGAAGGTAAAAGTACGTGCCCCTTTCAGAATGGGGAAGCAACTTAGTCACAGATGACAATGAAAGTACATGAAGTATTCCAATTTTTTTTTACCCTCCTTCTTCTTCTCTCTTTGCAGACAAACTTGTCAATAGTGTAGTGGCTAACACCTCTGCTTAACATGCAGAAAGTCCTGGGTTCAATTCCCAGGTGGTTGGACTTGATGATCTCATGAGGTCCCCTCCAGCCCTATGATTTGATTTGAACCCAGACTACTGCACTGGGCAGCACAGAATGGAGAGAAGGTGAGCAGCTCTCAGTGCTGAAAGAACTGCTTCAGGACTATTTAGAAAGACTGGAAATGCACAAGTTGAGGAAGCTGACTGATGTGACTGCAGAGCCACTAGCCCTGAAAACTCAGGGTGATTGGGAGAGGTCCTGGTGCCTGGAAAAAGGCAAAGTGCTTAAAAAAGGAAGTAGGTTCCAGGGAACTACAGCCTGGTCAGCCTCACCTCAGTCCCTGGAGAAATAATGTAGCAAGTTCTTAAAGCATCTATCGACTTCACTGTGGTTTGAGATTTAAATAAATAACAGGATAACACACACTTTGTGATGCACAATTGTGAGTGTTTTCCAAAATTGAAAAAAATAACACTGAAAGGTTGTGGGACCTCCTCAAACTTACATTGAAGTCATTATGGACACTGTGCACAGACAGCAATGTGCGTCATAATGCCGAGCGTTCTCTCTGGAAACATAGTGAATTGCAGCCTGCCATGGCCTCTCAGATTGCAAAGGATGTTCCACGTTGGTCTTCATGGAATGGAGAATAAAATTTTTTCAGGAAGAAGTCTTTCTAAAGACCACAGATCACAGGAGATTAAAAGTGCTCTCAAAACAGAAACCGTAAGTCCTGGTTACTACAAGCATCCAAGAATTCTGTTCATATTTACTGAGTGCGGAAAAATAAACCTACTGAACAGTAGCACATAGAATTATCAAGATGATGAAGACAGACTTTGACTTCCTATAGAACATTCTTTTTAGTAGACAATTAATTTGGTAGACTTCATTGCCAAAAGATGTTTGGAGGAGAGCCAAGAGATTTGTGAAATAAATCAACAGGAAATAAAATAAACACAAATAACTGACATTATCAGAAAGTTAGTGTCCTGACGTCTTAGTTCTATTAACACAAGTTTATTTCTCATAAACATCCTGGTCATTTTTATTGAGATGGAATGTTCTTATCAAAGCTGACCTTGACCCTATAGATGATCAAGGGGAATTCAAGTCTTCCAACTGAACAGATAAAAATGGATAGAAGTAGCACTATCAAATGATTATTTTAATCACAAATTTTAATCACAATTAATAAGTTTAAAAATAGTTGAGATTAATCACAGTGGTAATCCCACTATTCAACAATACTAAAATATAAATTTAAATTTATTATAATAAATATTTTGGGTATTTTTCTACATTTTCAAATATACCGATTTCAATTACAATACAGAATGCAAAATGTAGAATGCTCACTGTATATTATTTTATTACAAATATCTGCATTGTAAAAAAGAAAAGATAGCATTTTTCAATTCACCTTATACAAGTATTATATTGCAATCTTATCATGAAAGTGCAATTTACAAATATAGAATCATCATAATTATTATTCTACATAACTGCACTCAAAAACAAAATGTGCAGTTTTAGAGATTACTAGTCAAACCATGAAGGGACATATCAATGGTTAGCACAACTGGTACATAAATTTCTTGCAATATTAGTTAGAACAGTGCCACGTGAATGCGTGTTTTTACTTTCAGATAACCTCGTAATTAAAAAGCAGGCAACATCATCTCCTGTTAAATGTAACAAACTTACTTGTTTTAGCAATTGGCTGAACAAGAAATAGGACTAAATGGACTTACATGAAGTGAACTGAAAATTACTATTTATTGTGTATCTTTCTCTTTTTTTTTTTTTAAATAGATTTCAGAGGCAGCAAGTGATCTCTCCATATACACATCTTCTAAAGATCATTAGAATCCCCCTGGATGAAAGTTATTATAAAAATGAAAGGTATTAATTAGTATTATAATCAAGTAGGCCGTTGTTCCGAAACAACCACGTTGTTTTGAAACAAGTAAAACCTAGTCCGTGGGCGAAACAACGTTGTTTCACAACGGTTGTTTCAAAACAACGCCGTGCGAACATGTTGTTTTGGAACAAGATGTTCCGAAACAACAGTTCAAGGCGTGCTCCCTCAGCACCCTAGCCAGGGGACACCCCTCAGCACCCTGGCTAGGGTGCTGAGAGGTGTCCCCTGGTCAGCGCCTGCACAGCGGGGCTGCAGGCACCGGTGGGGTTCAGCGCCGCCCAGCACTGCTCCCCGCTGGTGCCTGCACACCGGGGCTGCAGGCACTGGCAGGGTTCAGCGCTGGGCAGCGCTAAAAGCCGGGGGTGCCTTCAGCCCCCTGAGGAAGTGAAATAGCAAGTTCACAGTATGAACCTGCTATTTCATTTCCCGCCTTTTTCCCTTATTTCGAATTAACATTTTGTTAATGCGAAATAAATTGTTTCGAAATAAGCGTTATTTCGATAAACGGTTGTTGCGAAACAACCATATCGAAATAACCGGCTGTGTGAGAACACAGCCGTATTTCCTTATTATTGCAAATGGGAGGCTCCACAAATCAAATTGCCCATCTTTCTGTGCCTAAGGATGAACCTACCAGCAAATGAAATGAAATTAAAGTAAAAATAGTACAAGTCTCTCTCTTCTCCTCACATACACATTATGCAGGAGAAGTGAGGTGCTTAGCAGCATGACAAAATAATACTCAAATAGCGGCCACTTTGGGGAACTCACTTTCTGTTTCCAGTCAGTCTTTAGGTTGGTCTTATTGCTTAGGTTGTACAGTCAGAAAGTTATTTAGCAGTATGCATTATGTTCTGAGTGGGCTGAGTGCATGTAATTTATGACTGTTGCACTTTAATGCATATTTAATAAAGCTGCAGACATTTATATACCAAATCAACTGTGTCAATTTTGTTTGCTTTGGGAGGCTGGAGATGTCCCATGGCAATGCTGACACTCTTACTGAGAGATTTAAATGGTAAGACATTTCATTTGAGAGGAGAGCACTTTTAATATACTGCAGCTTGATGCAGCAAAAATAATCAGTAAGGATTGACTAACAGGCACAGAGAATAAGAAAAATATGATAAGTCCTATAAAAAGTTTTACTTTTGCTTCCAGAACAAAAAAGAGAGTTTATTGGATATAATGACTAGTTCAAACAAGCCCAAACAAGCTGATTGGTTCAATTCCATTTCACCTGAGGTTTGGGGGGGGGGACCCTAGAAATTGCAAATGTGCTTTATTTGCCAACTGAAGCATATAAGTACAGCATTTCTTTATACCAGGGCTACTGCATCAATAGCAAAACCTGAGCGAAGGGTGGGTTTCAGGCACTAAGATCTTCTAGTGCAAGAGCAAAGGATACTCCACTACCTGCTGTTCCTGCATTTAGATGCAGAGAGGAGGAACATTTTTCTTTAATGATAAGAAAAATCTTATTTATGATATTAATAGCAGTTTTAGGCAGATGCTGTAGTAACCCTTGGGGAGGAAGGGGTTAACACTCTGGTCAGTGAGTCCCAGGACAGCCAATAGGAATGAAGCACAGCTTTTTGAATGGTAACAGCAGCCTGGCCTGGGCCTGTTTGGATGTAGCAGAGCTCCTGGAAGGATCAGGAGGAGGCCAGAGGGGCCTGAGGAAGAATCCAGCAACATCCTTACCAGAGATAAGTTAAGTTTGGTACTGACCAGGCGTGGGTAGAACAGGGAATGTTTACTTAGACGCGGTCAGGGTATTTTCTTTGTTTTTGGCTTGTTTTTTGGATTTCTCTGTGCTAAGCACATGTAACCCAACCCCCCACCCCACCCCACTACCCTGTAACTACCTAAGTTAATTCCCAGAGAAGCAACTCTCTGTGTTTATCATCTGTTCTTTTTGATTAAAGAGTTTACCTTTTAAGCAAGTTCTGGTTCTGTGTCCTGAAAGGCAAGAGGTTTGTGTGCACGTGCCTTAGACTGCACAGGCAGCTACTAGAGGGAACCCTGTTCCAGTTCCAGCTCATATTGCAGCTGGAGTTCAGTCTCTTTCCTGAGAGAGGAATAAAGAGGATTGCATGTACCTTACAGGGAGGAATTCCCAAGTGCGCCTTCCTGGGTCTCAAGAGGTTTTTTTGCATTTGGGTGGTGGCAGCGATACCACTCCAAGGCCAGGAATTGGAGGCCTTGGAGACTTTTAGGAGCAGGCTTTAAGGCCAGTGGCTTTTCTGGCCTGTTGCGGACCCCCACCTTCTGCACTCAGAGTGCCAGAGTGGGGAAAAAGCCTTGACAGATGCAATTTACACCGATTTCCAAAACAGATCATTGTGCATTTAGGAAGTTTCACACTTGGTCTTTGTTTGTTTGTTTGTTTCCTTAAATATAGTTCTCTGTGCTAACTTGCACATGGAATTAAACCAAATCAGTGAAAGTATTGAGGCAGGAATGTTAACTGCTTTGACTGAACTACATAAGAGCTTGGCTTATCAACCAACCATTCAGAGGGAATATCTTTCACTCTTAAGTAAGACTGTGTCCAAGTCAGCTTATTTATCTCGGTCTTCATGCTTTTCCCCATCATGACTGTTACTGAATCTGATTGTATATCCTATCTAATACCTAATCTTTATTACAACTATTATTTTTTAAAATAGATTTGACACTGCATAACGAGACAAGCAGTACCCATGTGCTACATTTCATTGAGAGGCCTACCATCTGAACTAGCCAAAGCTGTTTCACGGTAAAATTGTCTTAAAACTGTGATGTGCTTCAATTGGCAAGAATTCATTGACATACACTATCTCTACTTAGGACAACATAAAATGTGGGTTCTAATTTCAACAACAAACTACAGTGCTCAACAAATATGTCATGTGCTATCTATCACTTAGCATTTAAACAATTAAAATGTAAACAAATTAGATTTTGTACAGCAGAAACAGGAGGAACACAGAGTGAAATCCTGACCCCACTGAAGTCAATACAATTTGGCATTGACTTCAGAGAAGCCAGGGTCTCACCCCAAGAAACCCACTTTACTCTTATAGATACAATTATAGTATATTCTCGACAATTTTGATAACATTTATTGAGGTGCATTAATGGTGATATCCCACTGACAACTATGAAGCTTAGGATGGGTGTCATGCTAGCAGACAGGACTGTAGAATCAGGCCCACATTTTCTATGTAAGAGAAATATCCTAATTTCCACAACTGCTGTCTTTCACAATTCCCTTTACAATATCATTCTTTCTACTCAGTAAATTTTCTGGGCTCATTTTTTTGGTATTCCTGTGAGCATTTAAAATTGTTTTTCAATCTGATCTCCTTAACCTATTCCTCCCCAACAACAGGCCCAGACTTCATGTTATTACACAGGAAAAATCGTCACTCAATATTGATGGAAATTTAGCTAAGAAAAGTCTGCATAATCTGAATGTATGTGCATGTCTTACACATCTACCATGCTTTAAATGGAAGGAAAAAGTGATCCAAAAGCCTTGTGTGGAATAAGTTACTTTAACATAGGACACTTTTGCCTAACATATATAGCAGATGTGGCCAAACTGCGGCTCATGAGCCGCATGCGTCTCTTTAAAGAAAAATTGCGGCTCCCGGGAGAGCGCAGGAGGGAAGGGCGATGTGGGGGTAGCCAGGGGCAAGAAATCTGCAATTGTAGGGGACAGCAGAGAGGCGGCGGCAGGGTGAGAGCCGGGCAGAAGAGCAGCCTTGTGAGAGCTGCAGGAGACAGCAGTGTGGTCAGAGCCGGGGAAGGGGCAGCGCTGTGAGAGCCCACAGGGAAGAAGCAGCCTGGTGAGAGCGGGGAAGGGAGGGAAGGAGCAGTATTAAGAGAGCCCACAGGAGAGGGGCGGCCTTGTGAGAGCCTCACCAGCAGAAAAAAGCAGCCTGGTAAGAGCCAGGAGGGGAGGGGCAGCATTGGGAGAGCCCGCAGGGAAAGACAACCTCCTCAGTTAGGTGGAAGGACAGGCACTCAAATTCAGTAACTGCCAGATTCTACAGTTTACTCCCACAATATTAATTCTACCCTCCTTGTCTGTGTGCATAATGACACAGTCTTTAATTACATCAGTGCATGATTTTTTAAATACTTTTCTTTTTTTATATGGTTTTCTGGGTAAATATTTTTAAAACTGGCAATATAAATTGCTCAAGAACAAGTCTACAATGAACTACAGATAAGTGATGATAATTAGCAATTTAAACCTGAAAAACAATTATAAATTAATTTGCTTTTTTAAAAATCACCTGGCATTTCCAGATATCCTAATATAATGCAAAATTATTTCTCTTGTATTTCTATTTTGAGAATTAAATAAGAATCACCAGAAATGACTGAAAACTGACACAAGTGTTACATCCAAAACCACTGACTACTGTCAAAAGGTTTTTTTTAAAAAAAACAAAACAAAACCTCTATTTAAAGAATGTTTCAAGTGCTTATTATGGATCATGTTTCATTTTCAGCATGCAAAATGATTTAGACTTAGGATAGACCACTACTACAGAAAACTGGCTTTAGGGGGAAAAAAATTCCTTAAGTCCATTGAACAAGTGTGCCTGAGACATCGGTATGTCATCTGTTTGCAGAAGGGACTGCTAGCACATTTATTTTATAAGAAAATTTTAATTAATATAATTAAGTTAATTACAAAGATAATTTACATTCACTGCAAAGTTCAATAGCAATAGTATACTTCTACTGATTAAATAGCATTCAATATGTATTAATTCTTTTTTTTGTTGTATAGTCAAAATCTATTTATATTTCAGTGCAGTCTTCATGAATGACTATGGGTATCTGAGCCCATTAGACAAGAGTAATTGTTGTGAAGGGCTGAGGACAGAAAATTGTGTTGTAAACTTTCTGAAAAAAAAATCTCTCACCCATAATGATTTTATTTTGTATTATAAAAACCAAATATTGATATTTAGAATTTATACAGGGCCTGACCCCAAACTGAATAAACTCAATGAGATTTTTTCCACAGTATCTTCTGTGCAGGGACTCCAAAGCACTTACTGAAACAGGCTCTGATCTTCCATTTTATGTCCCCCTAAATTCTCATTGATCTGTTGTGATTCTGAAAAATTGAAAAGGTGTCCCTGTGTGCATCTCTTCACAGGATTAAGATGAAAGCAGTGTTTTCCCTCACTATTACTCTCATTTTAAAATTAATTGTGTCTGAGTCCTCAGACCTTTTGTCTTCATTGTCCATGAGTACATTAGCGAACAAGTTTACTGGCAGAAATATTGGCAGGGAAGCAGGGGCATGGTAGGTGCCAGGAAGAGGTGGGAGGCAGAAGTGAGGCATGGTTGGGGAGAGCAGAGAAGCGCAGCGTGGTAAGAGACGGCAGGGAAGCAGCAACAGGAGCTAGGGGAGAGAAGCGTGACATGGTCAGAGAAGCCATAGCATGTTTAGATTTTCTCATAGGCCCTAATGCAGCTTACTTGTTAAAATAAAATAATGTTTTACAAGTCCTAAACATGATGTGGAATACTAAGAAATGAAAATACAAAGGAGAAAAGTTGAAAACTGAAGGTGGATTACTTTCAATTTTTGCACAACTCACTGCTGTGAAGCATCATATTCCACAATGAAATTCAAAACATTGTTCAATACTTAGAGATCAGCATCTCAGAGAGCTTTTACCTGCTCCATTGACAAGCTACTACCCAGATTAAAAAAAAAAAAACAACTTGCCACAAGCCTGTAGTGTTCTACATCTAGCAAGAGCTAATTTTTTACTGTATAGGCCTAGTTTCATGGTAATCATAAATAATTATTAGAATCTAACATTAGTGGATCAATATTTGCCCTATTTTTATGATAAAATTAAAGTGTGCAATGAATTTTAAGTTTAGTAATTTTGGAGTAGGTAAAAATATGTGGTTATATGTCTCAGTGTGGCTCTCAAAGGTTTAATAATTGACTAGTGCGGCTCTTGAGTTCCGTAAGTTTGGCCACCCCTGATATATAGGCTATTCCATCAGATATACTGTACACTGAGCTATGGATCTTCTATTGTATGTGATCACACAAGTTGCCTGTGTTCTGTCAGTAGTACTTAATCTACAGCTCAGCTAGGAGAATTACCGTACATTGCAAAATCATTTAGGGTTACAAAATCCTGCCCATAGCCAATTGTATTGTGTCTGGGAATCCAGAAGTGTAATAAACATATTGTACCACCCATTTTTTATTCTACTGTATATATTTAAATTGGACCACAGGATGACCATATATTACATTTCATGATACGGGTTCCCAAAAATAATTTTTTTGACAAAGTTTCAGGCTTTCTAAATCCAACTTCCCTACTGCTTGAGGCTAAAAATTTCATCTAAATATTATTGAATTCCAGCACAACATTAGCATGCAGAGATATTTACAATAACACAGCCATTACAACTCAATCAAAAGCTGATTTCAGCCAGAATTATGCAGAATTAAATCTTGCAGGATTCAAATTATTAAAAATCAGAGACTCAATAAAGTGTGGTCTAGGAGTTCCATTTATCAAAGGAATAGAAATGCCTCTACAGTTATAGTGATTTTTTCATATATATTCTGCAAAAATTTGCATGCATTTTAAAAGATCTGAGTTTAATTCTTATGGAATTCAAGTAACTATGCTATATTTATAGGAGCAATAGATGCCAACTCAGAATCATTTCTTTATGTTTTCCTTTCTACATCTCACATTTATTTCTGGTTCCCACTGGGTAGAAAGATACTGGGCTAAAATGCAAGAAATGTGCGTATGCTTGGTTCCAATAAAAGCTGAATCAATGTAGCTATATAACTAGCTAGAATAAATCCAAAGCAACAATTAAAAACAACATTGCTATGCAAATAATGCACTGAAAGCAATTCCTCACTTATTATAGTTGACCAGAGTGATTGTTTTTGAAATTCAGCATATTCATTTTGGCCCTTTTCCAGCTCATCACATATGAACAGACAGAGAGTGCAGTTTTGAAAAAGAAAGGGATGGGGGGAAAAATACGAAACCAAAAAGCCCCTCAACAAAACAACTCACAATGCACTTCAGGCTTTTCACCTATTTCCAAGTGAATTTGTAACAGAAGGAATCCTGCACCTGTCTCACATCATTGCAAATTTATGATCATTTTTCATATTTCAAACAGACAAGTCCCAAGCTACAACATTTGCATCTCGATCCAAACACTCCTAAAGTCTTCAAGTGAGCCACAGATTTAGGTTTAGCCCAATACAGATACGAGGGCAAGAGACAAAGAGCCAGACCCCAACTGACTCCCCAGACTTCAACTGAGCTACAACAATTTACATCAGCTGGCAGATACCCCTCCCCCGCCAAAAAAAAGAAACCTTGAATTGAAGTTTTGAATTCCCATTCTATTCCCATTTTTCTTCCCTCTCTTCCCATAATGGACCCTAACTACATCTTTCATAAGAATAGTTTCCAGACCCTCTTGTACCGAGGAGATGTAATTCCGGTAGAAGTAGAAATAATGAGTAGAAGTAATCCCACATGTAAAACCTAAACCCTTCGTCATCTAAAAGCATGTTTTATTTAACAGATTATTAGGGATCACAGTCAGCCTTTAAGAAATACCAGTTTTAATTCTAATAACACAGATTCTTTGCCGCAGTTACAGTACGCAGAACTGACAGTCTCAAACTAAATTACTTAATGATCTCAAAGGGCCAAGACCCTGGATCTCTGCACAAAACTGAAGTGAATGGGCTTTGACCATAGTGAATTTTCCAATGCATCAAAGCACAGAGTCGTGTGGCACTTTAAGACTAACAGATTTATTTTTTGCATGAGCTTTCATGGGAGAAAATCCCACTTTGCCAGATGTTTCGAAGCATCTGACGAAGTAAAATTTTTCTCCCACAAAAGCTCATGCGAAAAATAAATCTGTTAGTCTTAAAGTGCCACATGACTCCTTGTGGGTGTGGGGGTTTCTTTGTTTGTTTTTTTTTGTTTTTTGTTTTTTTGTTTGTTTTTTTTTTTTTTTTGCTGGACTAGACTAACACGGCTATCCCTTTGGAAGTCAAAGCACAGACCTATCTTTCCCCCACTCCAATCTGAAGAGCATTAGCTCAACTGATATTAAAAATCCATTGGCTGAAGAAGAAACCACTAGCAATCCCAACTAGAAGCTGCAAAGCCATGAACCCACTGGTCCTATCCCTACCTCTCCCCTAACTTAATCTCTTTCCCCAACTCTGCAGCAGGTGATGAATGTATTTCAGGGTCTGGACTCCATAACAAAATCCTGGCAATTCTGCTTTATTAAGAGACCCAGTGCTCAACACATCAATTCTTGCAGCTCTGCTGAAGTCAATGAAACTCAGACAGATTTTAACCAGATGCAGAGCTAGTCCAGGATCTTTTACACTCCTGAGCAGGCAGGCAAGATTTGGCCCAGATTACCATATTTAATTTTACTTTAATTTCATCCTTGTTTAAAAGCAGATCTACTCTTACCACTTTTCAGCAGCTCAGCTTGCTGGCTCAGCTGTGCCACTATAGTGGTTCAGTGAAGACACTATTATACCAATGGGAAACCACTCCCCCATCAGCACAGTTAATCAATCTCAGTCAGAGCTCTCCTATTGAAAAACTACTGTCTACAGAAGGAGTTAAATCAGCATAAATGAGTCACTCAGGGATGTGGATTTTTCACACCCTCTATGCCAGTGGTTTTCAAACTTATTTTCTCATGACCTAGTTGAAAAAAGTCACTTATGCCCATGACCCAATAATTACATTTTTGAGAAAAGCATGCCAGTCTTTCAGCAGCATTAGCAGGGGGCACAGTGATCCAGTGCTGGGTCCCGAACCAGGGTTTGAGACCCACAACCCTATGCAACATAGTTATACCAAAGTAAATTTATAGTGCAGACTTAGTCTACGTCTAAATTCAAAATGACGAATATGTATTAAGTAAAGGACTTAAACGAACACAAACATGGACTAAATCACTCCACTGTCTGAGGAAGCCAACAGCAAAACAGTACTGAACAAAGGTGTGAAACACCACCAGTGGAAGTATTAAAAAGGGGATTAGATAACAAATTAGATGATCTATGTTTCCTTTCCACATGTAACACCTATGATTCTGTTGTTCCACTGAGTTAACAAAGAATTGTGAATAGAAACTTCATTCATATAGAACAGAGTCCAACCATTCAGGCATAGTCAAGCAAAATGTCCATGGAGTAAGGCTATGTCCACACGTAGGGCCCTGTTTCAAAATAAGTTATTTTGAAACCAGTCATTTCGAAATAAAGCCCTTATTTTGAAATGACTTACTTTGAAATAAATAAAACCCATTTCGAAATAAGAGAAATGAAATAGCACGTCCACACAGTGGACGTGCTATTTCAAGATAGGGGAAGGATGGGGGCAGGGGGGCTTGTGCAGGGCCAGCAGCACCCCACCCCGGGAATCCCAGGTGCCCCCCCCCGCTCCTGCCAGCAGCCCCAGCAGTGGGGTGAGCCGCCCGTGCAGCTGCCACCCCGTGGGGGCTGCAGCCCCCCTGACTGGGCTGCAGGGCCAGCAGCTCCCCCCCAGTGCGGGCAGGGGGCAGAGCTCCAAGGGGTGCCCCATCCAGCTTCCCCCCGCTTCCCCTTGCCGAGAGTAGGGGGGATGAAGGGGGCTGAGGCACCTGTCCCCCACTGCTCCCAGCAAGGGGAAGCGGGGGAAGCTGGCTGGGGCACCCTCCAACCCCCTGCACTCCACTCAGCACCCTGGCCAAGGTGCTGATCCCTGGCCAGGGTGCTGGGGGGGGACCTTCGTCCCAGGGTGCGTAGGTCCTTGTTATTTTGAAACAATCCTTGTTTCAAAATAACATGCCCAAAAGGCATTATTTCGAAACAACTGGTTTTGAAATAACCCTCCTTTCGAAAGCAAAGTGGTTTAAGCTGTTTCGAAAGGAGGGCTATTGTTTCGAAACAAGGAGCTCCCTCTTTTTGAAACAAGAAAATGTCGTGTGGACATAGGGACTTTTATTTCGAAATAATCAGCGTTTCGAACAAAAGCCTTGTGTGGACATACCCTAAGAAATGACCGTACAATGACCAGCTGAAAAGTGGTAGCAAAAGACTGAATTATCTGTTTATTATTATTCATATAGCACTATCGATAGGTAATATTCTTTTTTATTTATGACCTCCATATATCTATACACATAGACTGCATGTCACTTATTTCACCACACAAAAACATTTTTAGGTAACATTGTGTCTGAATATATTTGAGAAAAATACGAAATAGAAAAAGCCAAGATTTGCTTTTGGTTTAGGATACACAACTCCAGTAAAATCAATGTAAGTTCCAGAAATAATATTAAAAGGAAGAATTTGGTCCTACATAATGTGAAATTGCATAGTTGAAGAAAGTGAATAACTAAAATGAATAATTAAATGAAGTAACTTGAATTTGGAGATTACCACTTCTTTCTAAATTTGCAATTACAAATATATTATGCTCTCTGATCTGCCCAATGAAAAGAGATTATTTTCCATCTGGGGAACATATTTTAGCATCATTTGAAATTTTATGATATATCAAACTTCAAAAATCAGCTTTTCCTCACAGAAAAGAGATTATTTCTTTATATTAAAATTGCATTTTTTGGTAGTTTCCCATGAGATCTCTCGAAGAAGGTGATAAAATTATTTCATGGAAAAGTGTGTCTGTGTGTGAGTGAGTGAATTAGTGAGTGAGTGAGAGAAGGTTTTTTCAAGCAAATAAAAAAAGTGTTCTTACATTAAAGCGTTGCAGTCTTTAAATGACAGATATGAAAGTAAAAGTATCAGCAGTCTTTTCCATTGAATGGGAAGAATTTTGTATTCGTAAATAAATAAAGCTACATACTCAAGTATAAGTAAATATAATTGCAAGTATACATAGAGATCTAATTCAGATATGCCCTTATGGCAGAACAAGTCCCAGGTTAACAACAATATATGAAATACATCATGGAATCTACTAACAGTCTAATACATTTTTGGACCATTACCTTTCTTTAACACAAAGGTAAATCTTCAAAGGGAATCTTGAGACAACTATGTTTATTTAGAATTAGAATAGATGTTCGCTTTGTATTGTGTCTTTTATAATCAAGGTATCCCAAAGTGCTTTACAAAGCAATATTTTAGATACTGATTATACAGTAGACAGATGTGGCACTATTATGCATCCTGAAACTGAAAACAAAACACAAAAAACCCCACAGTAGTCTGGAAACTAACCTCTTTTATAGAGACAAGGTAAATGTTGGCTGGGACACAGAGGTTATCATCTACTCCTAAAAACCAAAGCAATGAGAAACCTCTACTGCTACCAAGAGAGCTCCCAGTAAATTTCCCATTGACTTCAGTAAGATTTGGATTAAGCTCTATATCTGTACAAAATGAACCTTGCTTTATATGTCTTAAAGGTTAGAACTTTCAATGGTTCAGTAACTAGATTATGTGCCATTGAAGCCAAAGAGAGTCTTCCCAATGACTTCAGTGGGAGTGGAACCAAACCAATATTATATAGTAGATGAGGCAAAGGCTTTGTGGGAAACTAGAACGTTGACCCTCCCATCCAGACACAAGAACAGTATCAACCAAACCCAACTATGTTCATTTTCAAATCCATTTTAAGACAGTATTATTGGATCAGTAGGACTAAAGATATATTAATATTATTTGGTGTTTATTTTCCACACAAATGAATGCATTACGGTAATACACAAACATACAGGAAGACAGGGGTCATGTTTTTCTGTGTGTTGTATACTGATGCCCCAATCTTGATCAGAATATTTGAGCACTGCCACAATACAAATAAGATGAGATTTTCAAAGCAACCTAAGAGGATTTGGATGTCCAATTCCTATTTAAATTAATAGGAATTGAGTGTTCAATCCCCAAGGAAGTTTTGAAAATCTTGGGCATAAATAGATATTTTATCATCACTCTCTCATGCTACCCCATCTCAACCGTATTATTGTCTTAGAATAAGACAATGAAGATTTCATCCATACACTAGATAGCTGAAAATATATAGATTACTACAACAAAAGACATTCATCAAATGCTACTGAACAAAACACAGAAACATCAGTACAGTTAAAAGAATAATACTCACAACTAAAGAAGGATTAATATGCAAACATAGTGCATTTGCTAACTGCTTTTTAAACAAGGCACCTTCTAAAAACTTAGGTAGTTTTGTTTTTGCATTACCAGTACAGTTGCCTTTGAATCAGAGACAAGTAGCAAAAATCATCTTATCTGTCACTACTTTTACCAACTGTACCCATTCAACTGGCCTGGCTTGTTTTTCGTTAATTTTTATAGGATTTAACCCAGGCCATTTCTAAATGATATAAAAATTACTTTGTATGATATATTACTTATTGTAATCAAATACAATTTTTTCTAATTGTCACAGCTATGGCAAACTCACAGGGGATGGTCTGACTTGTGTACATTTCTGACAGTGAAATCGGTAACAACAGCTGCTTTGTGCCAGCCAGCGCATGTACCGTACCTCTCAAGTCTTGTCATTCACATCTCCCCTAATTACCAAACATCTGCTTTCCATTTCCATTAACACTCCACTACCAGCTTGTCTAGTTTAATACCAATGACTCTTGACCTCCCACAAGGAAGACACTTTCTGTCAAAATTCCCCCAAAAGAAACCCTCTCTCCACACTAAATTTGTTCTTAAAAAAAGAAAACAATCACTTCCAAAAGGGAAAGCTTGCTGAAGCCAGATAAATACAATTAAAAGCCATTCTGAACTTCAGCAAAGGGAAATATCCCTCATAAATTCTGTTTTATGCCTCAAAGAAGCAGGAGAAACATCTGAAAGTCCAAAAACATTAATATTAGGTGTTACATATAACAGGATAAAATACATGACAGGTTACAGTGCCAGCCTACAGGTTAGGGTGATTGCATTTCTGGCATATATACAACTATTATCTGTAATGATATTGGTTGACTTAAATAGAGACCATAATGGAAGGTCCCAACTGCCTTTATTATTATTTTAATTATAGGTTATTATAATGGTGTTAATGTTCACTAGGTAATCCAGGATCCTAAAATTCAAAAGAATTATGGCTCTGTAACTTAGAGCAATTCTTTTTCTTTATTCCAGGTTGTTATCTCATAAAAAATCATTCCTATTTGGAAATCAGATGGTACTTAAAATATTTAATATCTTTATTTTGTTTTCAAGTTACAGTACCATATCGAAATACAAAAACAGAAAAACATGGGCATGCCTATTTTATTTTTTTCAGGGGGTGTAATCATTCCAAAAATCACAGCAAAACTAAATCATTCTCCAACATTAGTTTCATAAAACTTTCCTGCACTAGAAGCTATTCATACCATAAGATAATGGTTCTGTACGCGGGGGGGGGGGGAGGGTCTATGGACCAAAGTGACATATATTATAGGTGTACTGATAAGGAATGTGAAAGAACAGCAAGTTTAGTCTGTCCCCTAGCTAGCACTACAATAGATAATTGCCATTTATTTTTCTGTGTCAAATTCTCCCATCCAGTTTCTGCTACCAGCCACTGACCTTCCCACCATGATGCCAAGGCATTTGATTGCCTCTCCATGCCCCAATAATGTTGATCTTGGAAAATTTGGCAGTGAGTTCACTGCGTTTTAGTGTACAACAAACTTTCACTCAAGGGGCAGACACTTGAGAGATTTCTCCAATTACACCCCTGGAAACATGGGTTCCAGAACATGTTTGTTAAGCTTAACAGATACTAGAATTCAGCTTTAACTTTGTTAATAAACAGGAAAGAAGAATCGCTGATGACAGGGAGAGAAAACCAGAGGAAGGTAAAGTAATTAGCAGGCAATAATACAACATCTTGCCATTTTATACCACTAAGTATAAAATCATTTATAGCACTTTGCTGCAGGGAATCAGCACTGGCATCAGCTCATCGTCAGTGGATGCCACTTTGGACAATGAAACAAAAGAGAGAAAGTGATTTTTTTCTTTATAAAGGGAGGAAGGTGTCAAGATAAAAGGATGAGGAAAAATCTCTATAAACAATGATGAAAAAAGTGCATCTTCTCGATGTACAGCATCCTCCTAATTGTCGACCGCCCCAAAGAACCTATCATAGAAAAACAGTTTAATGGGGGTGGGGGGGAGAATGATCTTTTAATCTCAACAATAAAAGCATTCCAGTCTTTGTATCTGCTGACTTACAAAAAAGTGCTTTCTAACAACAGAAGATGGAGAAGTAATTACATAAATCTTTTCCTTCTTGATGAAGACACAATGGAATATAAGGAAATCAATAGTGTTTCTGCTGTAATTCTTGTTTTTATTATGAGCTGAAAGTAAACTTGTTAAAATTGGATTCTGCTTCTTGTGTATGTGAAAAGAATCAGATCCCGTCAACACTCAGGCAAGAACACAGACTTTAAATGCTTAGAAATTATTTTCCTCTATAATACTTATAAGGCTTATAATGCTGTGAAATCTGACTTTAGGAACTGGGTATTATAAGAGCAATTTAGCATTTTACATATATCTTGAAAAATTGATAGTACCATAAAAGATACAGCTTCAGTGGTTGCTCTGCAGACAGCCAGAATGCCTAAAGGTTACCAACAAAATTGAAATCCATGTATTAAATAAACTAAATGCACCCTGAAGTCAAATGTTTCCACTTTATTTTCAATAAATTGGTTGTAACAATTTTACTTCACTACATACATTTATAATATTTGCTGCTCAAAAATGAGTAATACTGTTGATTTCGGGGAGGAAAAAAAGTGGAAATTATTGCATTTAAAAATAATTAATAGATGGGCCTGCATACCTTTGAATTAAATTAAAAGAAAAATATTTCTTTTTTGTGGAGATGATTGCATTCATATCCTGTTTGGTGTGAAAAGTAGATTCCAAAAAGCTTTTAACTAATTTGTTCAATTTGTTTCAAAGCCAACATGAATAGGCTTGGTGCAAATTCAGATTCATTAAAACTTAATTAATATGCATCATTATGCAAATGAGGTTGCAGTTAATGAGTTCTTAAAAGAAGCTTTCTTTAATTAGTTCAGTTTTAATGGCATCATCATTTATCTGACTTGTTTTTAAAGCCACATGACATACAAAAAGTGACCATCCTCTACAATGTTGCAGTTTTCTGTTTCCTAATTGTATTTCATCTTAATTCTTTAATGGTGAAAACTTTGAAAAACTTAAATGTTTTGATGTTCAGTTCTGTTGAATGTTATTTCAATTAAAATACACTGTTTTGTTTAGATTAGAGATAGGTCTCTCTGTTCTTTTTAGTTATTTTTCCTACTACTTAATTACTGATGTTTTACCATTTTGTTTTATACACACACACACACACACACACATATACATATATATTGAAAGGCAAGTTATATGAATGTAGTCCTCCACAAACACTGTGGTAAATTACACTATTTGTCATCTGTTAACTTCACTAGGTTTATTTCTACATTGGCAACATTCTACTAATATGAAAGAAAAAAGAGTTCATTGAGAATTAATTTGGCCAGTGTTTGAATGGGAGGGGTGGAATTATATGTATGAGATTAAACATGTTAAACAATTACTGTAGGATGTGAAAAGGCAGAAAGAGACAAATTTATCACACAACATCCCTGCAGTTTCTGTCTCTAGAAGCTTCAGAAATACAGTAAGTTTAAAACATCTTCAGATTTACAAAATATTATGCTACCCCATTGCTTTCCCAGCTTCATGCAGGATGTAATTCTACTGAGGGGAAGGGGAGGAAAGAGAAAAGAATGTAGCTCTTTTACAAAGGTGACCTGTGAAACACTGCAAAGAAAATAATACATCTTTACACCTTGACAAAGCTTCATATCTGAGATCCAAAGGGGTAGCTGTGTTAGTTTAGTTCAGCAAAACAAACAAGGAGTCATGTGGCACTTAAAGACTAACAAAGCTATTTATTGCACGAGTTTTCATGGGAGAAAATCCACTTCCTCAGATGCTTTGAAGATTGAGGAACTTAAAGAATGGGCAAAATTTTCACATTATTTGATGCTTATTTAAAGAAATGAGATTTACATTTCTATGGGTCTAAGCTTGCAAATCCCTTATTTAAGTGAGGAATCCCATCATTTAGACTACTTGCATGAGTAACAACTGCTCAGGTAAATAAGCATGCTGAGTCTTATAAATGATGATTTATGTTTTGTTTATTCAGGAGCTGAACACTGGGTCTCATCCAAAATCCACAGAAGTCAACAGAAAGACTCCTGTTGACTTTTGTGTGCTTTGGATCAGGCCCGCTGTGTGTTAAATAATTAAGGAAAAAGCCTAAGGGCCCAAATTAGGCTAAGCTTTTATTCACTTCCATTGAAATCAGTGCAACCAAAGGACCAGACACTTTGTGAGTACTTCTCCCATTATTACAGTATAATGTTTATTTACAGCAGCACCCATGATGTGATAAGTTCCATTCCAGTCAAAAAAGGATGATTTGTGCTCTAAGCAGCTCCCAATCTCCAAAAAATTGCCAGGGTTAGGAAAAGAGGAACAGTATTAGGCAACCAATATACAAGTCAGCTTCATTCACAATAAGCAGTACTGCAGAAACTTGTCTCTAATAAGGGGCTGAACTGTGTACAGGGTCAAACACAGGGAGATCACGCCAAACAAAAGGGCCCAGGTCAGAGAAGACATGGAAGTTATGGTGTGAGATGGTAGTGGGTGATGAGCACAAGGAGGTAAGATTTGGACAGCCAAACAAAAAGTATCTATTTACACACAGAGACAAACACAACACATTCCAGCTCTTCAATAACATAAAGAGTCGGAATATGATCAGCAAACACTGACAGAACGCTTGGGATTTAAAAACTAACCTCACAGAAAGAGGCTGAAACACTGTTACAGCAGCGAGAAGAAATTTAGATCCCCTTGCATTTTACCAAGTCTTTCAAACATAGCCACAGGAACCAAATATGTAGGTCCCAATTCTTCATCATTCCTGATTTCTGCTTGGAGAATGAGGACTGCAGAAAGCTGGTTGTGATGCTTTCTTCCTCAGCCACCTGACCCAAGCCAAATTAAGACAACACAAGCCTAATTAACTTCCACCACTGCCATAAGGTCTATTACTGTACAGCCTTACCACCTTCCACTAGCACATCATGCTGGAATATCCATGATACACTCCGACTTCCCCTTTCACCAAGGACACGATCACAACAGGTGCAGGAAGCAGCAGAGCTGCCTTTGCCCGCAGGGGACCCTGCATGTAAGGGGAATTCTCCACTGTCTATTTCCAACCATTTTAAGGGCACAAAACCCTACCCCTATTATATACACAGGCTAAGCTGCCACAAATAGTGATTTGCATGAGTGCTGTTTACCCCAGTTTCAAGAAGAAGAGCTACACCAATGCAATGGGAGGCTTATAACAATTTATTCTGTCCTCACGAGGAGTTTGCAAGGACACAGCCAGATTGATGGCCAGGTTGGTTACTAGCTACCCATGGCTAAAATCCCCAGTGTAGATGAGGCCAGAAAGTACCTCCTCTCACTCAGTAACACCCTTTCATGTGATTAAAGAGCAACGGCAATAAGTTGTAAACCTCTCCATCTGGAAACTTGGAGAATATCACAATAGGTCTTTTAGAGTGTAGGAGAATGAATCAGATAGAGCCTCAAGGTTCAAGCCAATAAATGGAGAACCCCACTGATGGAACAGCAAATTCCTGCATGCTTGTAGCTCTGCTTGTGAATAACATTTTAGTGACTCTAATTACTGTGATTACGTTTCCCAGACCTGAAGAAGAGCTCTCCGAAACTCAAAACACTTGTTTGTCTCATCAGCAAAGTTGGCCCAGTAAAAGAGATTATCTCATCTACCTCATCTCTTTCATATCTTGGGATCAACACAGATACAACAATACTGCAAATTTCTGTGAATATACCTTTTTAATCATCATTTTCCAAATACTGGTCTTAAATGGAAAACATTTAGACAGGGGAAACTCACCCTCTCTTTTTTGTTTTCTTACTTTCCTTAGATAAATATTAAAACTAATTAATTTCATTTTAACAAGAGGAACCTAGTTCCTCTACCCACCAGTTTGTTCTGTCATATGAAGCCCAGGTCAAGTAACTAAAATGTCATACTATTGTGGTTAAATTGATGTTTTAATCCTCGTTAATCCATGAAAGGAATGAGCCGTCAATTACATGGGGAGTATTGACATTTTATTCCCCACATCCATTTCAATGGAAAGAATAAAACATCAATTAAAACAACAATTATATGCCAAGGTATGTCATGTTATATATTTGACATACAGTACAACGAGAAAAACTAGTTCATTGCTCACTAATAATGGCGAGAACAGGAGTTGATTAAAAGCATTAATTACCTGCTTTGCAATTGTGCTTTACCCCTGCATGACTCACTGGGGTATTAACACCCCCCCAAATAATTTAACATTTAGCTTGTAAGGGAAGAGGAGGAGATTAGAGCATGAACACACAGAGGAAGTGGTGGATCTAAAATGGAGGCAACAACTGATGCCTGAACAGCAATTGATTATGAATAATTTAAATGAAGGTGGATGTTTTTGTAGAGACAGAGAGGAAAACAGGAAGAATTTACACCTTTTGGGAGGTTTCCTCTATTTTTTTAATGCTCTTCACCTTTTTCCTTACTCCCCTTCTACCCTCAGTGCATCCCAGCTCACACATATTTGCATGACCAGAAAATCCCCAGAAACAGAGAAAGTTGTTTCCTTAAAGTCAAGCACAATGCTGTACTAGTAAAGCACATGGTTCCAGGGTATTCATCTATGCTTAATTCCCACTAGAACATTGAGCTTGGAATCAGCCATTAGGACCAGCTGTGTGTACCCCACACAATCACTCTCCAGTGACTGCCACAGGGAGGGAATTACTGGTTGAACTCAGTCATTTGTTTCTTCTTCCTTCTTACAGATAGCAAATGACTGTGATGGGTCAGGCCCATCACTATATCCAACACCAGGTAATAGAAAAAGGAGCTCTTTATGAGAAAGCTTCTCTCCATTAACCCTGAATGAAACCCATTTTGCTTGGGGATCAGTTGCATAGCCATTCAAGTGACAGGCTCTTCCTATTTATGGGTTCAATCATGCAGGGTGCAGAGTTCCCTCAACTCCCACTAAAGTAAACAATGGATTAAAATGGAACTAATTTTTAAAAAGCCTTTGTTTTGAAGTTCATCAGTGCTGAGAGTGGACATCAGAGCATCACTCCCTATTAAAATAATATGACAAACAAAGACAGGAATTTTAAGATCCAATCCTGCACTTCTTGAAGTCAATGAGAATTTTGCCACTGACTTCACTGGGAATAGGAAGAGGCCCTTAATGTTCTGCATCTTATTAAGAAGTTTCTTTAAAGCTGTTTAAGGCAGTGCAATTAGGCCCCCTTTTAAACTGCGCACAATAAATAAGTAAAGGGAAGTTGCATGCCACACACATTCTATGCTAGGTCTCTGCCAGCAGACATCTACAAAGGCTCTGTGAACAGGTGTCAGTTGAATATAGCCTTTAGATCAAATTCCACATTCAGATACATGCAATTAGCATAGAAATTCATTAGGCATGAATTACATTTACTTTCAGTTTAAGGCCCACTTAAACTACAAGTATAGTTTAAAAGGACCCTTTTTTAAATGAGAATCAAGCCCTGGAACACAATCTTATGCTAGTATTTTTTTCAAATACAGATCAAGAAAGAGAAATTTATGGCTTGCTTCTGATCTCACTTACATCAAGGTCAATCAGAAATAACTGTTAAAATCAGGTATAAAACTCACGTGAAAGGAAAATTTTAGGCTCTTCAATTTTGATTCTTCAGTGCCCTGTACCTTGTCATTTACATTAAAGCAAAGAGAGTGTGTACCAAATCATAATTTTCTGCTCATTTTGCCTGGATGTAAATAAATGGACAGAAATATGGTTAATAAATATACTTAAGTAAATCTATTTTTTAATCATGTGAGAAGTATAAAATAAACATCCCTTCTACTCTTGAAAGGGCTGGCTCTTTTACTGGAGGAGGATCATAAGAACCTAAGAACGGCCATATTAGGTCAGACCAATGGTCCATTTAGCCCAGGATCCTGTCTTCCAACAATAGACAGTGACAGATGTTTCAAAGGGAATGAAAAGAACAAGGCAATTATTGAGTTTTCCATCCCTTGTCATCTGCTTCCAGCTTCTGGTAGTCAGGGGTTTAGGGACACCCACAGTGTAGGTTTGCATCCCTGACAATCTTGTGTATTAGCCACTGATGGACCTATCTTCCATTAGGATCTTAATTAGCAGACTATTGTCTAACTGGATTGGATGCTCTCAGGTGATTGTTCTTAGATAATATCTCACAATTTTCTAGTCATCCCCTCTCTAGATGTCACATCCTCAAAAGCTGATTTCTCAATAATATCAACAAAAATAGATACACTTTTATTTACGAAGCACTGAGGAAAACTTTGTTTATCTTGTTGTAAAGCACTGTAAGGGGTAAGCAGTAAATAGGAAAGAGAACATAAAACTGATGAGCGCTTACCCTCTATTCCCTACTGATGTTTCTACTTAGCCCTGCTTAGCATTTCAATCTATATAAAGTCAATGGGCCATATAACCTTCTTCTATATACACTAACCAATTAACATTATTCTTTAATAGGAAGAAGTTTAGTGGATTTTTTTTCAGTTGGATTAAAAGTAACATTGTTACTCACTAAACCACAATGCTGATGACTGCATTAAGGTAGAACCTTGTTTTATGAAGAGGACAACACATTATAAATGTATCTAACCTACTTATAAGTCACAGTAGAGATTCATTTATTTTGAATAATAGAACTGCTTTCAATAGCAGTGTCTTAATACTGTGGTCAAGGTTTAAATTAGAGCAGTTTCAATACAGTATTACAGGTCCACTTTGGCAACCATTAATTTATACATTAAAATTATAGTAAAATTAAGGAACTCTGTCTCATTAAAAACACAAATTACCTTCCTTGTCTGCTTTTTGTATGGGCAATGTAGTCAACCAGTCAATCTCACTTCTGTTTACAGCAGGTTTCCATTCAATTTCACTTGCCATGTTTCATGCAGTAAAACAAAGCTGTAATATTTCAGTTGCAAAGCCTCAAGAGGGAATTAAGCTGTTTGTTTCTTCTATGTATTTACACTGGATATTTAAGTAAAATGTTTCCTAGTGATGTTAAGCTGGGAAAGAGCAAAAAGGGAGCAGATTTTTGTTATTGTGTCTTTTTCATTGTTTCTCTTGAAAGCAGACTTCTGGAGAAAAACATATTTTGTAACCTGCTCTGAAGTCCAAGCTCAATCTTACCTTCTCTGCTTATTACGCCATCAACATCTTATTTCTGCTTTCAAGAGAGTCATCCTGGGCATTCTTGGGTGCACTGTTCCAGAAAAGGCTGGATGACTCAGAACAGTCTGTTACTGGTTAATCTACAGCCTGTCACTTTTTAATCTGGTTTCTCCAGATCCTCCTACTCCAATTTATACAAGTGAGTTACTTACCTGTATTAGCAAAAGAGGGCAGAAATCCTCCGTGTTCTGAGATTATCTCCCTTATATTAAGGGCTTGCTGGTTCAGGAAGCATTATAGCATTCAATATTCAGTAATAACCACAGCTACAACCAAACACATTGTGCAACTTAAGAGAAATCAGGTATCTGTGCTGGTCAGGAAAGATTTGGAGAAATCAAATTAGCAGAAAAAGCATTATAATTCACCCTACACACCCCACATAAGTGGCACCCACTGAACTGATGGATGGTTTGAATTGTGTGAAAATGGCAACCTGAACAGCATCACAGCAAGCGACACATCCCACATGTAATTCCACAAAATGTATTTATGGAGAACTCAAGAGCAGCTCTACATGAAACAAATGAAGAAATGTCCTGTTCTTGGATAGCAACCATAACTTGCTGCATGGAGCCACCCTGTATCCCAAAAGGTAGACCATTCCCCTTATCTGTGTATGCATTGCACACACATTCTCTGACCAGTTGGGAAATGATGCCCATAGAGACAGACATTCTCTTACAGAATGGCTGATTTTCTTCCTGAAAGTGCATGTGATAAACTTAACAGCCTTCTCAATGTGTATCTTATTACACCTTCTGTCCTAAACTTGAATTAGGACACAAAGAAGGCACAATTGTTTCCTGGTGGAAAAAAATCGCCTTAAGTGACAGGCATTTCAGGAAAACCCTAAGAGTAAAACACCATTCCATGAGCTGTAGCAAATGGGTGGAAGATTAAAAATTCATCTGGCCGCACACGATAGCATGACTCTGGGGCTCTGAAATAACTCACTTTCCAGTGCTCCCTACTGCTAACTTCAACAAAGAAAATATATGGTTCCTTGTCCAGAATGGGCATATTGGCACCCAGTCTTGATGCTGGGTGGCAATCTGCACAGAGGTATGGAGACCTAGCCACTTCACAAGCTTGCTGACTACATCTCTTTGAGCCTATGGACTGCTTCTAAGTAGATTTCATAAGGTACGCCACAAGAAGTCTATGGTTTTGGTCACTATGGTGACCAATTTTAGTAGCCTTTCACCTAAACTCCACCGCAGAAATGTAATGGAGGAGCACTCTCTGGTGACCAAAAGTAAAACTGCTGGAGCCTAGCTGTGAGACAATTTTGTCCACCCCGGTTGTAAGCAGGGGTTAAAGTAAGGCAGAATGCCCTGGAACACTGTTCCAGGGCCTGCTATTTTTAGGGGCCCAGCCTTCCGGGGCCCCTAAAAATAGAAAGTGGAGCTGGAACACTGCTTTCCGGGGCCCACCATTGAAAAATAGCAGGCCCTGGAGTGGCGTTCTGCTGCATTCCAGCAGACAGGGATAGGGGCGTTGCTGAGGGGCTCAAGGCCCGCACCAAACCCCTCCCCTTCCATGCCCTGCCCCAACCCGAGGCCTGCAGCCTCCACTCCAGCTGCACCACTGCCTGGACCCAGGGCCTGATGCCCCCACTTTCCCAGCTGCGCCGCCACTGGTGAGTGCAGGGGCATCCCAGCCTGCACGGGGGGGTACTGGGGCAGGGAGTGGGGTGCTGGCATGTTGGGGGGGCAGGAGCTGAGGTCTGAGGGGCCCACCCATGCAGGAGGGGGGCCTACTGGCATGGGAGCGTTCAGGGGCCCCCCAAATTATACTTTAACCCCTGGTTGTAAGGATCCTTCATCTGCATAGTCCTAGTTAGAATTACAAATGTATACCACCAATCCTTCTCACGTGCACTGGAAGCAGATGAGGAAGAGGCTGGCATGGTTTTTGCCCTAAATAAGGTTCACCATGTGAGAGCCCTTACAGTATTTTACTCTCGCAGAAGAACACACTACTTGCCAAGTTTGCTGTCATAGAACAAGCTGCTAGAGACCAGTGCTCCAATTAATCCATCATACTATCAAGAGCTCTGAGCTGCAGTCAACGAGATACCATACTGAAATCATCATCCGACTCATTCTTAAGAATAGAATCCCAGTTCCTTAATAGCTTTATTTTTCAATGTTATCACATCCCCTGGCCTGTAAAAAGTGACTTAGCGGAAAGTTTATGAATATAAAGGAAAGTGAATATTACTTTATCCCAACTGTTTTTTATTTGTATCCTCACAGGTTTTTTTTCAGCTGCATCCTCTCAACACCAGTCTGTAAAAGTGAAGGAGGCTACTGTGGAGATTCAGTTCCTTAAGAAAGAAGATTTTTACTCAGAAATACAATAGATGAAAGGGCAAAGTCACAGGAAGGCCTTCATGAATACTCTAGGGCTCCAAGATCTCCCAAGATGATTAGGAGTAAGTATCAGCTAGAAAAAGAGCAGTAAATATAAAAGCTATGCTAGCAAACTAAGGAGGAGTGAACATGCAGGATTTCCAGTGGTGCTAGCTACTGAGGTTGACTCATGCAATGCCTATTCCTAATTCTAAAGCCTTAAATGACTCATTTTCTTCAACCTTCTGGGCCACTCCACCATACTTCCCAAAATAGACACAGACCCTTATTTCCATGCAGACTACCATAGTGCACAACACACCTGCTAAGAAAATGCCTAACTACAACAGCAGAGCTCTCAACCAAGAATGACCAGCAAGTTTCCTGGACAACAGTACTTCCTTCCCAACCTTACCTAAGTCTGACTCTCTTCATAGCTCTAAACCCAACACCATCTTGTACTGATTTTCAAAAAAGTACTCATTGCAGGTGAATCAACTGTCTGTTGAACTCACCATGGCCTGGAATATTTACAAAAGCAAAAGACAAGTCTCATGTGTAAGGCAGACCAGTGTTCAATTCTTGATTCACCCACTTACATCCTTTGCAACCTTGGAAAAAAAATCATGAAACCACTCTATGCCTCCACTGCCCATCCGCAAAATGGGGATAACAACTCTTCCTTTTTTGCAGCCTTTGTCAGCTTGTCCTTTCAGATTACAAGCTTTTGGGGGGGGTAGGGACAGTCTCTCACTATAAACTGGTTCAACATGTAGCATGATGGGCCTTCAAGTTTGGTTGGGATCTCTACCTTAAACAAGTAAATATTATTGTCCTCAATAGACATTTGTCACCACTTGATCTGGCTAACAAGTAAAGAGATGACTGTATTAAGGTGGCAAAACCTGGCAGGCCTAACTAATTTGTTGTTACAGACTCCCAACTTTCATTCAGGCCTCAGAAAATTGATGTGATGATAAAGAATCATTCATTAATATTAGTGATTTATGTATGTACTGTTGTGCCTTCTATGCAAAGATTAAAAGGCATACAAATTAGATTGCCAACCGTAGGAAAAAGGATCACTTCACTCAGCAATGAAATACAGATATCTCTTGGATGAAGAGTGACACTTTCTAAATAGGGCTAAACAATGCTACACAAAGTGCAAAATAGAAAATGAAAAGATATTTCACCCAATTGTAACTATGTGATAATAAATTTAACCTCTCCACATAAGGGGAAAGGGACATCCAATGAAATGAAAACACATCAGCTTTAAAATTGATAAAAGGAAATGCTTTTTATATAGCACATAATTAACTTGTGGAACTGTCTGCCACAAGACACTAAGAACTTAGTAGGATTAAAACAAAAAGACAGACACTTAAATGCCTAACAAAAATACCCAGAATCACATTAGATAGAATTAAAAAAAGGAAATACTATTGTGCAAGCTTCAAGGCATGAACCAACCTCTAAGACAGGGGTCTCAAACACGCAGCCCATGGGCCACATGAGGCCCCTAAAGCTATTTCCTGCAGCCCACAATGACACTATCATTACTGATATTTGCAATACCATTGTATGAAAAGGTTTAAGTGGTGCTGCCCTCGGGCTAATGTACTAGTCCTCATATGGCCCTTGTGGTGATTTGAGTTTGAGACCCCTGCTCTAAGATTTTGTCTAAACTAGGACTTAAAAAGTGAAGTTAGCATGTGTCTACTAACATGTGCTAATAAAATATTTTAAAAGTTTGGTCTGGAGCAAGGCTTTTTAACCTATGGGTTGCCAAAAACAGGTTACCATGCTGTTTAGTGTGGGTCGCCATGATCTTCTTTAATAAATTGGTAAAGGACATACTTTATTAATTCAAAACTGAACCATGGGTTGCAAAGCTGACTCCTAAAAGTTATCTGGGTCCTGGCTGAAAAAAGTTAAGAACTCCTGGTCTAAAGGTATGTTGCTTTTAATATGTGCTAAAACAGTCAAATTAAAGCCAAGTCTTCCCCCTTGATTTACATCACGCTTTAAAGTCTAGTATAGATATGGCCTAACAGAGTTTGGGAAGATGATTCCCCTAAGGACTGGTTATTCTTAACAGTACTAGAGGGTTACTTATAAGTTCCTCTCAAGCAGCTGCTACTGGTCAGAGATAGGCTACTACTGGATCAGATAGACCTAGAAATGCACACTTTGGCACTATAGGCAACCAGTGTAAAATGGACGCAGTTCAAGATCTGACACAGTCCAACTCACTGTGTACAAAGTTTTCCATGAGGACTATTATTAGTTCTCAGTCATGAACACACAATCTACCATTTCTGTTGCAAGTAAAATTTGTGTATATTCCTGGGGACCACTGTGGGGCTTTTTTTTTTAAACAAAAAAAAAACAAAAAACCCACCTTTGTTTCCCAAGATGTTCCCTATTATTGAGCCCATCATTTAAGGATCAATTTCCCCATTGAATCACAAGAAAATATGCAGTGTCATGCTCACTGTTGCACAGCAGAAACCAAGGGTTAAAATATATATATAATGCTCTCCACAGTATATGAAATTGCATATATTTTAATTTGGAAGCACGTAACCCTCTTCTGTGAGTAGGATTTATTTTTAAAAGGAACAGAAAGTGTATGAGTCAAAAGGTTCATTTACAAGGCTGTCATGGAGACAGTGTTTTTAAATAACCACAACTACATCAAATGATAATCATCAAACCAAATAAACTAAATGCCAAAATACTTTGAAATCTAAAAATAAGAACTAGGTCTAAATTACACTAATTTCTATGGTTCTACAACATTTCAGAAGGTAAGTCACGTTTTGAGTGTATACTCTTTGTTTTTCATTCTTGAAGAGCAGTGAAGTGGTTTGTGAATCATGCTTTTTAAAGAGACATTTGGCTGTAGCAAAATTGTAATAAAAAATGCATAATATGTACTTAAGAAGGAAAGTAACACCTCTGCTATAAATTGGTTCTTTGAAATATTTAAATTAAAAAGTCTAAACCATACTATGCTTGAATAGAACAGAATTAAATGGCATGTAACTTAAGATACGTGGGTTCTCTCACAGGGATAAATTTAAAATTGGGATTGCTCAAGGAAAAAAATACTTTCTTAAAGAAAATATCAACAATGTTAGTGGGATTTTCTCCAATTCAGATTTTCTTTTGTTGTTGTCTGGGAGATCTGCATTTCCATAGTCATTCACAAGAATTATCATTAACAATGAAAAAAATTACTCATTTACTTACATTCCCTTTTGAATAGTGGAGGGATTTTCAAGTAAAACTGCTTTAATGAACCCAAAGTACATCAGGGTTGGGGGGTTTTAAATTTTATTTATTTATTTATTTTTGGGTCTTCCCTTTGAGGGCAAAATCTTGAAGTCCTTTTATATTCTCTTCTTACTCAAGCTAATTTCCTACTCTAGTAAAAAAACATTTTTCTTCAGTAAAATGAATAAGGAGGTAGGGATTCAGTCCCATGTCTGCACACATTTTTTGCAAGATTTCCCCACAGACCACAAGCAAAACCCTACTTTGGAAGACAGTAGACAAAGTAGCAGAGATGCTGACCTGTGCTATGCAGCTTCTGGAATTCTTCCCAATATTCTGCAGGTACAGATGAAATACCACGCTGTGAGATGCACTATAGAAGCCCAGTGTCCACCAGGCTAGCTTACATAGGGGCACTAGCTTGGCCCAACAATAATCCTTAATGCTAGGGAGGGATCCTGCTCTGCTGCTTGGAGCAAGGGAAAAGGTTTCAGATGTCCCTTTTTGATTACCAGTATAGAACAGGGCAGGAATTAATCCTATGTTCATAATACCACACTATGAAGGACTGGATTTTTATAGCTACTGAAAAGTTATGTAAAATAAACCAGGAGTCCTATGGCACTTAAAGACTAATACATTTACTTATTGCATGAGCTTTCATGGGAGCAAATCCCACTTTGTCAGAGGAATACTACATCAAGGCTTCAAAGAGAAGCTGCTGAAACTGAATTTATTTGCAAATTCAGTTGCATTGCTTCAGGACTTAATAGACATTAGATTTTTTCTCTCATTACAACAGGTGATTTGACCTCATCTTCCTCCATATGCTGCTCCCCAGTGTTTAAACCTTTACAATTGTTTTGGTTTGCCATTACAGTGTGACCTGTTCCCATGACTTAAACTTCCCTGCATTTATTTCCTCCAATTCTGTAAGTTCCCCCATCTTCAAAGTGGCTGATGAAGTGGGACTTTTCCCCATGAAAGCTCATGCAATAAATAAATTTGTTAGTCTTTAAGTGCCACAGGATGCCTTGTTTGTTTTACTGAACTAGACTAACACGGCTGCCCCTTTGGAACTTGAAAAGTTATGTAGCATTTCTTCAACGAAAGCACAATACTGTACTTAAAATATTTTCTAAATCTTCCATTTAAAAAAAATTAGGAAAAATAAAAAAAAAAGAGAAAATGTAATGTAACCCATGTTCAAGATACTGCATGCATCTTCCTATTCAATAGCAGGATTAGCATTACACACACACACACACACACACACACACACACACACACAGAAGTTCCAACTCTATAAAATGAAAACAGTTTTCTTTCACACCTGGTCTGCATGATCTGGACATCAGTGGGCTTTGGGTCTAACCATATCTGGGGTTCATACATTATACAATTTTATTATTACCAAAATGTATTCCCATCCAAAAAAGCTAAGCAAGAATATATACAGAAGGAATGTGGAAATAGTCAAAAGTTAATATAATTCCCTACCTATACACGTGTGAGTATCTCCTGTATCCTAAATAGTTTGTCTGTTCCATTCAGTGCTTTTATGTGGATCCCCTGCAAGTTTTGTTTTGAATTCCTCAGTATTAGTACCAGTTTAGCCTCTTGGAACCTGTGGTTATTAGTACATTCCCAAGGAAAGTCCTGATCGGAAATGAGAACCACCTCTATGGGCTATAAATATACCACAATTAGCTTTGAGAGTAAATTAATTACAAAATATACCAAGTACCCTGCATACTGACTAACATTTCAGAGGAACAAACAAATAGTCCTGTGACACTTAAAGAATAACAAATTTATTTATTGCATGAGCTTTCATGGGAGAGAATCCCACTTTGTCAGACACTTTGAAGATGGGGAAACTTACAGAATAGGAGGAAATAAAATTTAGCAATAAATAATTTGTTAGTCTTTACATACCACATGACTCCTTGTTTGTTTTTATTGAGCTAGACTAATATGACTACTCCTTTGGAACTTCAGAGGAAGGCACGTAAATAGGAAAAGAACACACACACACACACACACACACAGTGTTTATATACCACATACATAGGTCTTAATGGCCCAAGTTTCACCTCACTTAAAAACTATTTGCTATAAAAATCAGATGTAAAAATGCAAGAGAGTTACAGCACACTGTTACTGAAAAATTGCTTACTTTCTCATTTTGTCTTTATAAAATTTTAGCTTGTACTAGGCAAATATCTAAATGAGTTAATGTACTCCCTGAAAGGTCTCTTCACACTTCCAGGGATACATACTTGTCCTTGAGAACCAGTGCTCTATATTATCAAAGAATGGTAAGAATCCTATTCCTGTCCCCTAATCCTTTTGTTGCTAAGAATCACTTCTATGTCTATATGACTCTCTCAGAGTCATTTATAAAGAGAGCAATATTTATTAACTATTCTATTAATTGTACATATTATATAGCTGCTGTACCTTACACCATACCTAAGGGTCTGTCGGTATTTCTATTATAAACTTCTAATCCCAAAGTTTCGTAACTGGGATGTAAAATTTGCCCCTTGGAATACAATGTTTCAACTCAGGGACAAGTTCTGTTGGCAAAGGTTTATTATTTAAATGCTTTCACTGAACAGCCTGATTTGATTTTTCTACTCACCAAATTTAAACACAGGACCAATTTTCATACAGATAACATGGCAGTCAGTTATATCATATTACAGCAGTATCTAAATAAATTTTTCCAGACAAGTGCTCAGCAGCTCAGACGACCAACAGCTAGACTCACAAAGGTCCATAAACCCCAGAATCAGGTACCTAAATCCTAGTTTTAGGCTCCAGCATGGTTCACAAAACTCCTGCCAAACTCTGTAGTGGCCTGAACTCATCGTCTAAATTTTCAGGGTAAAAGTTCTCTATAGATTTGAGCCTTTCTCTAAACACATGCACTGCTGCCTCACTCTAAGCATCAAGACACCTGTCTCCTAACTAAGCCCATGGTGACTCACAAATCTCAGAGAAGAAAGGCTCATCCATGTGGAGGAGGAATTGAACCTGTGTTTCTCACAGATCAGGAGAGTTGCTCACTACTTCCACCTCCCACTACTGTGTGCAGAGTGAGGCAAGCACCAAACTCTTTCCCACAAGAAATCCCACACGTACCTAAGCCAACTGATTTCAGGACAGGATTCCTGGCTGTGGACTGCTAGCAGAGACAAGTACCTCCTTGCAGCTTGGACATAGGCACCTCTTTCCATAAAGGAAGGAGGTTTAGTACCCATCCCATTCATTGGGTACCGTGGGTGAGTCACACTCCAAGGTGCATCTCACCCCATTTGTCAAGTTTAGACCAGGTGCCACAGCTTCTTCCAGGAGAAAGAAGTACATTCTTGATATTGCTCTTTAGGACTAAATAGCAAACTACCATATGCATACACATGCAAAAGAGCACAAAAAGACATATGGCACCCTCCTTTCTTCCTTGCATGGAATGCTCATATTACCAGTCTGCACGCTGGGGCCAGGCACCATCAAATCTCTGTCCTATTTAGGGGGTCCAGCAATGGGCAGAAAGGAGCCTTCGTTCTGCCTGCAGAACACAGCAGCCAGCATAGAGAGGAAAGTAAGAGGCATTGAAAATGAGGTGGAAAGAAGGACTGAGTTGTAGATGAGATGGTCTCTCTTGGAGCAACTACACATTGCCACTTACTCAGGGCTTGTGGTAGCTCTGTGATCTAAACCTATGCATAACAAACAAGGAGTCCTGTGGCATTTCAAAAATAACAAATTTATTTATCGCATGAGCTTTCATGGAAGAAAATCCCACTTCATCAGATGCTTGAAGATGGGGAATTTACAGAATGGGAAGAAAATAAATGCAGTGAAGTGTAAGTCATAGGAACAGATCATGCTATACCAGCAAATCAAAGCAGTTGTTAAGATTCAAACACTTGGGAACAGCATATAGAGGATGATGAGGTCAAATCACCTGTTGTAGTGAGAAAAAAATCTGAAGTCCTTATTTAACTCTGAAGAAACACTGTCAAATTTACAAATTAATTCCAATTCTGCAGTTTCTCTTTGAAGCTTTGTGTTGTTATTCACTTGTCTGAGTCCTATTCTTTTGCACAGAGACTGTCCTATTTCTCCAATTGAACGGAGACAGGACAGTCTCTATGCAAAAGAATAAATGGGCAGAAATCTGACAGCAGAAATCACAACATTCAAAAACCAGTAGGTGAGCACTTCAATCTTCCTGATCATTTCCATTGATGATTTGCTAATAGCTGTGTTCAGATAATTGAATAACAACTCAAGGCTTTGAAGCGAAACTTTGGAATTGGAATTCATATGCAAAATTGACAGAGTTTCTTCAGGGCTAAGTGAGGATTTTGGATTTTTTTTCTCACTACAAGAGGTGATTTGATCTCATTTTCCTCTATATAAGTCGAGTTTTTAAACATGCTGAGAGACTAGTGTGCATTTGTGTAGCAGCAACCTGCTCAAAGCTCTAGGTCCCTCACCAAGCTAGCGCTCTCCTACAGCCTGAGTCTCTTTTTCTAGTTCCACTCATCATACTAAAAATCTCGAGTACGAAATTTAGCTTATTCTGTTAGCATAATGCCTCCTCTAGGCCCTGATCCATTAATGGCATCTCAATAGGCAGAATATTGATACTATATGCTGCACTAGCAACAGAGTCATTTTGCAGCGAACCCACTGTAGGGTCAATGTCTTGCAAGCAAAATTGTTGTCCAAATGTAGTAAGATAAATTGTCTCCCTTTATTCATACCATGCAATCCCAGAAAGATTAGCTTTACTTTTTGAGAGGGGACTTTGAGTGACATGTAGCTGAGACTAATGATTTTGATTGGCATTCCCAAATAAAAGGTTCTAAATGCCTGGAAGAGGGGATTTGCACCACCAAAGCCAAAAACATAACGTTTGTGTGAAAAGCATTTTAGCTACAGAAGCTCAGAGTTGACATTCTGAAAATGGTACCACTCCCCATCAGCGAATGTTGTGCAACTGATTTTTCTGTCTCATCCTTCCTTGACTATATCCACCTACTCTCCTGCCAAATGGGAAGTAACTTACTCAGGGTGCCATCACCCTAATGTATCACTCAGAATTTGGGTCTAATCATACATAAGATATGCTGGAGTCACAACTCTAAATCAGATCTGAACTTCCTCAAACTGGGTATTTGGATCTGGTTTCCATGCAGTCCCATCTCTCATTGCAGTTACTTAGTGCTTGTGTAACACTCAGAGGACGTGCTGTGCAAGACACTGCACAGACACAGCATGAGAAACCTCTCAGCCCACAGGAAAGGGTCGGGGGAGATGTGTTAAGCACCGTTTGTGACTTAGGGAAGCCTGCATCATAACTGTGACAGCCCTGGAAGCCCATCTAAATTACAGCAGCCTCCTGAGGATGCATTATGGGCTCCAGCACCTCAGAAAGTGCACATATTATTTCCTTCCCTAGTCCCATCCTGCCTCCAGTATGCCCCTACACTAGGGCTTGCAAGGGGGTCCTTATGAAACAATCTCACAGCTATCTTATACCATGCAGAAGGAGATGCATTTTTAGGATGCCTTTATGTTGCACCAGTCCTTTTCCCTGATATAATGGGGCCAGCATCTCACGAAAAGCATCCCTTATTCTCACAGTCTTATTGCAATTCTTGTGATACTTCATGTTTTGTTAGAGCCCCAGCTGCTGGCATCAGTTGCTCAACTGAGAATCTCAGCTTTCATTACAAAGAAAAATGTAAATGTCCAGCCTTCATAAAAAACCATGACACCCTAAACTTTCCAACACTATAAGGCAAACAAAAAGAGCCTCCAACATTTTAACTTTCAATGCTTTCTGAACCATTGGGCATTAGCAATACTTCCCATGCCACTGCCCCATTGCCTTACACGCTTCTTTAAGACAAAATTCAACCTGTTTAAGGAAGGATCAGAATGACTACAACACAGTGTTTAATTGATAATGAAAAAAATGTCGGGGCTCCAGGAATTACGTGCCAGAACTCAAGCATTTTTTTTTTAATTTCATAACAGATGCTGCAAGCTCAGAGATGCCAGGGCTATGAACTGCCAACTCTAGAGGCACTGAGTTCAGCCCCAGCAAGCCCTGGCATAATTCAAGCTCTTCCAGGATGGAGAAAATACAAAGGGAACAATGACAGAAAGATTCCTTTACATGACTAGTTATGTGCTCAGATCATTTTGAATCAATCACACTTTTAAGGGGCAATTTTATAATGAAGTTATATTTTACACCTAACTGCCAGAGTTGTCGGTTCAAAGTGCCTTGTTACAGTTGACAAACCAGAACTAACATCACTAGAAGCAAAGGCTTTTTACAGAAAGTCAAGGTTGCCACAGACAATCCAACATCTTGTTCTAGAATGCACATATTCAGAGGGGTTTTTTGTTTTTTTTCTCCAGCACAAAGCTATAGTTAATCTGTTAGTTTAACATTAACCACATGCCTGACAGTTGGAGTCTTTCCACTGACTCAAGCGGGAACTGGATCAAGCCCCACATGTATGAGCAGCGCCGTTCAAGAAACCTCTTCTAAACTGAATCAGAGGCAGTTTCATGTAACTTTCAGGGAAAGATTCAAACTTCATTTCTGTTGCCCGGCCCTTGTGCAGAGATCAAAAGATAATCATGCCACAAATCTTCCCCAGCAAAAAATTTAACCCAAATTCAATCTTAAATCAGAACTGGTTGCTTTTGTTGGCTTATATAACAATCTTCTCATTGCATAAGCTTTGGGTACACTTCTGATCTCAGCACTACTGATTCTAATAGATTTTTATGCTGGTGTAACGAGGATCAGGAACTGGCCCATATGCCCCTAAGTTAAAAATGTATAAAATAAATATACCGCTTTGAAAAACTATAGCTACGGATGTATACAGTTTAAACTAACTTACTGTATAAATTTCCATACTACTGAAATATGGTTTCAGTGCAGAGCTTTACATACAGCACAAGCAGGCTGGCCTACAGCTGTTTGCACAGCACCCTAAAAACGTGTTTTCCATGGAGTAAGCCACCTTGAACCACTTTATTTCTCAAACTCTAAAGGATTTGTTATATCAGGGTTTTCAAAAATTTTTTTCCAGAAGTGTTAATGGGTGTCATTAAAGCTGCCAAGTTGTACACTACACACAGAGACCCTCACTGGAGTTTATAGAATCTGACACAAGAATGTTAAAGAAAACAGAGCACATATATGGAGAGTGACAGCTGATTATTTATTTTTACATATTTTTCAAAGTATCAATAAATCCATTTGAAACTTTCATGGCTTGAGATATTTTAAGAGTGGCAGGGAGCATGAATTATAATTTAGCCTCATTCGCTTACTACACACAAACACACACAAAGAAATGTATGCAGAATATATTTACAAAATGAACTTTCACTAATCAAATGCACATCAGTTTCCTGGAAAGCCCTAGAAAGGTGCTATCAACAGTAGAATTATGAAGTGGTATCCAACTCATCAAACATCCACAACTATTTAAATCCCTTTTCTGGCTTGAATAGTTCAGTAGGACAGTTTAAAGAATGATGTTTGACCCACAGCCATTTGCTCAACAGCAGAATTGTAATCACCTGCAATTTTTTTTGCTGAGGATTGCAAAGTCTGTCTCAAATCCATGAAAGTGTGCAATGCATTATGCCAAACTCACGGGGCACCCACAGCCATTATTACAAGCAGGGCTGGTAACACCACCTCTGATTAAGGTTGCCCAGAATTTCTCTTTAAAAGATGATGCTGTCAGTTATTTATAATTTTAACAAACTTTAATCATTTGAGTTAAAAGTTTCCATGTTGGGTGTTTGCCTTAGGCTGATTATTATAATTCCTGTTATTTAATTTCAGCTAAAATGGCTCAGCTATTTTTGACAAGGTTAGGGGAAAATACAAGGTTGTGCCCATGTTAACAAATTCTGGTAATCTTTTCAACAGCTCCAGCACCCCTATTGTTTTGGAGCAGGAGCCTGAAATTTGGCAGGAGAGTGACCTTTGTGTCAGGAATGTGCCTTTTGACATACCAGTGAAAATCTGCATGAATTGAACAAGTTCTATCTTTGGAAAAACTGCAGTTTGCACATGGTCAATAGGCCCTTCTTAGATTTTAACAGAATTAAGCATGGTCCAGCTTGGGATGGTACAGAATTTTCCTTGCAATTGCATCTTTGGGCTGCGGCAGGCAGTGCCACGTCAAGGTATGGGCATCTGAAATGAAAACACAGTAGGTCTCTCCTGCGCCTTCAATGAACACAGAGGAGGAAGCTGCCTGATTCAAATACAGAGGGGACAAGAGCCAGACCTGTGTGGAAATCCAGAAGGATTTGACTGGGACAGAGAGCGTGGGGATGACCACAAACTGAGAATGCAGACTGCATCACAGAAAAGGAAAGGGAAACTGGGACTGTGAATGTGGGGGAAAGACAGCATGTGGCTGGGCATGGAGACTGGGGAGGAGAACTACTACAATATTAGAAAGGAGCCCGAGGACGGTAGACCGATCTGACTAGCAGCCAGTATATCAGGAAAGAACTATGCCAATCTGGGCATTACTGTTTGGAGGCCTTGAGCTTGGACATGAAGCCCTGAAAGGCAGATTGAGACTGCAAGCCAGTGGAAATAGGGAATGTGGGGGGGAGTAGGGTGGGCAGAGAGACAGATCAAATGCGGAGCTGGGATGGGGAACTGGAACTGGCTGGACAAGGAAACTGGGATGAGGATTAGAGGCCTGAAGAGAGGAGAGTGGGGCTACGTAGGTGAGAAAAACGGAGTGGAACAAGTAGTCAGACTGGGAAAGAGACAAGACAGACAGGTTGGACAGAAGAGGGAAAAAGGAGTCAGTAAGATGCATGAGGAATGGACAGAAGGGTGTGCGCTCCGTAAAGCATACTCTCCTCCTGGGCTAGAATGCAACCCAAAATTCCTGAGCCTCACCATTGCTCTGCTGTCAACTAATACCTGTGAAACCTACTGGCAAACTGCTTCATCCAGCTATAGCTCTGGTCCACACAGAAGATGACAACCTACTACTATCAGCAACTCCATTAGCTCCATAAAAACATAAGAAACTACACATACATGCAAAACCCTTTATATAAAGAACATTATTAAGGATGCAAAGTCAAGCACTACAAGGCTATGTCTACATTGATAAAGATATTGCAAAATAGTTATTTTGAAATTACTATTTCAAATTTATTTTGAACTAATTATTGTTTGTGCCTGATGATAGGTGACCGCTTGCCTGGACACCCCATTTGCCACCCCCTCCCAAGCACACACTAAAACCCCTTATGGACAGTGTAGGGGGCTCTGGCCTGGAATCTGGGAGACTACAGACTAGCATAACTCAAAGGTACTGACCTCATAGGAATTTATGACCCACCTAGGAATCTGGACCCACCTGGAAATTGGGTCCCACCTAGTCAATCAATCAATCAAATCATAGGGCTGGAAGGGACCTCATGAGATCATCGAGTCCAACCCCCTGGGAATTGAACCCAGGACCTTCTGCATATTAAGCAGAGGTGCTAGCCACTACACTAGTCATTTATGACCCACCTAGAATTTGGGACCCACCTAGGAATTTATGACCTGGGAATTTGGAACCCACCTAAGAATTTATGATCCACCTGGAAATTTGAGTCCCACCTAGGAATTCAAAAAACTTAACTAAGAAATAAACAACTTAACTCAATCGTGGGAACTACTAATATGACCCTCCCCTGGTATGGGAAGAGACCAGGTAACACTGAGCTAAAAATCCTATGAAAAGGAGATGCCAACTGGCAGAAGTTATGGAGGTTCACGTGTTACCCGCTGGAACTGATCACTCTGATGGTTGGATCTCCAGAGGAAAGCTAGCTCGTGTCGTGTCCCTCACCATGCCCCTTGTGTTCATGCTGCTGGTCAGTGGTACCTGGGTTGTGGTACGTATATAAAAATCCCCTACGAGTACTTTGCAGTTTGTTTTACCTTGCAATTTTGTTTCATTGTGAATACCTTGCAGTTTTGCTGTATTACTTATATAGATTTGCTACCTCAGTTAGTCTTGTAAGATTGCTGTTTTAGTTGTTGATTGCTACCTCAATTGATGCTTTGAAACAAGTGTTGTTACTAAGCTGTCACTGTGATTATCCATTGAAAAATTTTCCCCATTGTCGCGCTAAATAAACGAACCCATTTCTCAGTTAGAACTACTGAGTCCGGTGTCTCCTTCTCCCATCACGGTTGGGAACCAACAATTATTTCAAAATAGCATTATTGCAATTTTATTATTTCAAAATAGGAGTCTAGTGAAGACTATTTCAAAATAAGGTAGGAATTATTATTTCAAAATAGGGAGTCTTCACTAGACTCTCTATTTCAAAATAGGGGAAGGCAGGGAAAAGTATAGTGCCATTATTTTGAAAAAAACAATTCCACAGCTTGGAATGACTTTTTTTTAAATAACTATTTTGAGATAATTACTCTTTTGAAATAAAAGCAGGTTAAGTTATTTCAAAATAATGCTTCTTTTTTTTTCTGAAATAACAAAACACTTATTTTGAAATAACAAAATGCCTGTTTGGACAGGTGCAAAGATTTTTTTTTTTTTTTTGAAACAAACCTCCTTATTTTAAAAATACTTTTCAGTGTAGACATACCTCAGGTCAAGAAATGCCAAAGTTAAATTTCTTTTGTATATGCATTATGATGCGATCTTTAATTCCATGAACACAAACTATTGTTCCACTTAGGCACTTCCGAGAATTTCACCCACAGAGTTTCACCTACAGATCATGAGTTCAGATACAGCTTGTGTCAATAATGACAGAAAGTTATCACCACCTGAAAATGCTTCTGTTTTGGCTTTCATAGCACACTGATTGCCACAGTATTAGAAATCATTTAGTCAGACCATGTGAAATGAAGCTCTCTGCTTTCTAGTGAATAACTCTCCACACCAATAAAACTATCACCTCTATTTCCATTGTGATCCCACTGGGACTGAAAGGGAGAATAAACTGCTCTCACACCTATTCAGGTGAGCCTCCAGACTTGGAACTGAAACACTTTAACAGGATCGGGCAAAGGAAATTTGTGCTGCAACAGTCTCTCTCTTTTCTGTGAACAAAGGCCAACACTCTCTAGGGGTCTCTCAATCCAATGTCCTTCCTGAGCAGTAAATTCAATATAAAAATTAATATATTTAAAACAAAATCTGTATTAATTAATGACGAGCCAGAAGGAAAGGATTCTTCTGTTCCTTATTTTAAAAGTTTGTGGCACATTATCCTCTGAGAGGTTGGCATTTAAATACTGCTGTTTTCTTTGTTTTCAATAACATCTGAGCCACAATTACTTAATAAATTAGAAATCATGGTGTCATTTTTATGTAAATGCAGTTTTGTGTTCAAGCACAGAATGAATGCGTGTGCAAATGAACAAAAGATATGTTCGAAGGGGGTCGCAGTTCAAATCATTCCCAACTTTAAAATGTTTTACCCTGTTAATGGTTAAATATTACCTCATTCTCTTCTTTCCATAACAATTAATAACTTGTTTTAAATTCACCTGTTGCCAACAACTAATTTTTGTTTAGCGCAGCTCCATGGAAAATATGGTCATGTGTCAGAGTATAGTTCCTGCTTGATGTTGCATATAATTCTTATAATATTCTGAATGGCATGTGCTAATTATTTAGTACAATAGCTCATCTTATGGAGCTGTAAGGCTGTAAAAGAAGAGTGGTAATTACTCAGAAAGAGAATGTCTAGGTTTTTTTGTTACAACCAAAGTGTGGGAGGGAGAAATTTAAAAAATAAAATAAAATGAAAAAGGATTGAGCTGCAGTCTAGAAAATGCCGAAAGGGTTAATATTTTGAAGATTTTATTACTTGTAGGATGGAATCTACAGCTTCCAAGGCAGATGCTGCAGCTTAGTGACATGAGCAGCAGTTATTAAATATATGTTCAGATTCTATTTTTTCCACCAGTTTTCACTCCAAGGCTAAAATCTTAGTTCCACTGAAATCCTTGGCAAAAAACTTTTGTTGACTTCACTGGGGTCAGGATTCACAGATTCCTTAACCAACTTATTCTGATGACTGCTACAGCAGAGGAGCTTGCTTACTCTGCTTTGCCCCAACTGCCCAGAGCTGACAGTTTTGAGCTTCTCTGATTACCCCATATTTTCCAACACAGTCACTTAACCTAGTCCTCAACAAATCTATGTTTCTGGTTGCCTTGGTGACCAGTTTTAGTAGCTTATCACCTAGCTCCACTTCAGAAATGTAATGAAGGAGTGCCCTCTGGTGACCAAAAGTAAAATTGCTGGTGCCTCGCTATAAGCCAATTTTGCCCACCCCTGACTTAACCAGCTATGCCATGCTTATCTGAGGTTATGCCTACACTACAAGCTAGCGGTGTAATTGCCAGTTCAAATACATATTGCGTGGCTAGCTCTCATGTGAACTAGAAGCACACTAAAAACAGTAGTCTAGACTCAGTAACACAAATCTGCCTTCACCCATTGATACATACTCAGGGCAGCTAGCCCACATCCCACAGTGGCACTACTACTATTTTTAGCATGCTACTCAAACGAGAGCTAGCGCAAGTCTCTACCTGACCTGGGACTCACAACCCTAACTCACATACCCACAAACTCCCCAAAATTCCAACAAAGGTCAGAGGAAGAGAGTCAACATAAAAATATCCTTTAATAAAACTGCTAGATTCAGGAAGGACAGGAAAAAATGGTGAGTACAGTAGAGATATGCTTGTGGAAGTTGTGAATTTAGAGACATTCCCTAGCATGGGCTAGTGTGTGAACTTGGAGACATGCTCTACAGAAGGCCTAACATGGCTGCTCCTAGCTACACAACTGGATACCTATCTGTTTGATTAAAGTTCTATTCCTCACTCATTCACTAATATGGTCTTTAATGAACCCTCAAGATCACTTTAAGTACCATCTAACTTACATTAAAATAGTTGTTTGCATTTTCATAACTCACAGGATGTTACCACCTTGACAAAGGACTAAATGGGGCAATTTGTGTAATTTGCACAAGAGAAAAGGAGATTAGTGGGTAAAGATTGGAGGCAGACAGTAAGAACAGACTAGCAGTCAATCAGCAGAACATAGTCAGAGAAAGATCTTCAAACATTTTGTACTGGATTGATTTTCTTAAGTAAAAGTAAAACACATGGTGATTGGAGGATTGTATGGAGGCTGTGCCTCTTATACACCATCATCTTAAAACCAAATTGCATCCAATAGCCCAGGCACTTAATGCAAAAAGAAAAAAAAAGACCATGCAAGATGTCCAGGGTAGGTCCATAAATCTACACAAAAAGAAAACAGTTTACACTGTTCCACAAAAATGAGGAAACCCCAACAATAAAAACAGCCAAGAAAACAGTTTTGGAGACACCATCTAATTGTTTTGCTTTATGGGGGGTTAGAACAACTGGAATCTAACATAAATGGAAAAGATCAAAAACCCTTCACAGACTGACTCAAACATTTACAGCCCCATCCCTTAAAATATTGAATATCTCAACATCTCTTGACTCAGCAAAAGCTAAAAGCACTAGATTGGACATTTAGAGCAGGGTAAAATTTAAACCTGGAGGAGAGAATGAATGATTCAGAAATAAACAGTGAAGCCATGATGAAAAGGATACAATCTATGGGTCTGATTCTGCTGACACATACTGCTGGGCATTGTGCTTGGTGTTGTTAAGTGCATTTCCACAGGACGACCTGCGGTAGCAAGGATTCAATCTGGTAGAACATGTTGACAGGATCAAATACACTAGACGGGTTCTCAGTCTCTGAAGTACCACGAGATTGCTGGGGGAAAACCCCAACCATGTGTGACACAAAGGATGCCCTCTGTTCTACAGCCGCAGCCTCCAGGGCTTGCCCTGCCACTGCAGTTTCACCCCAGCAGCAGCATTTTCAGTGGTGGCTTAATTTAAAATAGCTCCTGCCTGAAAAGAAAAACTTAAGTTGTGGCCAGTTTCAGCAGTGGGATGCTTCATGAGCAGCCCCCACTGCTGTAAAAGCCAGCCACCAAGGCACTTTCGCTGCAACTTCCAAAGGAGTACCCCTTTTGCGACGGGGGATTTCAGAGGCACCCTCTTAAAGTGGCAATAGCCCTTCTGAAAAAGCTCTCCTCACCACCAAGTGTTTCTTCTGGCAGCAGAATGGGTGTTTTCGGTGGCACGCTGATTTCCGGCAACACACACTTGTGTTGTGACACAGTGGTTGAGAACTACTGTGCTCGAAGACATGAAAAAGACTTGTGGGTTTGATTAGATGGCCTTCTAAGGTCCCATCCAACCCTAATTTTCTATGATTCTGTGAGAACAGCATGAGGTCAGAAGATTTTCCAAAGACACAGAAGGGAAAGACCCTCCAGTGCAGATACTGAAAGCTCATTAATAAACCTGGCAGAATAATGGAAAAATATGAATATTCTTTTAAAGATTGATATAAACTACAACCATATTCACAGCTCTCATTCCTCAACTACAGTGGTCATGCAACTAAGACTCCATTCTCCACTACTCACTATTCACAGTGAGACAATTTAAAATTTGCACGTCCCAAATACTTTCCCAGAAAGTTGATGGTCAAGTCTATTCTTATCCAGTCAGGGAACACAAACAATGCCATGTAATTTGTGGCATCAGTCACAACTAAGCCAAGCAGCTCAAATTTTCAATATTAAGTTCTGAATTGCACGTCACAGGATAAACAAAACTCAGGAAAAGCCCCATCTAATAATTTCCACTACTATATAAATTTTGAGAAAATTATGATCTTCTCATGGAGATTTGTGAAAAGAGATGAAGTCCACTGAATAAATTATTCACTCAGCTGTACTCTTGGTTAAAAGGTGGCATTTTAAATGCAGAAATGGCCTACTGAGGGGTAAGAAGGTCCCTGTGTAACTTGAAAATAGTTCAACAAATTGAGCTCAAACTGCTTTGAAAGAATCAGCTTTGAGGTAGAAACCATCTTGAGAAAGTTTGAGCTCAGCTTGAAGCTTGTACAATATTTTGTGAATGACTGAAAACAGAGTTTACAATAGAATCTAGTCTCAATATTTAATTACAGAAGGCTTGAACCTACTTCCACTGATGTGAGCAACAGAATTGCCACTGACTTCAAACAGAACTGAACACTACAATTACATGTTATGCGCTATTTGTACTACATTTATTATTCTCTAAAACTGATCACTCAAATTCTGTAGCTAAGATTTTGCAATTCTTTAGAACACACTGTAAAAAAGTTGCTATATGATATAAAGTTGATGTACATACAACTTTTGGACCCTAAAAAATAATAATAATTATGCAGGGCCAGATCCTCAGATACTTTAAAATGACATGGTTCCATTTACATCAAGTAAGGATGGGGTTTCTGACCTTTAGTTTAAGGTACATAAGAATTGACCACATTTTCAAGCTTTTTGCTGCAACGATGAAGACTGGAATTTTTTTTTTTTAATCAAAGCTATGATTCCCACTTCTTCACTTGATTTCAGAATTGAGGAATTAAGAAAAACAACAAAAATAATGAAATTCATGAAAAAAAACGCCAGTGATGCCATCTGTTGTCAACTGCTCTACCTGCTAGACTATACTGCTTCTTACATATATGTCAACATGTTTTATCAAGCATAGAAAACTGCTTCTAATATTTCCCTGCTTTATATGCCAACAATACAAATAAAGGTTAGGTTGAGTATCTGTGTAATTTTATATTTAATTTTTAAGGCATCTGAACTAGCAGGCTTAGTTCCAAGTAGCCTCAATATTTACAAGAATGCCAAAGTAATGTCTACATTATTTTAAAATTTAAAAAAAAAGAAGAAGAAGAAGAAGAAGTCTGAGATAAAAAAAATTGTTGGAATGCAAGAAGTTTCCTAATCACAAAAATATTTATATTTGTGTCTTCATCACATGTACTATTGCTTCCCATAATTAACAAATGAGATTAAATGTTAACTGGTTTAAATCTGTCAAAATATCTTAAATAAGGGGGAGAGATCTTCTATTTTGTTAAATATCACTATTTACTTTATTAGGTAATAACAACCTTACCTTTTATCTGCAATAGTTAATAGTAAATGGTTAGAGCTTGCCAAAGAGCAAATAAATCATTACACTAAATACAGGTTGTCAGGCTAGTTTAGTACCTTTTACGTTCCATTTTGCTTAGATAAATTGCTTAGAATGGGACTACTATCTATGTCATTTTCTAGAAAGGTTCTAGCTTTTTTGTGGAGCATTGTTTCAAATCAGATTTAAAAAATAAATAAAAATAATGGTACTCAGATGTCACATCGATACCAAGATTTTACACTGATACCCCTGTTTGTTTGCAAGGACTTGGTAAGTTAATAATGGTAATGTAAACCGGAGATACCCCAAATAAATAACTGTAGTGCATATGTTCAGTAATGAGGTTCAGGGATTAGTAAGCAAATAAATAAATAAAAAGGTGTGAAACTAGAGCTGGCTGGAGATTGCAGACCCAGTGATCAGAGACATTCCTTCAAATTCCAAAAGCAGTTTACTCTGGCCATGTTGGTCTCCCATTATTAGGCTATAATCATCAGATTTCCAAAAGAGCACAGCGCTTGTGGAGACACCAAAATAAGTGGTTTATGGCCAGAGTTTCAAGCTCAGCTCCCTGAGTGCATGGAAAATCTAGCCCCAGTTGTGAGTACTGAATGCTTAAAAAACTGACCCCAACCAATTTTGACAATATTGTCCCTGATGACAGTTTCTACTGTTCCAAAGGCCAATGCTTGTTCTATACACTACTAAAATCCACTTAGGTTTGTGAACATTTGCACTTGCAGGCTTTTTGTTCTCATGGATCTTTGCAGAATGGCTGCTTTGTCCTAATCACCACATTTGCAATTGTGCAGAAAAGATATTTGCACTCAAACAGTATGTTCTATTCACTGTTCAGTATTCCTTATTTTTTTTAACCTTCCACTCACAGAGGAGAAACAATGCCTCACATGACAATAGTGAACAATCACACACCACTTTAGCAAATGGGGCAGAAGAAAATAGCTCACAAATGATCCAATAGGCTACAATTTGTTTGCATAAACTATTTGTCAAACACTTGAGAGCAAAGAGTATGGCAGCAGAGAGCAGGATCAAGTCGTGAACAATTTGTGAAAAAAAATGCCCAAATTAATTGGATCATTTATTCACATTGAATAAATGTGTCTACTCCCAACTTAATGCTTTTCTCATCTCCCCTCTGTAAGGGCTGAAATATATATTGTTTCACAAGTACAATGGAATTGTTCCTTCGTAAGAATATATTTTCCCAACTACTATGGGAGTGAGGGATTTAGTTCATCAGCTCCAGGTCTGCAAGGCTCAAACATCCCTGGAATGGTTCAGACAATGCTCCCAAATCTGAATGCACAGAGCACCCTGGTTATGTCCTGCATCAATCTACCCTAATCCAGACAAACGGAAATGCTGGTGACATATCTATTACTTACACTTTAGTGCCACATGGTGTGGGACACAAGCACCTTCCTGCTGACAGAGATCTCTGTGTGTTAGGCAGCGCTGTACAGGACAAGTCTGTGTGAAAAAGCTGGATCTCAAAATATGTCTACACTGCAAGGGAAGGTGTAATTGTGGTGTGGGTGGGCATACCAATGTTAGCTTGTATCTAGCTGGAACAGGTAGCAGCAAAAGCAGCAGAAGAGACCTAGGTGTGGGTCAGCAAACTCTGTACGTACTGTGTAGGGGTGGCCAGCTTGCACTGGCATCTCCTCATTGCCACTGTTACTGTTACTAGCTAGATTAAAGCAAGCATGGGTTTGCCTGTCCTTGCTGCAATCACATCTTCCTTGGCAGGATATCAGCATTCTGTGGCATTGAATCCAAACCACCCCCCCCATGGAAATGTGGATGCCCCCAGATATAAAGAAGCAGCCATGATCAACACCCCAAATGTAAGGGGTAAACAGCTAAGAAGCAGCACAATACTAGATGCTGGCCAGCGGAGACATGACTATATGCTTTAAATGAAGCCAACTGTTTTTAACTGCCTTAATTTTCCCTTCCCATTTTCTAATTTCACGTTATAAATGGTGCTCAGGTATTACCAAATAGCTGTGATACACAGAGAGTGTTTCAAAAATTTGTAAGTTCCTCTTTAAGAGGATCCAACCTGTTCAGGTTTGGAGGGGAGAGGGGTTAAAGACATCTTAATTAGTCTAATCCTGACTGGTCTCTTTCCAATGTTCCTGTTGGCACAGCAGGATTTCAATTAACATTCTGCTTTAACACTGCAAATGCCCCTGTGCAGATTTTTTTTTTCTAAATATGTTATTTTGGATGCCATCTCTCTCCTTGTTTCTTCCTCAAAAACAGTTTAGCTTCTAAGAGGTTTCAAAGGCAGAGGTTGTTCTGCCAATTTGTGCTCTCAGAGTTTATCAAGAAACAGAGCATCAATTTTTTCTCCCCACTTACAGCGTATCATTCTTTGCCTGTTCTGATCACATCACCCATCCCCATTGAATCATTCTTGGTTTCATTGCAATAGGTCCAAGCTTCTTGTCTTCCCCTTCAAATTCCCTCATGATTCTGCCCTCCTCGTCTCAGTGAATTCTCCATTCTCAGCTCCACCCAAGACAGCATGGTCCACTGTTTAACTTCTCATACAGACATCTCTGCTATCCCCCCGAACATATGGGCCTCTTGCTCTGAGCAGAGCAGTAGTGTGCCTAGGGGGTGGCAGGTTGGGGTAGGGTCAGGACTTTGGGCACCAGGCTACAAAGGGGCACTGGGTCAGCCCCACATCAGAGCCAGATTAGAGGGCTGGCCTGCCAGTTTTGGGATCCTGCTCCCCACTGTGCAGGCCAGCCTCATGGTGGGGCGGCATGTGGTTGCTGCTCTCCAGGGCCTGGGGGCAGGGCCATGCCAGCCGGCCTGCCCTGCTTCTGGAGCACAGCGGCCGCACACCAGACTGCCCCATCCCTTGGGGCGGACCAGTGGGCCAGGGATGAGGTGGGAGCGCTGTGGATGGCGGACTCTGGCCCCAGGGCTCTGCCCCTCGTCCAGCACCAACGAGGCCCCCTCCAGTGCCGGAGGCCATCCAGGCTAGCCCATGTGGTGTGGGGGTGGGACTCCAAAACTGGGCCGCCTGGGGCCCCAATGTCGCTTAATCTGGTCCTAGAATGGGGCCAGCCCAGTGCCTGCAGTAGTGCCAGAGGGCCTGCCCCCTACAGACCCCCTCCCTGGGGCAGCTGCGGGTGGAGCTGGAACCTCTCCCGCCCTGTGTGTTGGGGGGAAGGGACTGCAAAGTGGGGGGGGGCATGAGGCACCAGGGGAGCACAAATTTGGCTTAGTTCCCAGGGACTGGACAGCCTCAGTTACATCGCTGTAAAGCGACTAAGCCACCTCTGCTGTGATGCCCATAAGACATCAGCTAATTAACAATGGCTATGCTGAGAGGCAGATGGAATAATTGACCTTCTTTTATAATATGCCACAACCTGTACCTTTTGCAAATGTTTAAACTAGACCTGATAGGCTCTCCTAAGAGGACAGCAATGTGGTCATGTAAATAAGCCACTGCACTAAGTCTCAAGAGGCTGGGGTGCGAGTCTTGGCTTAGTCAGTGACTTTGGGACTTCACTTCTGTTTTCTTTTCCACCCTCAATCCATCTTGTCTGTTTAGATGGTGAATTCCTCAGAGCAATACTCTCTGGGGCACTGTGTCTATACAATGCACAATGGTGCCCTGATTTTGCTTGGGGCACCTGGGCATCAATAATTACATATTTGACTGCCCCTCTCCCCTCACTCATCCCTGGTCTCAGATTTCGAGATCTTTAAGGCAAGGACTATGTCTTCATATGTTTGTACAGAGCCTTAGGGCAAGGGGACCAAACCTTACTGGGGCATTCTGGCATCTCTGTAAAATAAACATTAAACAATAAGTAGTCAGAACAGTACTGTTCCACCCTCACTTTAATCCCAGACAAAGCAAATCACATACATCCACCTGCTGAAAACAGCAAGCAGATTTCTGGCTTTAACTACAATTAGCTGCCTAACTGTTAATCTTTCACTCCAGCCTGGCATTACTTAAGCTGGTAGTCCCCAGTGGTTGCCCAGAAACTACTTATTTTAACAAGCACGTTCATCTTTACTGTTAACTTGTCCCTCGCCCCAATGCCATTCACTGTTATGCCTTGTCTTAACACTAGACTGGGAGCTCTCTAGGGCAGGGACAGCAGTTGCTTTGCTTTGTTACAATGGGGCCCTAACTCATGACTAGAGCCCCACGTTCTTCTACAGGATAAAATCATCATCATCAGATGATGCAATACTATCACTGGCAGGTCCCAAACAGTCAGACAGAAGTCAACAACGTGGAAAAGGTACACAGGTAAAAAACAAACACAAAAGGGAGAGTGAATAACAAGGTTGGGTTACCAGAGGGGACCAGGAGTAAGTGATCCTTGGGTCTATACCTTACTGTGTCATTGACTCCCTCTGCAGCTTTATGCAACACCTACAGCTCCCATTGATTTCATTTGGAATTGTGACTGCTCATCACCGATGAAAAGCAAGCCTAACCTCTCTGTGCCACAGCTATCCTATCAATAAATTGGGTATAGTATTTGCTTTCTACATAAGCATTTTATAAAGAGCTCCTGCAATTAATGTCTCTAAAAGACCACTGAAAACGACGGATGAAAGACACTGCAGAAGTGGTAACATGAAATAATCACCATAAAAGTTTAGAGGAGAGTCGTCACCAATCAGAGCTGCTGGCACAAACTGAAAACACAGGTCCAGATGTGAAACAGGAGGAGATGGATGAGAACTTTCAGGTCTCCTTGCAGCATGTGGCTTGCCAAAAGGTAACTGAAAAACCAAGGATTATGTGAATTCATTTCACAGGAGTCCACTACTATATTCAGCAGGATTTTATATTAAATGACCCAACTTCCAAGATCCATGACGGGTTACCAGAATACAGCAACAATTCTACAGGGTAATTTTATTTCTCCTTTTATGGCACCATGAAATCTTTCATCCCACACACTCTCCAAAATTGGGGCCAAATCGCCTGCCCCAAGGCGTGAGCTGATAGGCCTGGCTATCGATCTAATTTCACAGATCACCCAGGAGGCTGGGGTCACCCTTTCATATACTGTGCTTTTAACAGCTCAGGAGCACCAATGTCCTTCCCACTTCCCTCCCCCAACTTCCTGAGAACATGGGTGTCATTAATTACACTGTAGAAGTTGGTCCTGGATGAAGATGCCACAAGAATGCTTCCTTCCCGCCCCCACACACCAAAAAGAGGATTCAGCAAGAACAGTAATACAGCCTGGGCTGCAATATCTTTCCCACGATATCTCTGTAAAGCCAATGCACAGACAATGTCCACCCCACCCACCACTCTCCCATCCAGTGCCTCACCAAGCCAATTCAAACTCTGTCCTTCTTCCCAAATCCCACTGCTGAGGAGTATACTCCACAGAGGCCAAGAGAAGGAAGGTTGCTGTCAAAGAGACACAGGATCCAGTTTGTCCATGTAGGGATGGGGGAGCTGCTGCATGCATAACTCTCTGTCCAAGGACCGAATGACCACAAAGGAGCACAAACTTACCAAGGTGTGTGACCGCTATTTAGAATCACAGACTGTTATTAGTGGGTTACTGAATCTAACTCCAGTGGAAGTTATTTAAATTTACTCTTACTTAAGCTTTAATTGGCAATATGTGAAATGAGGTGTTTGCCCACTTTATATTATGAGCATGCAAAACCATACGTGCTTTTTTAGAAAAATATAAATTAACAGTTCTAGCAGGTAGGGGAGGTACTTGTAGCTGGTAATGGTAAGGAAGAGACATGTGTAGGATCTTCCTTTGAGTGTAATTCTTCCGTACATTAAATGACAGGAACAAAAGAGAAATTAAACTTAATACTATGCCATGGTACTATGACATAAGTGTCAACTTAGAATTTCAAATACAATTATAAGAGTCTTCTAATAATTATATAGGGTGGCAAACAAGGCTCTAGGGCAAACATATGTGGCAAGAAATGACTAATGGCATTCTGCAGAAAGGCAGCCAAGGTTGACCCTCCTATGCATCATATTGTGGTAGGATCAAAAGCAGTAGAAAGGTTAAGAGCAGTTAATGTTAAACACTGACCCATCCCTCCACAACCTTTTCCATATTCATAGCAAACTAACATTCATATTCATGCAACAAGATAAGTACCTTCAACATACAGAGGTTAAAAAAAATGAGATTTTACTTCTTTACAACCTTATTTGGTGCAATGACACTACCTCCTCGGGCATGGGGCAGGATATTAATTAAGGTCACTGTAAGGCTGGGGATGAAAAGTGAGCAACAAACAGACAGAAAGCCTTGGGATGGTACTAAGATATTATGTGTGGGCTTTCTGTGGGCCAATACCTGGATTGAGAACCACACAGCAAAACCATGAGCAAATACAAAAGTCTGCCAGTGCTGATCTAATTGCAGGCTTATATGTACATACGTAGCTGAAGTTTGAATTTGCATTCCTCAAAACAAACTCGCCTGGAACTCAAAGAGTGTGGAATCAGCCCTCTATTGATGGAGGCCAAGATCTTTCAGTGAGAACCACACAAGCAGAATCAGCACTCACACAGTTCTCACAGCAATGCTGGGGCTATCAATAACATTTTGGCAGAAAACCATCTAATAAAATCATGACGTTCTGTTTTTTTCTTACCTTCTTCTCCTTGGGCCAGTGATTGACTTCAAAGAGGAATGGAGGGTGTGAAGAACTTCAGAGAATCGAATCCCACCGTTGTTGTCATCCCCTTAGTCTTTTCTCAGTCCCTTTTCTCTCCTATATCATTCATTACTTGATTTATTTTAATTTCCATTTTCTTTCAAAACATTTGTTCCTCATCAACTTCTCATTCTGCCCCCCCCCCCCGGTCTATATTTCTCTGTCTTACTTGGTTTTAACTTACACTCAATTTTATTCCTCTGCTGGGGGACTTTTTTTTTTTCTTTTTTACTTGAAGCTGAGAATTTGAGATGATTTTAGAGGCAGTGTACACCCTCTCACCCTTTCATGGCTGCATAATGTGCCAAAATAATGGGCTTTCACTGCAACCAGAGATATTTTTCCTGCCTACTAAAACAATATTGAAACAAAAAAGTATGTGTTTCACTAGAAGAATAGTTTTATATACATCAGTCCCCCTGCTTTATTTTATTTTTCCAGTTTACAGAAAAATCACCTTCTTGTTTTCCACTCCTCCAAAGGCATCACCTTCTCCCATGCATTTCAATATGAATTATGCATCTATTTTTCACCTCACCCCCCCCCATTATTAACGTAACAGTTACACAGAAGTAGGGGAGTCTAGATAGGCTTAACAAATAGCTTTCTATTATTATTAGTCACTGATTTATACAGCACTTTTGCAAGCATCAAAGCTCTTTAAAATCTTCAAGGCATGAGTCACATGAGAAGTCAATTTTACTTCACTAGGACTAATCCATACCGTCTGCAGGGCCACACTTTGTGTACACAGAGCACAAGAGACCAGGACACCACTTCCACCATCATGCCACATGAAATGCAGCCTGGGAGGCAGTAAGAACAAGCAAAATTATAGAAGCATTTTGGAGACAGAGATCCAAGAGTTTCTCAATTATCAGGGCAATAATGGAACACTCTCTCTCTCTCCATCAGTCACCTACACAGAAGTTGGCAGTACTTAATTTGAGCCCATGGCATTTTTTTTTTTACATTCCTAGAAGATGCAGCAATCCCAGAGGTGACTGGGATACAACTTGTCATGCCTAAAGACACCGGGGCACAAATGAAGACCAGCAGGTGAGCGGAACACCTGGAAGGGTGGATCTCCGCTGAACACTTCTCCCCATGGGAGAGGTCCCAGAAGGGCTCTGATAGCCACAGCCACCCAGATCGTCAGCTTTGTGTGTCACCTGCAAGGCAGCACAGGCTGCAGGCCTGTATCTCTCCCAGCTCCAGCTCCAGCTCCAGACTGAAGCATTCATTACGGAAGGAGGGCCCTCTGCAGACTGCCCCTTGGCCAGCTCAGCCCAACCCCACCCCACCCGCTCCAGTGAATCAGCGAGCTGTGCAGATGCCTTCAGCCATGGCACCAGCATTGCCTTCCTCACTTGTTACCTGCCCACCCTTGGCTTCCTGCCACTGGCAGCAGAGAGACCGACTCAGTCTGTGCCACACGGAGGTACTAAGAGTGTCTGGTGCCCAGAGGCCATGGCCATAGTTATGCCCCCCAGCTATCACACCATTCTCCCCAGGGGCAGGAGAGGTCCTGGCTCTACCCCATAGCTGCCCATGGAGGAAGGCTCCGAACCTGAAGAAAGGCATGAAGCGGGGGGGGGGGGGAGCACCCACTCATCTGGTGCGAAGCAGCCGCTGGGACAGGGCAGCCTTGCTTCATCACCCCCCCCCCCACCTGGGGAGAGAAGAGGGAGCCAGGCTGGCTCTTTACTACATAAGAGGGAGCAGGATTGGTGCTAGGTGTGTCATTGAGCACCTCCTACATCCCCCTCCCCCAGTGAAGGACCAGCAGGGACCCCCGCCACCAGCTCTTCAGTGCTCCAGAACTGGGGTTACCAGACAGGGCGGGCGCTGGGGATTGTGGCGCCCCCCCACAGCAGAATGATGCCGGTGCAGACGAGTGACATCATCAGTTGAGCACCACAGCACTGTCCCCTTTTGGCACCCCTCAAATGCCAGTGCCCCCCTGCAACGCAGGGCCTGCTTACCGCCTAGCACTGGCCCTGTTACCAGATACCAACGCCTGGAAAGGAGGACAGGGAAGTACAAAAAGGAGGACACATGGAGAAAATGTAGTATTAATGTAATATTCTTCTGGTTTTAGGGGCCCCTGGAATGCTTCCCCGTAAAAGTAGGGCATTCTGGGGCGTTTCAGCATACTTTACCCCTGTAATTAAAAAGCCAGACAAAATCATGTATTTTTAAAATGCCTGCCGGGTGGAGGATGTGAAGGTAAAAAGGAGGACATGTTCTCCTTTTGCCTGACATCTGGTAACCCTCCCCAGAACAGCCTCTGGCTGGGCCAGAGCAGCCTCATTCCTCCTCCCTGGGAAGTGAAGAGATGGGATGGGTCAGCCCTTCATCATGCATGGGGGGGTGTAGGAGGGAGGAAAGAGTGTCTCAAGATTAGACCAAAGTTAGTTTCTTTTCCTGCAGGGGCTCAGAGTGCTAGGCTGCAGTTATATGCTGCCTCCTGGGTAGGGTTACCAGATGTCATGCAAAAGGAGGACATGTCCTCCTTTTTACCCTCACATCCTCCATGCGGCAGGCATTTTAAAAATACATGATTTTGTCTGGCTTTTTACTTACAGGGGCTAAAGTATGCTATTTTTAGGGGGAAGCATTCCAGGAACCCCTAAAAACAGAAGAACATTACATTAATACTACATTTTCTCCATGTGTCCTCCTCTTCATACTTCCCTGTCCTCCTTTCCACACTTTGGTATCTGGTAACCCTACTCCTCAGTCCTAGGGCTGACAATCTCCATTTCTACCCAACGCTGGGCAGCCAAGGGTGCACAGAAAGGGACCCTTCCAGCGCTAGGACCCAAAAAGCAAAACTCAACTGGCTCTGGCTCTGGCTCTGTGAAGGGCTGGTTGGGAGTGCTCCCCCCAGTACTTGCCCTCCCCTCTGGCTCTTAAGGGGTTAAAAAAAAAACCTCAAGGAGTCCTATGCCACTTAAAGACTAACAGATTTATTTTTTGCATGAGCTTTCGTGGGAGAAAATCCCACTTTGTCAGATGCTTCAAAGATGGGGGAACTTCCAGAATGAAATGAAAATAAATGCAAGGGGGTGTAGGACATGGGATCAAGGTGGACAGCCTCTCCCTGCCCTGGCGAAGGTGCCCTGCTGGCCCTTCACAACAGGGGAGGGGTGTAGGACGGTCTGTGCTTTTCAGAACCTCCTGGGTCTCTCCTACACCCTGTGAAGCAGCATTTTCCCCAGGACTCAAAATTAGGGCGGGTATTGGTGGTGCTCACTAAATTGGGCTAACACTGTTACCAGCTGACAAGTGGTGGTGTTGGGAAATTTAGGGGGTGTAGGGGAGGAGTGGAGGTATTAGGGGCACTCACTAAATTGTATAACTCTTTAACAAGCTGACACCTGGGGGGTGGAGGTGGGGTGTAGAGGGTGCTCACTAAATTGGCCTAACACTGTTACTAGCTGACAGCTGGGAGGGTGTTAAGAAATTCAGGGGGATATTGGGGGTGCTTGCTAATTTGGTACAACACTGTGACCAGCTGACACCCAGGGGGTGTTAGGAAATGCAGAGGGGTGCGAGGGGCTGAGGGAAGTCCCTGCAGTGACGGGCCAGTGGCGCCCAGGCAGGCACCCCTCGGTCCCCCACTCCCTGCCAGCTGCCTGGTTGCGGTGCCCGGGCGTAGGCGGTGGAGCGGGGCGGGGCGAGGGGCGAGGGGCACTGGCTGGCTCGAATTGGCCCTGCTCGCTATCAGCCAGGCCGCCTCCTCCCGCTGCCGGGCTGGGCCCCAGCGGCGCTTGCCCCGACCCGGAGATGCGGGGCACAGATTAGCCCGGGGCTGCTGCTGCGCTGCGTGCCGGAGCCCCAGTTTGGAAAGTTTCTCTGCAAGGGGGGCCCCGCTCCCAGCCCTGCCCCACACCTTAGCAAACTGAGTTGTGGGGTGGGGGCAGGGATTTCCCTAACACCCCCCCCAGCTGTCAGCTAGGTAACAAACAGTTATACTAATTTAGTGAGCACCCCCAGTACCCCCTACCTTACCAGCTACCAAAGCCTGGAAAGGAAGACAGGGAAGTACAAAAAGGACATTGGAGGACACGTGGAGAAAATGTAGCATATTCTTCTGGTTTTAGGGGGCCCTGGAATGTGTCCCCCTAAAAATAGGGTGTTCCAGCATACTTTAACCCCCGTAAGTAAAAAGCCAGACAAAATCATGTATTTTTAAAATGCCTGCCAGATGGAGGATCTGAAAGTAAGGAGGACGTGTCCTCTTTTTGCCTGACATCTGGTAACCCTACTCATACCTCCCCAATCTCAAGTCAAATACTGAGCACCCCCCTCCCAAGAGGCAGAGAAGTTGTTTCCTGACCCCAGGGGTGTCAACTCAAATCACCATGAGGGTCACCTGAGGACTAATATGTTAGCCCAAGGGCCGCACCACTGAAACCTTTTCATACAAAGATGTTGCCAAATATTGGTACCAATAGTGTCACAGTGGGCTGCAGGAAACAGCTTTAAGGGCTGCATGCAGCCCTCATGTTTGAGACCCCTGCCCTAGGCACACTCCTCCATAGCAGCAGAGCAGGGCCCAGAGCTGGTACCAACATACCCCATCCCTGCTCGCTGGACACATTCAGGGGCAGGAGCTGGGCCTCTTAGGGACATTTGCTCCTGGAGACAACCCAGGCAGTGGCACCAACAGACCCTGTGTTTTAAAAACTCTGGCTCCTGCTGAAGTGGAAGGGAGTTGTTGGATGGGGTGGGAGAGGGCAGAGGGTCTTCAACCTCCCCTACCTCAGTCTTTATCCTTTGAAAACATTCAACTTTTCCTTTCCTCCACCCCTGTTTTGTATGAAGAGCTTTGAAATCTCCTCTCTGCAAGCAGTGTCAGAAGGAGGCTCTGACCTGTGCTTGTGTCCTGTGCAAAGGCAGGAATACTCTGCCCCAAGAGTTTTCTCCAAAGTAGATAAAAGGCATCACTACACAGCCACTGGAGTCAATGGCAAACTACCACTAGCCAGGGGCGCTGCTAGACTTAAGGATTAGGTGGTGCCCCAATCCATTCCCTACCCACTCCCCCCCTTGTTCCCCGAGCCCTTTCCTAACCCCCACACGGCCCCCCAAGCCTTTCCCTAATCCCTGGTCCTGCCACTGGCCCCCACTGCCCCAAGCCAACCCTTCCCCTGCACCCTTTCTCTGCCAGGCCAGCATGCCTGTCCCCGAACCACCCCCCCCCTCGCCCCTTACCTGCCCACCGGCGGAAAGTGTGGCCCCAGCAGAGGCTGAGGCTCCCAGCCTTACCCTGCTCTGAGCATGCTCAGAGCAGGGCGGGAGTTGTAAAACTCCCAGGCCCAAGCTGGGGCAGGTTCCTACCAGCCAGAAGACTGTCTCTTCCAGCTGGGTACAGGCTGTGGCTGCCAGAGTGTTCCCTGCGCAGGGGCACAATGGTGCACCCCCCCACAGTTTAGAGGCGCACTGCTCAGGGGCTGGCCCTAAGTTTCAGAGGGGCTGAGGCCCATGGAGCCCCCGCTAGCAACACCTCTGCCACTGACTGATTTCAGTGGGTGATAAAGCAGGCCCCAAGTAACCAGACCCCAGACGCCCCACCCCACCAATTTGTCCTATTCTCCACTTTCCCTTCAAAGTTGCACCCTGCCCCATCTTGTTCTCCTTCCTTCTCCACCTCTTCCCCCAAGCTCCCATCCCTTCCACGCCTTGTCCCCTTTTCCACCTCTCCCCCCACCTTCCCAAGGTCCCACCCATCACTCCCCCCTTTGATTGCTGGATTATCTCAAGGATCCTGCTTGTGGTAAGGAAATAGCCCTGGCTGAGCAGGGGGTTAGTATGGTTTAATTATCTGCCACATCCCTCCACCCTATGGTAACCGAGCTTTTGGTTCAGGTATCATTTTGGGTTGCCAGATCCTGAAAAACCTGACACCTGCTAACCTTAAATTGCACCTGGACACGTAAACCAAAAAATGGCCTTTCCGGGTAAAAAACAGATAGAGCAACCTAACCAAAAGGCAAGCCTTGCACATAGAATCAAGGCAGACTATAGATGGCCATTTACCAAGCCTAATACCCTATGTCAGAGATACTGTGCATCCTCTCTTGCTGCTGACGTACATCAGCCACCTGACAGACTCATTTCACCACTGGGATTTGAGCGTGTTCTGCACATGCCACAGTTGAAGCTATAGTTTGTACTAGCCAGATTAAAATGTTTCATTAAAAGTCTCAGCCCTTGTTGGGAATACATTGCTAGACTGTAGGGTGCTCTCTGATTCCTGTTAAAAGTAATGTACTGCTTTAATCACAGGCAGTGCATGCTGCCATTTTCTTACCCTATGCTATGTTCTCTTTTGAAGGAAAAACTTCTTTTGCTCTTACATCTAGTTCCTGTAAAGATTAATACAGCGACACTTTTACAACTACTTTTTCTAGCTAGCATATTTAAAGGTACCCTCCCCCCTTGCTGTAGTATCTGAGTGCCTCACACTCTGTGTTTATCCTCACAATCCCCCACTGACTAGGAAAGTGCTAGTATCTGAATTTTATCTATGAGGATCTCAGACACAGAGACACTTGCTCAAGGTCACATAGCAAGTCTGGTGGAGTTAGGGCTACCAGATAGCAAAGTCCGGAAAGAAGGACAGGCAAGTACAAAAAGGATGACATTAGAGGACACATGGAGAAAATGTATTAATGTAATATTCTTCTGTTTTTAAGGGACCCTGGAATGCTTTCCCCAAAAAATAAGGTATTCTGTGGCATTCCAGCATACTTTAACCCCTATAAGTAAAAAGCCAGACAAAATCATGTATTTTTAAAATGCCTGCCGGGCAGAAGACATGAAGGTAAAAAAGAGGACATGTCCTCCTTTTGCCTGACATCTGATAACCCTAGGTGGAGTAGAGTTAAACCTAGGTTTCCTGGATTCCAGGCTACCTACTGAACCATGCTTCATCCCTATTATAGGTGCAGAATAAATAGATTTTAAGGCCAGACATGGCCATTTTGTCATTTAGTCTAACCTCAAAGCATGAGTGTTTCAGCTCAATTTCAAACTAATGACCTTTCCTGTATAAGGCTAAGGTGATAATGTTCATTCCTGTTGCTATGCAGTGGTTAATAGGATGAAAACTTAAAAGTAGTCTTAAGCTCCTACATTCACATTGTGACTTTTCATTTATGCTTTCTCCTCTGAAATACTTTTGAAAAAGCTAATAAAATATGGAAAGATTATGACATCACACTGTATATGGTACACTTTTTAAATTAACATTTTACTTTATATGAACTTTTGGAAGGTTGTGTAGAAAATATTTAGAAAGTTTTGTAAATATGCAGGTTAACATTTCCTCCATATGAGTAATGTTTTCTGGCTAGTATACATACAGAACAATAAAATCTCTGAAAAATATCATCAGAGCTAGAAAATTATTACTTTTTTCATATTTTACAGGTTACTTTTTTGTTTGCACCAGACAAAAATAAACATTGCCAAAAAGTTGATCTCTAATCTTATCCTAGTCCCCGCCCCCCCCCCACTACTGCATTCTTACCATTTAACTTCAATCAACGCAAATGGGTAGGATGTTGTAGAATTAGCCTGTTAGACTGCCACTTAATAAAAAAAGATGCTAAAAGAAATTAATATAGAAAGAAACTCATGATATTTACCATCTAGTGACAGTTCCTTACCAAATACCCATTTGACATAGTATTCAGCATTGGGTTTGGACAACAAAAGTACAATCAGACAAACAGTAAAGCTATAGAATAGTGAGGCTAGACTAGGCCATGCAACCTAGTAATTTAAAGTTCTGACAGTCCCTTTGTGACCTGGTTTAAAATTTGGAACAGATCATTATAATAGAAACTTGCTTAGTATGCTTAATGTGAAACTTACCCCAGCAAAGAATCTGGCCCATTCCATTTTTATGATTCTGCACTTAGATAAGGCCTTTTCTCTGAAAAGATCAAATACTGGAACAAGGCAAATGTTACAAGTCAGCATGAGATGCATTGTTTGTGCAGTTCAGATGAGCTTACACTGTATTTGCCTACAATTTGAAAGTCTAGCTACCTCATTATATATCTGGATAACTTCCCATTAGAGCTCATGGCAATCGGTAAAAGGAAGCTTGAAGAACAAGGCGTGGCTGGAACATTTGACTTCCACCCCCTTGTGTCCCTTGTCAAGTTGCCTCAATCTTTAAAGAAGTGAGGTAGGGAGTCCCAGACTATCCCATCCCACCAGCTCCCAGCTCAGGGCCCTGTGTGAGTCAACCCCTGACTAGGGCATCTCCTAGCAGGAAGTCTACATCCACTGCCCTGGGCTACTTCCAACTGCTGTTCCTTCAGTTTGGGGCATAGCCCTCATAATCCAAATCACCATGGTGGCTTGGTCTCTAAGTGCCCCTTTCTCTATCTTGGGCAGCATCCTACTGTGTTCCCAGGTTCCTCTGGTCAGGGTGGCTATAACTTTGGTAGGGCTGAACACAAGGTCATTGTGCTTCAGTTACCTTGTTGTCTTTTTGACTAGGTCATAGAATTGTAGGGTTAGAAGAGAACTCATGCAGTCATCTAGTCCAACCCCCTACAATAAAGCAGAACCACACTCACTAAATCATCCCAGCCAGGGTTTTGTCTGGCTGCACCTTAAATATCTCCAAAGTTGGAGATTCCACCACCTCCCTAGGTAACCCATTCCAATGCTTCACCACCCCCCTTTAAAGAATAAATTCATTGGCTATGATAACAGTGCAACAATGAATGTCTGTGATTGCGCTGGATTATTAGTTCTTCAGTGTATTTATCCCACTGTTTATCCCACACCAACTGTTTATTTTCTCTCTCTGTTTCTCAGTATGTCCATAGTGAATTCATAGTGGCTATAGCATGATTCAAGGGAGCAGTTTTTCCTTTCTCCAAGCAATCATGTTAGGTTTTTTAACCATAAGAACAACAAAGCCTTGAACTCTAGCAAAGCAAGGATTTGCGGTTGCATTCAGCCGTATAACACAGAAGCTGACTAAATCTCACCCTTCCAGGGAAGGAGGCAACCAGAACTAGCCTTGGGATTCTGAAGACCTCTAGTAAAGCTATGGCAGGATGATATGGGACAGGCCATTCTCTTGTAATCTTGGCCCACAAAAAATTCAGTACCCTCTTCCTCCCTCAACAAATTCCTATGTTTGATTCTAGGCACCAGAATCCCATTATCTATCCTTTTCCATTTATTTCCTCTCTCCTGTCCCTCTGGCCAGTGGATAATCTTTCTCCTTCTTTCCCCACCAGTCCTTCTGGTCTAAAAGAAGGAAGCGTGGCAACCAATTCTTTTTTCATTGTAAGCTACTAGAAAGTGTATCAGGGAATGTGGACCCTGACCTTGCAAGGGACTGGATATCTCAACTTCTGCTGAGTTCAGCAGGAGCTGAGTGTCCTCAAGAGACCAACAGCACTGTATAAAATCCTCCTCTTGAGCAACAGACAACACAGTCTTGCAAAGTGAGGAGAGAACTTCTAAGTTCTGCAGTGTCCAAACGTTGGCACCAGATTAGAGGCAACTCATGCTCTAATTTCACTTCTCACCTTTTCACTCTGTAAACTTGTGGACCTGTGAATCACAAAGCCTATGCTAGCATTACCTAAATCTGCCTCAGGCAATCTCTCCAGCCTATTTCCATGTGATAAGTAAAATGTAATCAATATTTGAGGGTCAAACCCTTTTCTTCCTATGGCTATGCTGTTTTCAGCCTTGCATTTAATAAAGCTTACAAAAACTGTTGTCAACTATCTGCGAGAAGATACTGAAAAAGTCAGCTGATTAGTGTCTCTCTTTTAGGTCTTAGGGTAATGGCTGCTTTTACCCTTCTGGTTTGATTCAGCACATTTCCAAAGCTTTAAATCTGTCAGTATGGCATTAACTTTTATCATATGCATATCAGTAGGAATAATAATCACACCAGTGAGTTTGGGTGTTAAAACTTGGGATGTTTTCCTTAAGTGCTAGTACACATTTGGCTTGGGAGTAGCACAAATATTGGAAAGAATTTTTCATTTAAGATTTATCTCCTAATTTAACAGCACCATTTGGGGGGAAATCTGATTATTCATACCCAAAGGTACATTACTTTGTCATCAAGCTGATGTTTCCAAGGAACACATTTGTAAAACACAATGTCTAACTTCTAGCCTGCATTAAGAAGAATGTTGAGTAAGTGGAATCAGCATGTAAGAAAATATTTAGCAGCTGTTCTCTTACTGCAAAATTATAAATATATGGAAAAAATAAGCACAGATACTTTATGCCAATTAGCAAATCCTTCTTTTATTAAACCACATTGAACATTACAGAATTATCTCAATATTATTCAGTCTCAGATAAAATGTGGGGGAGGGAAAGGGAGGGAATAGTTGAGTGAATTATTTCCACCCAATATATTAGAAAGATTCCATTAACAGACAAGCTGAATTAGTTCAGAGGGCTTCCTATTTTGTGTGATTTTAGCATTTTGCCTCTCTTTATTTTACACCATTACATTTTTAAAGGCTGCTCTCCCCCCACTTTAAATGGCACAAAGGATGGGAATACTGCTGCATAACTACACATTACTTGCAGCTTCTGCATTGCCAACATAAAACAGTTGCAAATCAAGGATATATTTTGAAATATCCTAAACCGGTTTTTGCAAATCAGCAGTCTTGGTAACAGCTTTCAAAGAATAAAAGATACAGCCGTGGGAATTCGTATTTATGACTGAAGGTAAGTACAAATTAAATGTATCTGTTTCACTTATGTTAACACATGTTATCACTAAACGATCCAAAATATTACCAATCTATCTGAATTCGCTTGTTATTAAGAATTCGGTGTATAGCCCTGCAGGTTCCAACCATCTAGATAATTATCATCAGTAGGGGAAATACTCCTGAGTGATGATTAAAGAAATGCATGCTATCTTTGCAAAGGCTCAGCTTAGTACCCTTATGGAAGCTGTATACATGCCAAGAAAACTGTCCAAAACACACGAAAGGAGCTGACTGTTTTCGTACAAGCCATTGCTGTATCCTCTGTTCATATCTCAACATTTTTTTGCCTTGCACACACCACCTACACACCTAACACTTCAATGACAATTCTTAGCTTCCCCCCTACCCCCAAACACAATGGAAAGTTAATTGAATGTTTTATGCTTTAGTAATATCAAAGAAATGAAAAGAACGTAGGTTTCAACCATATTTCAATAATAAGTGCATTAATTTTTACCTTTTAACTGACACTTGTACTAATTTCCTTAAATGCTCTTTTTTACTCTTTTTTGATCTGTCTGGCTTTGTCGGGTCTGATGATGAGGGCTTACTTCAAATGCAAAAAGATTAGCTCTCTTTCCTTTAATAGCACAATTATAGCTTGTGTGATGTCTAAATCATGAAAGATATTGGGGACAGACTTTCAAAGTCGCATCAGTTTATTACAAAAGAGACAGTAATCATTTTAATATCAAAATTACTTTTATTTCCTAGTGGCATTTAGGAATTGTTGCACAAACAAGGGCAAGCACTCATACCAAAAAAAAAAAAAAAAAAAAAGTAATCATTTACTTCTGGTTTGACTTAGAACATTATTTTAATTATTATAAGGAAATCAAAAGCCTTTCTGTTGTATTTTCACCTTGACCTCAGATTTCATATGGGCACCAGTAGAATATTGAGGCATCAAGGGAATCCGAAAATCTCACACAAGATCTCTCTCTACATTTCTAGATATGCCAGAATCTATATCTTACTCTGGATTTAATTTAACATGGCATTTAGTACTAAACATTGCATAATGGAAGTGCCTTCCTTAAATAATATTCCATATTTAATACACCAGTGATGAATCTGCTTTCTCAATTCTGTATTTAACATAACTCTGTTATGAGACAGCCACATTCTGATACCCCTTCTCATATTGGTTAGCCCTGTCCCCAGTTATTATTGCTATTGGCATTATGGTAGGACCCATGGTCCCCTTCAGAGATAGGGCTTCATTGCACTAGGCACTTATAAACATCAGAGAAAGTCCCTAACCTGAAGTGCTTAAAGTCTAAATTGACTTTGAAGGGACAATTTGTGGAATAAGGCACTACTTAGCATGAAGGATTGTCAGTCTAGGTAATAAGTAACTTAATTGTATCTATAGTTTCAAGTTAAAAGAGCACAATTCTTCTTCAGCAGAAATGGAAGTGCATAAACAGTGATGATCCCCCTAAAACATCTGAATGGGATGACTGAAATGAACTATTCACTTGGGGGAAGAAAAGGAAAGTTGGTCTGTGGCAGTCATCTTCTTCAAGTGTCTTAGGGTGTTGTCACTGTTTTAAACAATAGATGCAAAAGAGTTACTACCTCCCCTGAGAGAAAATATATTAAATTCAGGAGTAAGATTACAGATTGATCTGCAAAGAGTCAGTACTGCCTGTGACATATTTTAGGTTCATAACAGCTAAAGTGGAGCAGCCTGACCCATTGTCTGTCTATTTTAAGATGAACATTTGTTAAATTTTAATGAAAAAATGTAGCACTAAAACTTTGGCAGAAGGACAGTTAGTTTCTTCCTGACTTGAATAGAACTATATGGCACTGATTTTTTTCTTTAACTGCAGGCAGTAAATATGTTCCATAACAGCTTCTAAAAGTGTCTGTGTTACTGGTCAAAATGAAAATTTCTTCCCCAAGCTGGCTGCAGGAATCTTCATGTAGCAGGCATTGCTATACTCCCATCCCTGTTCTATCAGGCCAAGGCAGATATAGATATGCTTTGGAGTAAAGGATAGCCAATTACTCAGTTTCCCTTCCTGAAAGAGGCCTGATGTCAGTAGATTCTTAATAAAAGTGGGTTCTGTTTAATAATAGTGACATGCCTGAGAGTAATGCATGGGAGGTGATTGCTGCATGCTGCTGTGTCTATTTGAATCTCATCTTATATTCCTAAAGGTATTAAACTCTGTATTTCTTACCATTAATAAAAAGTGATGAATGGAGGAAAAAAAGTTCACTTTTTATTGGTTTGACACAACATAATAAAAAATTAACCAAGCATTTTCCCTTCTTTGTATGTTTCAATTTTAGGAATTCTTTATTATGAATGCAATATAAAACATTTATATTAAACAACCCTATGGTAATTATGAATGATATTAGTGATCTCATCAAGGTGAGCAGGCAGCCAGGGGTTGGGGGGATACACTGTTGTTACTGAATCTCTGTAGGAGGGACTTTGATAAGGAGTCATGAACATGGGCTCATCCAAGCATTAGAACTTCAGACTATTGTTTGTAACAGTCTTTGCTCTCTTTAATATCACTTGCAAAATTCATTTCACTAGACATGAATGTGTCCTATATATATAGCAAAATACATAGACAAAAAGCCTCTTCCATCACAAAACCCCATGCCTAATACTACCTGCTTCTCCAACTACTTCCCCATCCAGTCTCCCTCCTGCATCATCTGTTTGGAGTTACAGTTCTCCAGTTCAATCCTAGACCCTCTTCTATCTGATTTCTACTTGACACTATACTGAAATTGCTCTCTGAGCTTTTAATGAGCTCTTCCTAGCAAAACCTCAGGGTTTGACTTCTCCCTAACCCTCCTGGGCCCCCTCAGCTGCTTTTGACACAGCCAAGTGTCTTCTTTGTGAAATCTTGTCCTTCAGCTTTTTTAACTCCATCCTTTCTCTAATCAGATTCACATTCATTGAGTCATCCTCATCCAACCCATCACATACTTTTTGAGTGATCTCATTCAAAAGCATGGGTTTAGTTATTGTTATGGCTTGGACTATCCCTCATTAAAACCAGGGGTGCAAGGGAGACATAACTACCCCCTGTTTGGGATAGTGGTAAGAAGCAGGTAAACTCCATTATGAAAGCAAATAATTGAAATAGCTACCTCAACTCCCAACCACAGGCACATTGCACCACCCAAAATAAAGGTCCATGTGCATAAAGAGGTTTCTCTGGGTATTGATTTATGAAGGTTTGTGTGTTAGTAAAAAAGCAGCTGAAAGACACAGCAGCTGAAAGAGAAGGCACCAGGCACATCCTGAATATTCATGAAGAGCATGGCCCCAAGAAAAGCCTAAAGAGAAAGCTTTGGGGCTTCTGTTTTATGAATTAAGCTTGGGGCTGTGAGCAAAGAAACTATCTCCTGTTGCTTTATTCTTTCTGTGTTCAGAGAAAGAGGACTTTGTACATTCTTTGATAAATCAACAGGATTGCATCAAAGGAACATCTGACTCCATCATCCATTTCGCCACCCAGTAAAAACAACTTGCAACAGACTGAGCTAGGCTAACTGCTCAAGTAAAAAAGAGGGCAAAACTTATCATCTGCAATTTGAGAACTCACAAATCTACTGCTCTGCTATAGACCCTTCTCATTCTGTCCAAAATAAAATCTCAGCTCGTCTTTCTGACATTTTCTTCATGGATGTTCAGTCATCAGTTTTAGCATAGCATGGTACAACTAAGCTCTTAATATTTCTCCCCAAAGTCTGCTCATTTTCTCACTAACCATAAATAACACCATCATCCTTCAACTTGCTAGGCAGCTTCATTTTACTATCAGTTACACTCTGTACCTGTTATTTACCCAAGGATCTCTTGATGACAACTGGCAGAGGGCACGTGGTTGCATAAAGTTTACAGAGAGCACCTGGTCTGGTATCTATATATTAGGCCACCAAAGAATGTCCTTTGGATCTGCAGACAAGGGGGAAGTGATACTTACCTTACACTGTCAGGTCATGTGAAAGTGATCTTTTTTGGTTCACAATGGGCATGGGCACGCTCACCCATTTACAGTATAAGCAAAATGCTAATCAACAGCTTGCAGAGGTTGCAGTAAAAAAAAAAAAAACACGGAGTACGACAATGACATGGGGGGGAAGAGTCTGAAGAGCAACTAGCAAAAGACAAAAGAACTAACAGAAAATTATTTTTCAGTGCATTAGATGTAGGAAGCCAACCAGTGGAGCCACTGGACAATCCATGTGCTAAAGGAGCAGAGAAGCTAAATGAATTTCATCAGTCTTCAGTCCAGAGGATGTGAACAAGATTCCTACAACTGAGCTTTTTTTTAGGTGACAACTCCAAAGAACTGTCCCAGCTTGAGGCGTTAGCGGAGCTAGCTTTGGGGGAAAAAAAAAAAATTGAAAATTTAAACAGTAGTAAGTCACCAGTATCAGATGGTATTCACCTAAGGGCTCTGATGGAGGTCAAATATAAAATTACTGAACTCTAACTGTGGTATGTAACTGACACTCTGAAGACCAAGGTAGAATTGTAGGGTCCAGTTGCAATATCCAGAGGGGTAGTCATGTTAGTCTGTGTACAACAGAAACAACAAGAGTCCTGTGGCACCTTATAGGCCAACAGATTTCTTCACACATAAGCTTCTGTGGACTCCAAACCACTTCATCAGATGCATGAAGTGGAAATTGCAGTTGAGAGGTATATATACACATGGCAGGGTGAAGGATGGCAAGTGTTAGCAAAATCAGTTCAGAGAGCAGATGGGACCCATTCACACCAGTTGATCAAAGAGACAGAATGTGTGAACAGATCAATAACTTTCTATAATGTGTTAACCATTCCAAGTCCCTATTCAGACCCAGCCTGATTATGTCAAACTTGCAAATTAGCTCCAGCTCTGCAGTTTCATGCAGATGTCTATTTCTGAAGTTTCTTTGTTGAAGTATGGCAACTTTCAAGTCTGCTACTGAGTGTCCTTGGAGATTGAAGTGTTCTACTCATTTATGGATGTTGCCATTTTTGATGTCCAATTTGTGTCCATTTATCCTTTTACGCAAGGACACCCGTTTGGCCAGTGTACATGGCAGAGGGGTACTGCTGATATATGATGGCACGTATCACATTAGTGGATGTGCAGGTGAATGAGCCCTTGATGGTGTGGCTGAGGTGGCTGGGACCAGTGATGATATGACTGGAGTCAATGTACACGCAGAGTTGGCAACAGGGTTTGTTGCAAGAATAAGTTTCTGGATTAGTGTTCTTGTTGTATAATGTTCAGTTTCTCGTCCAGTTTGGCTTCAGAAACAGCATGAGGGGGTGGCACCACTTGCTTTGTGATATCTTGATGACCTCTAACTTGGATATCACCTGAACCTTCCGATCTACAATCTCTCACGTTTGGTGCTGGAGGGGCCTTGCTGCCTTCAGGTCTACCTTCCCTGACCTGGTCTGGATGGCATGTTGAACTACCAGAGTTGTCTGTCCTGGTAAGGAGTTGAAATTCCTGGAAACAGCCTCCAGCAGGTTCTTGGTTTGCTTCCACTGCCCCTCCATGGGGATTTCCCTGAGAAGCCATAGGCATGTGAGATCCCAACTCCAGTTTGGGTGGGGTGGGGGGACAAGGCATAAGGATCAGCCCCTTCTGTGAGTGCCATGACTTTGAAAGATTCACATAGTAAACCTGGCCCTCCTTGCACCTATCCAGCAGCTTGATCTTACAGGTGACAGGTCCTGTCTGATTAATCACATCATACAGACTCTGCCATCGTCCTAGAAGCCTGGATGCTTTGGAGGACAGTGGCAGGAGGACTCGGTCATCTGGTTTGAAGGTCTATGTTCTATCCCCTAGACTGTACGTTCTTGCTTGGGCCCCCTGGGCAGTCTGCAAGTTTTCCTTTGCTAGTTTTGTGTCCCCAACAAGATGTCCTTGCAGTTACAATGCATATTATAGCAGGCCCTGGGTCTGGGACAGGGTTTGCTCCCCGTTGTCTGACATTAGATCAATCAACGCTTGGGACTAACACCTTAGTCATAAAGGAGGGATTAATTGGTCTCATCAGCATAAATCTTCAGATAGGAACCTCCAGAGCATGTCTTTAAGGACCTCCTGACTGGTTCACCTTTCTGAGAGTGGTAAACAGACATTGGCAGTTTAATGCCGAAGAGGGCACAAACTTCATGGAGAAACTGGGACATGAAATTTTTATCCTGGTCCATAAGACTCTCACAGGGTAGGCCTATCAGAGTGAAGACCATCAAGAGATCTACATGATGGTCTGGATAGTGGCATTCTGTAATGGATGGCCCCCCAGAAAGCAAATGGCATAGTCCATGACCACCAAGATGTAATGGAAGCTGGCAGCGCTTTTGGTGAGGGGTCCCACCATACCCACTGCAACCCTCTCAAAGGGTTTCCCCACAACAGGCAACGAGCATGTGGGGCTCTCCATGCCCCCAGAGACACTACAGCTGGGACTCCAGATATGAGGTGCAGTAGTCTTTGATATCCCAACATACACTTGGTCAGTAGAACTTGGTCAAGACCTGAGCGAGGGTTTCTCTGTTCTAGATGGCTGGCCATGGGGACACCATATGCTAGTCTCAGCATTGTCTGCCAGTGGCACCTGTGTACAAATAGCTGAGAGCAGGATCTATGGGGCCAAGGATCTATTCAATCTGGTAAAGTTGCATTTTTGGCAATTGAAATCACAGCCACTGGGTCACTGGCTGCAAGTTTATTACTGTTACTGTATGCCAGTTAGTCCCCGCTGACAGTAGGATATTCTTTCTGGTCCTGGCTGAAGTCGGTCACTGCATCCAAAGAGGCCTCCCTGCCAGCTATCAAGACTAATGTGTCTCTCCTTAGCTTATAGAGTATCCCCAGTAGGGCCACAGGATAATTTGGGTGTGTCCTCCCAGGCCTCACAGCCTTTGCCTTCAGGGGGGTCTCCTTCCAGACTCATCTGCGCCAAGGGGTCCTAGAGAACGGCAATCTGCAGAGCTTGGGTGAATCCTGGCCAGTCCCATCCAACACTGACCAGTATTTTAAGGTTGGTGCACCCACCGTAGTCATTACCTGGGTCAGCCTGTTCACAATCAGTAGCATCTGGGCTCCAGGAATATGGCTTCATGTCCCCATGGATGCAACAGAGTCAAATCTTGTCTCATATAGGGTCACTTGGTGAGGCAACATTTTGATGCACCAGGAATTTCCCACAGCCACACATCACAAATGCAGGCATGATAGCCTTCTTGAGGCTCACAGAGATCACCACCTTGACCATGTGCTGTTGTTGGACACAAGTCCCTCCAGCATAAACCTAGCCAAAATAACTGTCCATGACTAGGCACTGTTGCAGGCAGCGTCAAAATTTGTTGCAAGCAAAGCAGGCCCCATTCTCTTTGGAGCTGCCCTTGGCCTCAGAGTTCCACGAGTGCTTGAAGGGGCCCATTTGCAAATTTCCCTGCTCCACTGTAATTGTCAGGGGTTCTGCTGGATGTCAGTGCAGGTCTTGGGGGTGGCTGCAACTTTGACCTTTGTTGACTCAGGTCGAGCAGGGAACTTAGGGCCAGAGAGTTTCTCCATGATGGAGGGACTGTGCTGGAGTTGTGCCCTGGTTGCTGATGAAGTCTTGGCAGCCAAGAAGGTCTTACATCTGCCGATAGGATTGTGTGCCGCCATCAGCAGACCCAATCTCTCTCTCTCTGGCTGGAAGGACATGCACAAGTTGCTCAACAACTACCTGCTCAGCTATTTTGGCTGCAAAGCATTTCTTGGACTGGAGCCACTACCAGCAGGTATTCTTGAGTTCCTGTGCTACTACTTGAGTTGAGTTCTCAATTGGTAGATCTTCTTCCAGAATTGCTGTTAAAAGGTTTCAGGGGCGATGCTGAAGGCATCAAGAATGGATATATTCATCATGCCATAGTTGTGGGCCTTTGCACTGGGAAGCCCACAGTAGGCAGTCTAGGCTCTCCCATTTAAGTATGGACTGGAAACATGGCCCATCGGTTCAGTGGCCACCTGACCATCAAAGTGAACCTGTCAGATATGATCAGGAAGGCCTTGGATCATCCTCTGGCCCCATCTTTTGAGATGCATTATCATCACCTTTCCAGAGGCGGAGCCAAATAGGCTGAGGAGCAGGGCAGCCAGCTGCTGGAAGCACTGCCACAGTTGCTCCAGTTGCTATTGCCATTTGAAATGGGTGATCTGTTGCTGTTGTTGACTTTCTGCCCACCACTTCATGAGCTTCTCCAGCTTCATCCTGGTCACTAGAGTCAATTATGAGCTAGGAACTCCTGCAATTGCCTTGTCTCAGGAACTGGGCCTTACCACATTCTGCACCATGCGTAGGTCAAGGTCACGCTTCCCTGTGCACCTGTGAATGAAGCTATGCCTCAGTCCTCTTGCACCTAAAGACACAGGCTCAAAAATGGGGTCTTAGCTGTCTCGAGGCTCCAGCCCTCAGGCAGAGCTCGTAGCAGTCTACAGCTCATGTTGTGGTGTGAACACCAATGCAGTTTAGGGACTCAAATAAAGGGCTGAGCACCAAGCAGTGTCAGGCTCAAGTCTCTAGCAGAGTAAGCTGCTTCCCTGGGATAGAGGGACAGGGAGCAGGGTGACATGGGCCCACCATGTCCTAACCCATGGCCCTGACAGTGGCAGAGGGTTCCATCACTGACTCAGTGGCCTCCCAGCTAAAGAATGCTGACCTCATATCAGCCCACAGTACAACCAACACAACTGGTGTCCCTGTGCTGCTTTCTGTACCTCCCTCACCATGGTATACCTGAAATTCATGCCATTAGTTTCCCTAGGACCAGCAGCTTCTCAGCATCCAGGCAGCAGACTGTTCAGGTTCAAGCAATGGGGGAGAGAAGTTCTTTCCTCTGACAACTCCAGACCAAGTAAACTAGAGGGCCCTTTCCCCTTCCTCTTCCTCTCCCATCCCTCTGCTTCCATCAGGGTGGGCGCAGATGCCCTGACTCCACCCGCCAGGAGAAAGGGGCAGATTTTTCCCTGTCCATCTCCAAAAGAGGCCATGCCCACTCTCTACAAGAGGTGTGAAATAGCTTCCATGTGAAAAGAGATTATAAATACTGGGACTGTTTAGCTTAAAAAAGGGGCGACTAAGGGGCTTATGACAGACATCTGTGAAATCATGAATGTTATGGAGAAAGTGAATAAGGAAGTGTTATTTACTCCTTCACATAACAGAAAAATAAGGTAATCATGCAATGAAATTAATCAAGAGCAGATTTAAAAACAAACATAAGGAAGCATCCCTACACACAATGAAGAGTCAACCTGTTGGACTCTGCCAGAGGATGTTGTGAAGGCAAAATGTATACCTGGGTTAAAAAAGAAATTAGATAAATGTATAGAAGGTAGATCCAACAATGGCTATTCACTGAGATAGTCAGGGACACCACCTCATCTCAGTGCCAGAATCTAGGATTGGATCACTTGATAATTGGCCAATTCTGTTCGTTCCCTCTGAATCATCTGGCACTGACTACAATTAGAAGATAGGATAACCTGCTGGATGAACCTTTGTTTTGACCCCACATAGTCATTCTGCTGTTCTTAACTTTTGGAATTGTATCTGGGGTGCCGATGAACCGCTCGTATTCCCTCAGTCTGTGAGGGCAAGCCACCAGAGGACTTGATTTTATGAGAAGGGATCTCAGCTAGACTGACTGAAAATGATGGGAAAAGAACTCAGGATAAGATACCCTTGTAGGACATAAAACAAGCTGGTGTCTATTGTTCCTTTCAGAATAGCAGCTATGAGAGTTCTATGACCAGTCAGTAGAACAGGGGCTGAGCTTTCTGAAAAGATGCTCAGGGGTTTCAGGAGTCCATATGTGACTGTCAGAAGGGCATTCACATGAGATGGCAGACGCCTCCCTTATAACCAGTGGGGGTATTGAACTCTTCCATTCACAGAGCTGTGGTGAGGTCAGAGAGCAACTCCAGCCCTGGGGCTGCAGCAGGTCACAGAAAATGCCAAAACCAGACAAATTTAAATTCCTGTGCACACTGCTGTCAACCTGTAGAGAGAACGTGAAGCCTTCAAGGCCATGCTGATGTTGCCCGCAGCTGGTGGTTTCAGAACATTGATCGATAGCAAACAGACTCATGCTAAAGGTAAGCAATGGCAAGATGCCACACAATCCTCAGTATTGCTGGGATGCATCACATGTATAAAATTTTCTCATTCAATGTGAGTGTGTATAGGGCCAAAACTGGGGGTTGTAGGGGAGATTTAAAGTGTGTTTACAGGAGCTGTGTCACTTGCTCCAGATTCTACTACTGATACAGGAGCACAGAGCTCCGCATGTTCCCATTCTGCCATAGGAATGTTTTGTTCTGCATTTAAAATGTCTAATTAGATGTTTCTAGCCACACCCATTGTGTACTACAAACATTTTCCTGGTGACAGAATGGGCTGATCATATTAATTTACATGGCTCAGTTTCAGCTTCAGTACTTAGGCCTTGCTGGACCTTTTTTTTTCTTTTTTTTCTTTTTTTTAAATACATATACAAAGGATAGCATATGGTCCTTTGTTAATAATATGCCCTTTCCTCAATGTGATATGAATAAATAAATCCTCAATGACAATTACATTTATAAATAATGAAAAAGTTATATGTGATCAAAAGTATTTATTATGCAGTAACTGCCGAGATAGGATAAATCCAAGCTACTGTGTATAAAGATGTGATATCTACTTTTTAAAAGGTATTAACTATTTCAGTGGCCAAGTTAAACAAGATGCATTTAGGGCTAAATTGGCCTCCTTCCTAAGCTTCATAAATTCACACGTGTGTGCTCCAGGGAGAAAGATAATGCAACCCTAATTGTGTCTTGTTGAACTTGGACATTTCGATGGCTAACCCTTTACTAACTTGGTCCTTTTTATATATTAATAACTGTTCCAAATGATGTCTTTTCCTATTAGAGTGTCATTCTGTCAGCAATTTGGGCCTGATGAAAAAGACCACGAGGCAGTGAGGCAAAGCAGACTTGGCAAGATAGAGAACATGTGACACTCAGCAACAGCCTTTGTTAATTTATTATAAATACCTTGGAGTTTTGGGGCTTTTTAAAATTTCTTTTCAAGATAAAGGCTAAAAAAATAACCCTTTCTCACACTCACTCACACATCACACACACATATCACACACACTCTCCCCTTAGAGAAAATGCAAGGATCTACTGTATAACATGGCATTGCTTCTCCAAAAAGAGATGTCAGAACATTCAGTCAGTGGAACTTCCTAACTGGTTGAACGTTCCTATAGCAGATTCATTAAAATACAATGTTGAGCTCTTATTTCAGATGCACTCTTGACCCTTTTTATCAATTATTTCTCTAAGCAGTTTACAAAGAAGGCTCAGTATTATTATCTCCATGTCACAGATAGTGGAACTGCTGCAATATCTGGGGTGGAGGGGATTTGCCGAAGGTTATACATCAGGCTAGATGTCGAGGTATGAACAGGACCCTTCCATGATCTATCCTCTAAAAAAGATGTTTCTCAATCTTTTCCAAAGCATGAACTCATGTTCACGCAGAAAGTTTTGAGATCCTTCTCATCTACCCATAAAGAGGGTGTTTGCAAACCATCCCACTGATCTGTTCATGACCTGTTTTGACTCAGAATCCCCAGGCTGAGAACCCATTCATTAAGCCTGTAACCTCATGTACCTATCATCTTTATATATGATTGACTTTTCCTAACTTGGTGATGCTTTGTCAGATATACTCTGTACTGTGTCAGATAAAGCACATGGGCCCCAATCCTGTCATATCAGTCGTGATACTGATTTCAGTTAGATTACACACAGGAGCAGAAGTAGTTGCCAGACAAGTGCAGAAGTTGCAGTTTCATAACCAGCATAACTGATTGCAAAACAAAAACTTGATAGGACTAACATTTGACCTTCCAGCCTCAATAGTTTCGGCTCTGAATTGTGATGACTTGGCATGTCCTCTGTGGCTCATTTGTAACCCCTGAACATAAATCGCTGCATATTATTATTTAATAATTATAGTGTCCATGCAGAATCAGTGCCCATTGTTCTGGGAGCTGGACAAGAGCACATGAAGATACAGTCTCTGACCCACTGGTCCTGAACAATCTAAGAATTCAATTCCATAAAGCAAATTCTGCCCATTATAATAATAATACTCAGCACTGATAGAGCATTTTTCCTTCAAGATTCTGAAAGTGCTTTACATAGATATGCATGCCTCACAATACACCTGTCATTCCAAACAGGTATAGTAAATATTATGCCTCCCATTTCACAGAAAGAAACTGAGCAGCAAGGAGTTTAGGCCAACATTTTCTAAATTTAGGTCCTCAGCTTGGGACTCCTAGCACTTGATTTTCAGAAGTTCTGAGCACCTTCACTCCCATAGACCCCTGCTGGAGTTGTGGTGCTCAGAATCTGAAGGCCTACCTCAAGTTTCCCAAGATTAGTGGACATGGGAAATTGTTAACCTAAGTGACTAGCCCAACAGAGTATTCACACAGCACTTTTGTTTCAAAACAACCTCGTTGTTTCGAAACAAAAAAAACATGTTCACACGACGCACAGTTGTTTCGAAACAACGGTGATTTCGAAAAGGCTTGTTTCAAAACAACCGTCGTCTGAACATGTTGTTTCGAAACGACGATCAGTCGTTTCAAAAACCTTGTTGACAAAACTTGCTATTTCGTTTTGCGCTTTCTCCCTTATTTCAAAATGACTTTTTTGCTAATTTGAAATAAGTCATTTCGAAGTAAGACATTATTTCGAAACAAGTTGTTTCGACACAACTTGTTTTGAAATAACCATGTGTGTGTGAATACAGCCCAAGACTCCACAGTGAGTCACTGTCAGCGCCAGGACCAGGAACCAGGGCTTCTGCCCCATAAGCCTGTTCTTTAACTACAAAACCTTAAGCTGCAACTGTTACTCCAAGGACCACTCACCCTGAACTATTTACTTATTATGTTGTTTTGGAAATCGTGAGTGCAAAGCATATAATACGAGGAAATACTAATCTCTAGCACCTTAGTGTATCCGTCCTCTGATGCACAATGCAAGTTATTTGTCATCATAGGAAGAATTTGATCCGATGGATGAAACTCATCCAAGTGCAGGGGGACACACAAAAGGCCATTCACTTCACTTAAGCCCTGCTTTTGTCCTCTGCATGCGACAGGTAAGGAGGATGCTATCAGGCCAGTCAAGAGGAGAGTAGTTCAAAAACCCCACAGAGGGGACAGAGGAGGAAAAGCCATTGATTCAGGCTGTAGGTTGGTATCCAGCTGCTCTTCAAAGTGTGTGGAAGCTGGGGTGCTGCAGCATAGCCCCTTTTGAGAATGCTGTTGTCATTCTATTTAGGGGCATTGGCTCAGTACTGACTTCAAGGGAAGAGTGCCACCTACTGAATCACTAACACCAATAACTAGTTCCAACTGCCTGGGATAATGTAATTCACTCGAAAGCTCTTGACACAGCCTGTCATCTGAAATGAAGCGAACAAGTGTGCTATGGGTCTCAGTCTGAAAGTAAAAAATTGGACGATGTGAAAAATAGAAGTGTGAGATCATAGAACAGATGTTGCTAAGTGCTAGTAAGCAGAACAGTACGTGCAAGTGACAGCACTGCCTACGTCAACATGCAAGGCAAGGACACAGAGATGCAGAACCGTAATGGTCTGTGGACAAGGAGAAAAGCAGGAGCTAGGAACCCCTGTCTTGGAGGACTAAATCCCCCACAACTGTTTACCAGTGGGGTTGCTGAAGCTAGCTGGAGAAGAGGATGCATATAGTCTGTGTGACACAATGAAAGAAACAGGCATAAATTAAGATTCACTGTAAAAGACCACTTTTCTTTGTTGTTTTCATTTTTTGATTCATCTGTCTGTCTGCAGGGAAATGCATGACTATTCTGCAGCTGCTAGGCTTGCCCTGTTGAAATACCTTATGTGCTGAGAGTAGTGTCAGTTGTAGGTATTGTATTATTTACAACCATAAAACAAATCACACAAAAATCACTTTTTCCAAATAGAATCCAGTGTGGGGCATAATACTGTATATGCATCCATTTCCAAAAATCCATCACGACTTACCCCAAAAAACTCTAAGTAGCTTAATTTTCACTGTAATGTCCTGCTCATTTCCTAAATTAATATGGAATTCAGACTTAACAATATGTGACTCAAACATTTTCAAAAAGTACTCTGAGAAAAATAAACGAGAAGTGAAACAGTTAAACATGTTATTATTCATGTTGCATTCATAGTAAATTGCGTAATAGTTTTCATGTCTTAATTACTTAAATTTTATATTGAGCTATAGTGATATTATCTCTCTTTTTGTCTCCACACAATTGTATTTTATAATAGCTTTTATTAGGGCTTACATGAATGGAATTTAAAATGAACGCATCATTTCTATTACTTTTGCAGTTGAGAAAAGAGAGCACTTTTCTGATATTTGGCATGAAAAGTACTTTCCTTTGTGTTTTATGGCATACAGCAAATTGTATTAGTTAGCGACATATTTTGAACTAAGAGGAATAGAGAATAGTTCTGTCTCTTATAGTAGCTCCTTCTTAACGCAAAGAAGGGTGTGAAGTTCAGTGTATGAAGGAGTTAAAAAAAAAAACAGGAAAGGCTCAATACTGCTTCAGATGAAATCAAAGGCAAAACTTCCATTGATTCAATGGGAGAAAAATTGGGCCGTCAGAGGTTCACCCAGTTAAACAAACTGTACATTTATACAGTCTGTCTATTCGCCCTCTGGCTTCACTTCCTTGCTTACCCCATCTCATGCATCAACCTCTGTTCTCCCTTCAGTGCCAACCTTGATACCCTCACAAATGCCTCTGGAACTTTTTCCATGTCATTCCTTATATTTGGGCCATCTTCTCCAAGTCAGCTCGCTTACCTCATTCAAATCCCCGATAAAGAGTCACGTCCATCAACCTATGTACACTTTGTGTGTTGTGGAGTGTTGGGGGGGGGGAGAAAAATGTAAATAAACTAATTTTTTTAAAACCATTAAAAGAACCATCAAGACATACACATGCTTTAGTGAATAACTGTCTAATCTTGTTACTATCATTCTTGCCCTTCCTCAAAAGGTATCTCAGATAGAAGAATCAAAGGATTTTAAATAGTTCATATATTAAGACATTTTTGACTGTATTTTTTTTTTTGGAATTGGAGAGGTGAAATTCTATTAACTAAACTAACAAATGTAAAGAAATCCATTGGAATGAACGAAGTGTTTTGTTTATCACTTTGATCATAAACCAATAACAGACTCTAAACAAAATAATGTCCAATCCTGCTGTCTACACTCACACAAATGCCCATGTATGAAGTTAATTGGAGATTTTGCTCAGAAAGCACCGAAGGACTGAGCCCACAGTAAAGTAAACAAAGGCCATTGTCCCAAACTATAGACGAAAAAATGAACAAACGCTGGTTAACAAATGTTTACTTCTGTAGAAATACATGTGGATAAACTTCTAACTCCACATCCAGATTTAGGTTTTGTCTTTTGTTAACCCTATATGTAACAAGAGGAAGACAGAATTTGTCCTTTAATCCCTTTTTCAAAGCCTTGTGCTGTGAAATCTCACTCTTTTCTTTCCATACATTACAAGTTTCAGCCGTTTCAGCAAATCCTAGAACACGACTAATGGTTCCATTCTATCCCTATGCTGGTTTTGATAAATGCAGTATCTTCTATATTGATCTCCAGAATGAGACCAGAGCATCGTGAATATCAGGAATACTGATTCAGTCTGCACATTTTTATTCCAAGGACTATTTCCCTCCCTTCTTTTTTTAACATGTCCACACTGTTACTAAACACAAAGGGTTTCTCAAGGAACCAATTTTACCACATTTGTTTGGGTGTTATATGGATGTTCAGAATGGAAATCAAGAGTACAAAAATAGATTTTGTTGATTTATGAGACAGTCCTGTTTTCAATTCACCATCAGTATGTGCAGACACGACGCAGTCAAGAAATGAAGCATCTGGTTCCCCCACATTTCATTTATGAACTTTAGCACCAGATGTAAATCATTCATAAAATCCCAAAGTGTTGGAAGGGTCTCTTCCTTCATTTTAACAAACATATACTCCAAGTACTATGCCTAACACTTCACATCATTTGTTATAAATGATGGGATCTGAATTTTAATGACTTCCAGAAATAAATTTTCAAGGAAAAAGAAAAAGAAAGAAAAAAGAAAACAGGTAATTGTGACAATCCTCATTTCCAGCCATGAATTCTCTTTGAAACCAAAAGATGTCACTTTAAGTTATTATATCCAAAGTCTACATGTTATTCCCTGCATGCAGGATGCTTTGAGAGAAAGCAAACCTATTAGCTTGCAACTATTCTTCCCCAAATCCTTTCCATTAGTGTCACATCCATGTCAATAAATAGTGATTCAACATCAAATCTCAATAGCTGCCCTGGTCTCATCTGCCAATTGCCCTCCCTCTCCTTTTTCAAATTCCTGCTTGAATCACACTTGTTCACACAGCCCCCTCTTCCTGTCTTCTCATCATTCTTAATTCCCTCCCCAGAACTGCTGTCCTCTTTTTCATTATATCTGGATGTTGAGCGTGACAGGACAATTCTCACGTGAAAAGCTAAGCACCTGCATAAGTGACTGTAGGATCAGGATCTTAGACTGTAAGCGCTTTGGGGGCAGGGAAACCTGCCTCCTCCCCTGCATATAAAAATCATTGCAGCACTTCACACGATTTAAATCTAATGCTATTATTAACAACAAACAGTTTTTTTCTGGCTCTTGCATGACACTATCCAGAAATAATCAGGCATGCTTTTCACATATTCAGGGTGTCATTTTGTATTTAGAGTTGAGCAAATCTAGATTGCTGGGAGGATGCATGAATGAAGGTGGCAGAAGGACTCCTATGTAAAGGCTACTACAATCCAATGCCTGTCTTGGCCTCTGCTGGCCTTTATATGGTGGAACAGAAAGAGTGGGAGTATCCAGGTAGTGGCCCTCTGTCACTGCTCTCAGCCTACCCCTCATTCACCAATGCACACAGGACTCCTTCTAGCAAAAAAGAAGCTACCCTCTTCCTCCTAATTCTGTAGGATGTAAGGCTTCTCCATGGCTGCCCCTCTGCTTTGACCAAGTGGGATTTTCTCCACAAAAGCTCAAGCAATAAATACATTTGTTAGTCTTTAAGTGCAACAGGACTCCTTGTTCGCTTTTGTGTCACAAATGATTCCAAGACCCTCCAGTTTAGCAGTCCAGTGTAGTTTATTTACAGTGTTCAGTCCTGCCACCTTCTTACAGCCGACAGCTTGGCCAGCTGCCTCAGGAGCTTCTGCAGCCAAGTAGGCAGAGCTTCTGCTCCCCTTCCATTCCCAGGTTCTCCTTTGGAATTCCTTCACGTGGGCCTGGATATAGTCTCTGGCTACTTAGCTGTTTCCCCTCACCAACCAGGTGCAGGTATGCCTAGCCAGCTCCAATTTACCGCACTTAACTGGGGCTGGCGTGACAAAGGGCTTGCTAAGGGGTTGCTGCCCAGCTCTGGCAGACAGGACTAGGGGTGGCTGGTGGCATGCCCTAGGGGGAGGTTAGCTCTCCAGCCACCATCGGCTCCATCTTGGCTCCTCCTCCGCCCCACTCTGTGCCAGGCCCCACCACCACCCCACTCCCAGCACTGTCCCATTCCCCTCCCCAAACCCAACCCCTAGCCATCACCGCAGCTGCTGAATGAGCCTTCCCTGCAGACCTATCCTAGGAGGGATGCAGGGAAAGCAGGGAAAGGCAGAGCTATAGACCTCTTCTTTCTGGCACCAGTGGCAGCATGCTTCTGAGCAGGAAGGTGGAAAGGGCAGGAAAAGACAGGGCTATGGCCCCAATCCAGCAGGGAGTGGGGGAGGCAGCCCCATGCTTCCAGATGGCAGCAGGACTCGAAGGTCAGAAGGGATCAGTCATCTAGTCTGAACTCCAGCATACTGCAGATCAAAAAACCTCACCTACCCACTCTTGTAGTAAACCTCTAACCTATGACTGAGTTATTAAAGTCCTCAAATCATGGTTTAAAGACTTTAAAGTACAGAGAAACCACTAGTAAGTGAGCTGTGTCCCATGCTACAGAGGAAGGCAAAAAATGCTGAGACTTCTTGCCAATGTGCCTTGGGGGGAAGATTCCTTCCTGACCCCAAATATGGTGATCAGTTAAACTCTGAGTACGTGGGCAAGACTCACCAGTTAGACACCCAAGAAAGAATTCTCTGCAAGATCTCAGAACCCACCCCATCTAAGCTTCCATCTCAAGTCATTGGCCTATCCACTACCAGTTGTCAAAAAATCAGTCAATTGCCAAAGTAGGCTGTTGCATCATATCATCCCCTCCATAAATTTATCAAACTCAGTTTTGAAGCCAGCTAGGTTTTTGGCTCCCACAGCTCCTCTTGGAGAGCTATTCCAGAACTTTACTCCTCTGGGGATTAGAAACTTGCATCTAATTTCAAGTCTAAATGTCCTGATGGACAGTTTATATCCATTTGTTCTTGTGTCCACATTAGTGCTGTACTCAAATAATTTCTCTTGCTCCCTAGTATTTATACCTCTGATGTATTTATAGAGAGCAATCATATCTCCCCTCAACCTTCTTTTGATTAGGCTAAACAAGCCACGCTCTTTAAGTCTCCTCTCATAAGGCAGGTTCTTCACATCACAGATCATCCTTGCAGCCCTTCTCTGTACCTGTTCCAATTTGAATTCATCTTTCTTAAACATGGGGGACCAGAACTGCACATAATATTCCAGATAAGGTCTCACCAGTACCTTGTATAACAGTGCTAATACCTCCCTATCTCTACTGGAAACCACTCAATCTTTATCTAGTTTTGAACATCAGCTGAAATCATGATAAAAAAAATCTGGGGAGTAGCCAAATCAGTTCCTTGGGGATAAAAGGCAAGTTGATGCCTCAGCAAGGTGTCAATACGGCTGATGGACCATTATTTGCTAAGTGGCCATACTTTGCCAGGGAAGGGGTCAGGAACAAAAAAAATCTACATTTTAGGAAAGAATCATCATGGTTTTTCCTTTTTTCCCCATTTACCCTTTGTCTCCTAGGTCTCATCTGGAAATGTTTCTGTGAGAGGGACTGAGACTATAGAAAGGAAGGACAAACACCCCTAGGCACCCTTCTCTTTCTCACTGCTTGCCTCATTCTCTGTACCTGAGAAGAAAAAAGGAAACAGCTGTTGGACTCCAGGGAAGAGGTCCTGACCTGAGAGTTTGTAAAGAGTCAGTAATCTGCTAGAGTATGTGGTAGACAAGTTGTTTCATAACAAAGAGATTTTATTAAGTAAATACTTGTAAATATTAAAGTAATAAACTGGCATATTAGTCCCTTAAAGGAAACATTGAATTAATATATTTATATTGTTGAGGAAAGTGCAGAGGAGTACAAGTCATACATTTCTGGAGGAAAGATCTGAGACTCGGGGGGTTGCTGAAATCACCCTGCAGTGAAGCAGGGAGAGTGCCAGGGTGTAGCTAACAGACTGCGGTTACACACAAACAGACAGAGTGTGGCTTGCATGCTGGAAGGCTGTTTGTTAGCATCTCAGGTGGGAGCTACCACAACAAGGCATTGTAAAGCACGCAAAGTGGGCAGGGCAGGGCAGGGCAGGGCAGATGTGATAAAGCCCCTCCACTAGTATGAACTGTACCCTGGTATGTCATGTACTCCCTATAAATTATCCCAGACACTTTCTTCAAAAATAATGTTTGACATTTATTGCCATTTCTACAGTGTTCATCACTGCAGTATCTGAACACCTATAGCCATTTCTTTGGCGACATTCAACTTTAAGATCCAGAGAGGTGGCCATGTTAACACTAATTCAGCAAAACAACAAGTTCCGAAGGAGCAGCCATGTTACTCTAGTTCAGTAAAAAAAAAAAAAAAACCCCACAAACAAGGAGTCTTGTGGCACTCAAAGAATAACAAATTTATTTATTGTATGAGATTTTGTGGGAGAAAATCCAACTTCATCAGATGCTTTGAGTATGGGAGAACTTACAGAATGGGAAGAAACAAATGCATGGAAGTGTAAATCGTGGGATCAGATCACACTGTACCAGCAAATCAAAGCAGGGGTTAAGATTCAAACACAGGGGAAGAGCACAGAAAGGAAGCTGAGGTCAAATCACCTGTTATAATGAGAAAAAAAAAATCCAAAGTCCCTATTTAGCCTCAAAGCAACACGTCAAATTTACAACTAAATTCTAGCTCTGCAGCTTCTCTTTGAAGCCTTGAACTGTTATTCATTTGCCTAAGCATAGCAATTAGTAAGTCATCAACTGAGTGATCAGGAATATTAAAATGCCCACTCATCAGTTTTAGAACATTGTGATTTTCTGCAGTCAGTTTTGTGCCCATTTATTCTTTTGCACAGAGACTGTCCTGTTTGTCCAATATACAAGGCAGAGGGGCATTTCTGACACATGATGGCATAAATCACATTGGTGGATGAGCAACTGAATGAGCCTTTGATGGAGTAGCTGGTTTTATTAGGTACTGTAATAGTGTTTTTTGTGCAGACTTACATGCAAAGTTGGCAGCGTGGTTTGTTGCAGGAGTATGTGCCTGCTTTAATGGTTCTGTTGCTAAATTTGTAGTTGCTGGTGAGTATCTGTTCAAGGTTGGGTGGGGGGGGGTGGCTGTGTGTAAGTGAGGAGAGGTCTATCTCCCATGGATTGAGAGAGCAAGGGATCATCTTGTAGAATAGGCTGGAGAGTTCTGACTTGAGGGTTATAGGTGATGATTAGTGGTGTTCTGTTTTCTTTCTTGGGCTTCTCCTGTAGTTGACTTCAGGGTACCTGTCTGGGGCTGTCAGTCTGTTTCTTCACTTCTGCAGATGGGTACCATAGTTTTAAAAATGCTTGAAGGTGTCTGTTTCTATTTGAGGGATGGGCACAAATGTGGATATATCATAGGGCTTGAGTGTATACAAGGGGTCATGTGGTATGTTTTAGATGAATCTTGAGGGATGTAAGTAACTACAGCAATCAGCAAGCTTTTGGTATAGGGTGGTGTTTGTGTGTCCATCCCTAATTTGTACTGTAGTGTCCAGAAAATGGATCTCCTATGCAGAGTGTTCCAGGCCCACAATTAAAATGCAACATTCTCTGAGATGAAAAACAGCATATGCTCAACAGCATGAACAGCATCACAGCACTGCCGGTTAAGAATAATGCACCTAACTGAAACTTTAGGAGAAATTTAGGCACCAGTACTAAGTAGCCAAATTAAACTTTGGCCTGAATATTAGCATTGATATTTCTGTTCTTAAGGATCATCATATGGAAACTTCCATGATCACCAGGGGCGTTGCTGGCTGGGGGAGGGACCCAGGGCATGGGCTCAGACCCCACCCCCACCCACAGACCCCCCCCCCTGGCCAGGGACAGGGCCAGGCGCCACATCCCCGGCGAGGGACGGGGCCACCACAGCCGCAGGCAGCCAGGCCCCACATCTCCAGCCTGATTGGGCCAAAGATCCAGGGCACTGGTGCTGGGGTTTGGGGCATGTGCCCCGGAGTGTCCAGTGCCAGCAATGCCCCTGATGATCACATGTGGTCAGCATCTCACTTTCAAGCATCATCCAAAAGAGTCCATTTCTAGGAACACAAGGTCCCTGTAGCACTATATGGAGACACTGGATTAGAGGAGAAGAATCACCAGCATCACTTCCTGAGCATGCTCTAGTCTGTTTTACAGAACCACTGGCTTAGCAGCTCTTGGTTTCAGCCATTTTTGCAGAAATCCCTTACCACCAACCTTCCCTGGGCACAACAGAGCTGCTCCCTAGGACCTGACCTAGAATATTGCAAGCCTATTATAATTAAAGGTGATCAATAATGGGGAAATTATTTAATTAAAAATGTCAATATGTCCTAGAATGCATCTCTCTATTTCCTCCAATATTTTCTGATATGTCTTACCAATATTTTTACTGAAATTTCTTTTAGCATCATGTTTAACTTACTGAACATTCCAGTTTTCTGTAAGGAAATGCAGTTTTTGTAAACAAAATATTCAAACTCAATTTTGATTTGATTTGACTTATCACAGAAAATTTTACTAAAGATGGAAAATTCCATAAGTGTTGGTGAGTTTTTCCTGAAGTGTTTTGGTTTGATTCCAACAGGCCATTTTGATGGGAGGGGGGGAAAAAAAACTTTGCATAAGAAATTTTGATTGGCTTTCTTCACCATGTTTAACAGAAGGAACACCCACATATCCCAAAAATCATGCAACGAATCAATAGAAGCAGACTGGCAAGGCTTCAGGAATCAACAGTACCATTTTCTCTGAAATAAACTGATTTTAAAACACTCTTCCTCTCCACCTTCCACACATGCATTGTTGGTAATCTGGATTCTTATGTATATTTAGCTGTTCCATTCCTTCTGATGCCCTGTGTGCATCTCTGTATTGTCTTTTCATAGAAGGCAGATTCTGAAAGCCTTCAGTTGTACTTATTGAGTAGTACCTTCGTGCTGAGTAGTAATTTATTCCATGAGTAGTCTCCATTGATTTTAATGGGACTACTTGTTAAGCAAGATACAACTCATTAAAAACAATGAAGGAGTCTGGTGGCACTTTTAAAAGACTAATAAATGTATTTATTGCATGGATTTCATGGGAGAAAAAAATCCCAGTTTTTCAGACAGTTGAAGCTCTCCCATGAAAGTTCATGCAATAAGTATTTTTGTTAGTGCCACAGGACTCCTTGTTTGTTTTGCTGAACTAGACTAACACAGCTACCCCTTTGGAACTTGTCATACTACTCATTGTCACTAAGGGTTTCAAATCTGGCTCTTACATTGTAGACAGAGTGGCATGTATGTATAACATTTAAATAACATGGCCTTTGTATTTTGTCAACATAATTCCCATACATGCATAACTACTTCACACCTTCAAAAGCTACTTTACCTCACTTTGCTTTCTTTACTGTATCTTCATTGACAATCTGTACAAGAGGAAGGGAAAATATCAGAATCCAAATGAGCCTGATAGAGGAATTTTGTTCAGACAAATAACTGATGTCATGCATGCTCTTTGAAAAGCACAACTAATTACTTTATTCTCCTCCCTACCATTCAGAGACGGCAGATTGATCATTTCAAAGCTCCACAGGCAGAACTAACAGTCTCATTCTTGTCCCACAGTTCTTGGGTGGTCTCTCTCATACTCTCCAGGACAGGAATACCACCTCCTTGATCCATAATGGGATCATCTATTCCAGTTGTCTGCTCAGGCATCTCAGACTAATGATCTATTTGCAGAGGTGAAGCTGGTGATATCCTCTTCCCAACCTCACCCTCCAGTGCAGACACGCACAGTTTTTTAAACTGGTCAAAATGTTCTGTAGTTTCCCAATGAAGAACCAGTTCCCCCTTCCCTCCTGTGTGCATTTGTATGCTTTCTGTTATCATTTGATAAATGTGTTATGACACACCATTTACCTTGGTCAGCAGCTCTGGGGAGCTTTGTGTGGCTTGCTTCCCCACCTCTGTCACCTGCTAGAATTTGCAAATAAATCATAGCCCCAGATTAAGACAATGCAGTAAAGTGCCGAAAAGGGAGAAGAGATTCAGAATCAGGTTCACTGGGACAGACTGTCTCCAGTTCTCTCTCTCTGCTTCTGTTAGAGGTTTAGGAGCTGCTTCTCAAATCTGTAGTACAGTCTCTTTCAGTTGATCATGTTTTCTCTGAGGAACAGGGTGAAAGTTTCTGTTTGCTGCTATGATTCACCTGCCTTGGATGCTCAAGAGAAATTATCTGGGTACAATCATAGTAAGTGGGAGCAAAGGCTGTGAAGTCAATAGAATTGTGCCTATTTATAACACACTTGAATTTATCTTTTTTGTACCCCAAAGTAAAAGAAGTCTACCAACATGTATAGTAAAAAGGACCTGAGGCAAAATCTTCCTATTCAAAAGAAACATATATTTCAGTTAATAATCAAATAGTTTTTGTAGATGCTTATTCAACAACCTATAACAATCAGGAAGTCTCAAGTATTTTGCTATGTGAAACATCAACCCTCCAACTGATGACCAAATAAATATCACTGTGGCAACTACAATAGTTGTCGATATGGCAGAACAGCAACAGGAAAATCTTTGCTACAATTTTAATTTTTTGTTAATGAGATTTGACAACTGAAAGCCATATATACAGTGCCATAATCCAGGTTCTCAAAAGTATATAGTTGTTTGAGAAACTCAACCTGAGATCTCTTAAAGAAGCCGAGACATGCACAATAGGATCCACAAATGGACTTAGATGGTGCAACACTGTGCCTCTAGAAAAATCAGAGGAACAACACTGCAATCCATAATGTCCAAGTTAGGTGCCTAGGCTCCAAAAGAATGGGATCCATGAAAGACAACATGCTAGGTGGGGAGCTACCTCACCTGTGAAATGGGAAATGCTGATGACAGGAATTTGTCCTAAGCTCCAGTCCTTTCATAGAGATAAGTGCCTAAATTCAGGCTGCAAGGAGATGCCTAGCAATCCACTGACATGAACCCAAGGCATTTTTAAAGAGAGAGAATGAGTTCAGTAACTGCTCACTTCACAAAAAATGGCCAGAGGAGGTAGACACCAGCCAGATTTTGAATGAGATCAGATTCACTATGTAGTCTCTGGCCATGCCTACCAGGCTGCATCCTTCCACTTGGGTGGCCAGACACCTGTCTTTCCCTGGTTCATGAATACTTCTGGGGCTTAGTTAGGAGGCAGGCACCCAGAGTGAGTGAGCACTGTGCATGACCCGAGCCAAAAATGTAGGTATCGGCAACAGTGGTTCCCAAACTTTTCAGTAACACAGCACACTTCAATGAGACAATTCTATGGCACACAAACTTTTTCAACTGAATTGATTGCTTGTAACTATAGTAAATTTAAGTAAATATGATGTTTATGGACCTATTAGTGAGGTTTGAAACATAGTGCACACAATAAGCTAAAGAAGGATAAAGGCATTAGTTTTCAAATCCACCAGAAAAAAATGCACATCATCTCAATTTGTCCCTTCAGACACCTGCATTTAGCATGTTCACATTTTAGAATTGAAAAAAATCGGTACCTTGCTTTTAATTTGTTGATTAATTTTCACAAGTTTTTTTTATGAGCTGTGATTTTAGTTGGATAGAATGTTGTTTAAGATGAAACAATATTTGTATTACATTGATTTTTTTGTTACCTTTGTACAAAAGTTCATGGCACACTTGGGCTGTTCTCAGAGCACACCGGCTGAACACCACTGACCTACAAGGATATATGAGAATTCTGGGAATTGCAGTAGACCCAAAACTGGGACTTATGCATCTAAACTCAGCCTGCAAGAGTGAGAATTGCTCAGTGACCTTCTGCATCAGCAGTTCTAGCCTCCAGCCTCTATAGAGAGACAAAATGACCTGTGCATGATCCTACATTATTTTTGGCATTGTTCAGTGGCAAAGAGTGAAACAACTCTTTAAATAGCAGAGGTTGGAAGCTGGATTTACAGACAGCAGTAGCAGCTAGCTAGCACAGCTGCTCTGTGGCCAAAAGAATGTCCATTCTTAACCTTCCAGTGTCTATCACAATTAGGAAAAATAATTTTTGTATGGTATGCCTACACTGCAGTTAAAAACCCATGGCTGTCCACTTCCAGATGACTTGGACTCACAGTGCTTGGTCTAAAGGGCTGTTTAAACACAATATAGATGTTTGGGCTCCAGCTGGAACCTGCAAGTGGGTAGAGTCATAGACTGTGGGCTCCAGCCTGAGTGCCTGTACTGCATTTAAACAGCTTGTTGTCCTGAGCCCAGCAAGCAGCTGACATGAGCTAGTCATGGGGATTTAACTAGCGTACACACCCTATACTTGCAAACACCAACCCCAAAAGACTGGAAAGCAAGTCCTGCCCCTTAAGAACAGGTCTAGAGTAACAAAGCCCCACCAATATATCTGATCGCTAACAAGACAGTTTGGCAAATCTGTCAGATATAAAAAGTAGAAATATGAACTACATAATGAATGGGATGATATATCATGCCAGGCTATATTAATAGATGGTGTTACGCAACAAAAAACAATATGCTAGTGTAAGTAGGGTGATGCATTACAAGATGATACTTCAAGCCTAAGCAACAGTAAGAGAAAAAAAAAACTACTAAATCAATCATGGCTAAAAGTAGTTAGTGGTACAAATATAATTAACTGAGGCCTCATCATCTGACTCAGTTAATAACTTGTCGCAATGTAGTTATTCTGCATGACAAGTCATATTTCAAATCTTCTGGAGTCCAGGATGTTACAGAGTTTGTTTACTGTTGTGCCTTTCTGCTTCATCAATACTATTTTCAACATATGTACATTCACCTTATGGCAAAAGTGAGAATTTTGATTTTTCTCTCTATCTGATTTCACAAAAAAAGAGGAAACTAAAACAGAGGCTGGAATCAACTGGAGGCTTCAACTGGTCTATGACTTTGCTAAAGAAACTCAGAGAAATTGGTAAAGTATATTTACTGCCTTCATAATAAGAAATCCCCATAACCTTGTCAGTAGGTCAACCACCTGGCAGACCACTCATGCTGAAATCTTAAGGTCATGAGTTTTTAAACAAGTGCAGAATAGAGCTGCTGGAAAAAATGGAAATTACTCTCTATGATTTTTTTGCAACATTTTCCCCTTTTTATCCAACCCCCCCCCAATACACATTCTAAATGGTAATGAAAATTTGACAATTTTGACATTTAAAAAACCCAACCAGCTCCTGTATAGACTAACCAGACACTCAGGGACCAAGTTATAAAAGGTTTGAAGAAATAGATGATTTAATCAAATCTAGATTTTTTTTAATTTATCTGCCTAATTTAACAAAAAATGTCAACAGAACACCTGACAAAATTCTACTCTAAAGATTTTGAACGATTTAAAATATCCTTTAACATAGTAACAGTATTCACCTGATTAAAAGTGATTTCCTGTCACTAGGTTACACATGTGAGCTCAGTCATTTTGTGAGCTTGCCTCTCCCTGTATAGTCACGTAAGAGGTTTAGCAGTCACACTCCCTGTGATAATGTCTCAGTGCAATACTTTTCCTGTTTTATTCTATGAAATGCATAATTTGATGTGATTAACACAGCTCATTTAGATGAGTCAGAGGCAGGAAATGTACTGAAAGGTGCAGTCCAAGTATCTACTGGAAAAAAGAAAATTTAAAAAAATGCTCGAACTTTAAAAAAAACGAACAAAAAGAAAAAAAGACCCCCAATCTTAATTAGTGCAAGCAAAATTTCAGATAGTAAAATGTTAGTGTTCAAATATTTTTGTTGTTGTTGCTGTTGCCAGTAGTATAGCTAGATGGGTTGAAAGGAAAATCCTCATCCCCCTGTAACTGTTACAGATGCCCTCAGTTCAAGCAGACTATTTGGGATTGACTTTTTCAATGCAAACTAGGGGATTTAAAAAACCCAAATTTCATTATAAATTTGATGACCAAATCCACTAGGTGGCTTTGAAAATCTCAGCCTCTTCATCTATTTTTTCCCCCCACAAGAGGTCATATACATTAAACTGGTTCTGGGAAGTGAAAATTACTACCATTTGTTTCCATCCCCTTGCCCCTCCTCAAGAACCCTCCAGAGGCTTCATAAAAGTTGCTGTGGAGAAGATGCAAAGAATCAAAGCATTCCTAGCCAGCCTGTCTGTGGCTGTGTAACTTTGTTGGTGCAAGGCAGTATTGTCTTTTTGACTACTAGATGGGCTTTCTCCTGCATTTATTTTTCTCCAGTTCCGTAAGTTCCCCCATCTTCAAAGCATCTGATGAAGTGAGATTTTCTCCCACAAAAGCTTATGCAAATTAATATATGTGTTAGTCTTTAAGTGCCACAGGGCTCCTTGGTTGTTTAGGCAAAGAACTGTATAACAATAATTCTTTTTGCTGAAATCGTTGCCAGAGAGACTGTCATTTCTTACATCTATTAGAGTAACAAATGGCAAACCTATTGCATGGGGTACACAAGCTATGCACATAATGAGAGCCTCTTCTCCAAAGAGTTTATAATCTAAAGAGAAAAGACAAACAAAGGAGTCCAAAAAGTTCTCTCTTGTGCACAAATGGGGGGAGCAAAGACACAGAAAGCTTGCATTAGTTGTCCAAGGTACATAGCAGAACTGCGCACTGAACTGAAAGTTTCCAAGCCCCACTTTACCACCATAACCACAAGATCATTCTTTCTTTTTGACCAGCCTTCCTTATGCACATGGCTATTGCTACTGTGTCCTATAGTGTTTTTCTACAACAGAATAAAACCCCATCCAAACACCTGCTGAATATTTAGAGTATTTTACACAGCAGTATGTCTTCTTGAAGAATTTTTTAAAATTTTTAAGCTTGTTACTCTGTTATAGCTGGGGAACCAGGCTATAGTATTCATGCTAGAGAATTCATTCCCTCTCTGCTGAAGTTATTGGAAGCATGTTCTGACCATAATGTCATCACCATGTCAAAGGGAGAGCTGGCAAAATAATCTTTCTGTACACCTTCAGGCAGTTGCTGGGGGCCAATGAAAAACTCCTCTGTGCCAGTCACCAGCCCCTCAAAGAAGATACCTACCTAGGTATTATCTCTTTATTCTGCTCATGAGGAAGGGGGGAGAAGAGATCTATGAAGAGCCTCTTTTTTTTTTATACCCCATGACCAGCACCCTGAATAGCTACACAAGATGGTTTTCCATTCTCTCTTAAGAAGGATCCCCACTATTTTTGTGCCTTCAGTGGGCCAAAACAGGAGCAGAGAAAGCTCAAACATCACTTCTACATGAAGAGTAACCATAAGCTCTGACTAAGGATTCAAAGATCATGGGGAGGACATTAGAGTGAATCTAGCTCTGAGACAATGCTTTGGATGGCTACTCACTGTAGTTCCCAGATGCTGCAGATCTGCTGTGACTCAATATTAGACTGGAGGGGAGACGTAGAAAAAGTCACCATTGTGGCCACCTAGCTAAAGTAGTGGCATAGTTAGAATCACAGAAGATTTGGATTGGGAGGGACCTCAGGAGGTCATCTAGACCAAACTTATGCTCAAAGCAGGACCAACCCCAACAAAATCATCCCAGTCAGGACTTAGTCAAGCTGGACCTTAAAACCACTAAGGACATAGATTCCTCCACCTCCCTAGTAAACTATTCCAGTGCTTCACCATCCTCCTAGTGAAAAAGTTTTTCCTAACATCCAGTCAAAACCTGCTCCACTACAACCACTGTTCCTTGTTCTGTCCTCTGCCACCACTGAGAAGTCTAGCTCCATCCCCCCGACTCTCCCACCCCTTTCAAGTAGTTGAGGGCTGCTATCAAATCCCCCAGAGGCATTGCTACCCCAAAAATACATTGGCCCTGCACCCCGGCCCTGATCCAGCCCCTAGGTCCAATCCAGTGCTGCCACTGACCCTGAGCAGTCCCAGCCTGCCACCGCTGGCCTCAAGTCCCCAGCCAGCAGCCGGGGCGAGATCAGGCTCCTGCCACTGCTGGCCTTCCTGGGTCCCTGGCCAGGGTCAGAGTTGAGGCTGGATCCTGCTGCTGGAAGCCCATCTTGAGGTCCCTGGCCAGCACCAGCCCTGGGTCCCTGGTCAGGGTCAGGGTCAAAATACCCTGCCACTGCCAGTGGCACTGGACCAGATTGCACCAGCCCTGTTCCACCAGCCCCAACCCTGATCTGGGGCCCCAGGGCCAGCCACTTGCTGCTGTTCCTCACTGTCCCCCCCACTTGCCTGAGAGATTTAAATTTTCTTCTTTTTCTTCTGTTTTGCAGCATATACATGCTGCAGAGAAGGAGACTTAAAAGAGTCCACCTCTGCCACATGAACTCCTCCCAAGTAGGTGTCGGGGAGCTCAGAGCAGTCGCAGGTCCTCTCAGCCTGTGCTGCCATGGGTCAGGGCACTGGCTCTGGGCTCATCTCTCCCTGTGCCTGGTACCAGAGATGCCCATGAAATCCACCCTCATTCTTCTTTTCTGCAGACAAAGTAAGCCCAGTTCCTTCTCCTCTCCTCATAAATCATGTGTCCCAGCCTCAATCACTTTCATTGCCTCTTCAATTTGTCCACATCTTTTCTGTAGTGGGGGGCCAAAAACTGAACACAAACTCCAGATGCAGCCTCACTGCTGCCAAATTGAGGGAAATATCACCTCCCTCAATCTACTGGCAATGCTTCTATTAATGAAGCCTGTAAGTGGGTGCAGCACTCAACCCACTTGGAGGGCACCTCCTGCTGGTGTTTCTGGGGGAATTTCACTCAAGTGGTCCACCCCAGGTGGTCTGTGTGCCACTTTTTCACATGCCAACTCTTGTTCCCGAGTCCAGTTCTGGGACCTTAGTCCTCTGGCTAAGCCCACTAGTCCACCTTTTCCAGGGTACCGGCCACTAAAACAGTCTATGGCCCTGCCAACTCTCATGCTGGCTACTAAAACAGCCACTGGCCCATGAGCCCATGTCAACACTGGCACCTGTGCCACTCCTGGCACACTGGGGGAGTGGGGAGAGGCCAGGGCCCACCCACTTCTCCAGGCCTCAGCCCAAGGACCCTAAGTGCTCCACTGAAGCCTTCCAGTGTCTCCACAGTCCACATCAACTCCCTGGGCCACTTCCGCACAGTCCCAGCCACACACAGTCTCACCACTTGACTCCCACCCCTGTCTGCTCCTTGGCTTCTTGTCATCAGACCGCTGCTCCAGTCACTACTACAGTCTGCTCCATTGGGATCCCTGGCTCTGGTCAGCTCCAAGTGCCTGCTCCCACTCAGAGCTTTCTGGGGTGCTGGCTTCCTCAGCCAGCCTGCTAGGCAGAGCACCTTCCCCCTGCAACTCCCACAGCAGACTGACCCTGGCTAGCTCTGCTGCCCTAATCTTATACCTGCAGCCTCCATCTGGTTGCCTGCTGCATGCCCACACCTTTTTTAACCCTGTGCGGGCCATAGCAGAGCCACTGTACTGCTACAAAGCCCGATGCCTGTTAGCAACAATGGCATGCTATTGACTCATACCCAGCTTCTTGTCTATTGTAACCCTCAGGTCCTTTTCTACTGAACTGCTGCTTTGCCAGTTCATTTCCCCATATATAGCAGTGGATATGATTCTTCTGTTCTAAATGCAGAATTCTTCACTTTTGCTTTTCGATGCTGATCACATTTCTTTTGGCCCAATCCTCAAATCTGTCTAGGTCTCTCCATATCCTGTCCCTACTCCCCAGCGTATCTACCACTCTCCCCAATTTAGAGTCATCTATGAACATGCTGAGGATACAATCCACTCCATCACCCAGATCATTAATGAAAATGTTGAACTTTACAGAAGTCAAGGTATATCATATCCACCACAACCAGAATGTCAGTCAAATCATCACAGAAGGCAATCAGGTTGGACAGACATGACTTGCCCTTGGTGAATCCATACTGACTGCTCCTGATCACCTTCCTCTCCTCCAAGTACTTCAAAATGAATTCCTTGAAGACCTGCCCCATGAAATTTCTGGGGACTGAGATGAGCTGGCTGCTCTAGCTCCCCAGATCATCCATTTTTTAAACAGGGGCACTATAGTTTCCTTCTTCCAATTGTCTGGGACCTCCCCTGATCTTCACAAGTTTTCAAAGATAATGGCCTATTGCTCTGCAATCACTTCAGCCAAATCCCTCAGCAGCCTCAGATGCACTGCATCCAGTGCCAGGGACTTGTGCACATCCAGCTTTTCTAAAGAGTCCTGAACTTGCTCTTTCGCCTCTGAGGGCTCCTCAACTCTCCCCATTCTGTGCTACCTAGTGCAAGTAGTCTCAGGGCTGATCTTGTCTGTGAAGTCAAAGGCAAACACAGAATTGAGGAATTTTTTGCACATCATCTGTCACTAGGCCACTTCCCCCATTCAGTAAAGGGCCCATAATTTCCCCGACGACCTTCTTTTTGCCAACATACTCATAGAAACCCTTCTTGTTACTCTTTATGTTCCTTGCTAGCTGCATCTCCAGTTCTGTTTTGAGGTGCCCGATCACTCCTGCATGCTCAAGCAATATTTTTATATTCCTCTCTAGTCACTTGTCCAAGCTTTTATTTCTTGAAAGCTTCATTTTGTGTTTAAACTCACCATAGATTTCTCTGTTAAGTAAAGCCTACTCTATTTGCTTTTCTTTCTGCACATGGTGATCATTTGTTCCTGCGATGCCAATGAGTTGTCTTTAAAATATAGTCAGCTCTCTTGGACTCCTTTCCCCATCATATTAGCTTCCCAGGGGATTGTGCCCATCAGTTTCCTCAGAGAGCCAAAGCCTGTTTTTCTGAAGTCCAGGGTCTATATTCTGCTACTCTACTTTTTTCCTTTGGCCAAGATTGTAAACTTTACTAGTTAAGTCAAACAAGCCTCAAAATATTCCATGCATTATCTGTTTTTTTTAACCTAAATATAACTTACTTATTTGAAAATAATGAAAAAGCATGATTTTGTTAAAAAGGAAATGGCAGCCAAAGTGTACAAGGCAAAACTTTCCAATAAATGAGATTTACTATGAAAAAACAGCCAATAATTGCATTTTCAGGGGAAAGGTCATTAGTACTTAGAAGGAGGTTAATAGAACAATATTAATAGCTTTCTACAAGGCAAACGAGATAGATGCAGTATTAATATGAATGAAAAACAAGAATAAAGATCCTCCTTGTTAGCAAAGTTAGGCTAAACTCAAAAGGTCATATTCATCCAACATGTGCCCAAAAAGAAAGAATTAAAAAGTGTAAAATATTATCAAATCTTTTCACTGAATAAACTTCATTGAAAATAGCGGAAGTAAAGTGATAAAAAATTATAGTCTGAAGCCAACAAGTAGAAGCAGTACTCAAGTTGTATGTTTCTGGGAAGCTTGTAAAGGAAGATTTCTGAAGATACAACTCTACACGACTCTGTAACAACTTCTGCCAAAGGAACCTTAGTGGTTCTATATGTCCAATACTTCAGATTAGGTTAATTTACTTAGGCAGTGGAAAACTGCCATAGATAAAAATAATGAGCAACACACATTAATAATAATGGTACCGTATACATCTCAGTGCTTTTCATCACAACATCCTGAGAAGGTGAGTATTTCCCTATCTCCCATCACAGATGGGTAAACCAAGGCACACAGAAATGAAACATTCCTAAAGTTACATAATGACTATAACAGCTTGTGAAAACATTGAGAATGGGACCAAAAATATGAAAAAAATTAGATAATTTTTTATTTTTGTTTTAAAAATTATTTTTTGGTGTTTTTCGTTAAAAAAAACCTCTAAAAAACTCCAAAGTTTAATGCATTTTAGTTTTGAGATTCTCTCATTTCCCCATATGTTTCTTCAGTGAACACTTTAAACAAAACAGATTTTACTTTTTTTTTTTTCCAAAAAATGAGTTACTATGCAAAAAGAATTTTTCCATCAAAAAGCTTTTTGAATAAAAAAATTTCCACCTTCTCCAGTAAAAACTCACTGATAGAGCTGGATACAAAACCCAGGAGCTCTGTCCATTGGCCCTTGCTTTGACCACTAAGACTATGTCTACACTGCCAAATTAGTCTGGACTAAGGAATTTGGCCTATTAGCCCAGACTAGTGGGACCCCTTGCTTAGTCCAGACTAGCCCACTTAGTTTGAACTAAGCACATGCAAGCCAAGAAATAATGGCTAGTTTGAACTAAAAAGTTAGTTCGAACTATGACGCGGGCTAGTTCAAACTAAAAAGCAGTGATTAGTTCGAACTAGCCTAAGTCTAGTTCTGACTAATCTCAGACTTTTTTAGTTCAGACTAGCAAGTCCAAACTAAAAAAGGAACTGTAGACCCATAGATGTTAAGAAAAGACTGTGGATGGGGGAGACAGTGATTCTAAAGGGCTATGTCTACACTTAGAAAGATAGTTTCAATTAACTTAATTCAAACTACTTAATTTGAACTAATAATCATTAGCTTGAATTAAGTTAATTAGAACTAACATGGCCACGCTAGGAAAACCAATTCAAATTAGTATGTCCATGGACAGGACATGCACCACAGGAGGTGTGGTAAAAGATGGCCCCCAAGTAGGGCCATGCCCCCACACAATATATAGAAAGAGGAAGGCACCCTGGGAGGAAGAAGGTCAAAAAATGTTAATTCAAATTAATGGTTAGTTTGAATTAACATGGCTACATTGGGTTAATTCAAACTAATAAGTTTGAATTAACTGCTACTTCAAAGTTAAGCAAGGTGTTATAACTCTGAAGTAAGCTTTCATTAATTTGAACTAAGAAATTCCTTAGATCGAATTAATGAAAGCCAGTGTAGCCATGCATTAATTTAATTCAAATTAATCCCCATAAATTCAAATGTAAGTGTAGACATACCCAAGGTGAATAAAAAGATACTGACTAACGACTTGTACATATGTAAGCTAATAACATGTTTTAACTTCAGGGTTATGCTGGATTTTTCTATTTAGCAATTCCAGCCTCAATACTGAACAATGCCACTCTAGGGCTCACAGTTTACCATTCAAACAGAAGCTGGACTCAGCATTAAATCTCTATAATGATGAATGCAGTGAAAACCTGTTCTACTGTTGATTATGATATTGTCTTTATTTTATTTTTGTTTACTGTACCTAAACACACTAACTTGCTGTACTGTACCCTCACTAATTCAATTTTACTCTGCCACATGCTCTAGACAAGACAATATCGTTGAAAAGTCTCAGTCAGGCTAAGGAAAACACAAATACATCAGCTTTAAAAAAAACCTGTGAGTGTTTTATGTCAAAAGTCATAATTTTTCATGGGAAGGAAAGAGTGAGCCATCTTTCTGTTGGATGTTTTAGCTGAGAGAAAGAGTAGCCAATCCCACTACTTTGAAGAATGGAACTTCATAGCAGATGCTTGTACAGTATTTGGAATGTATCTTTGTCATGGAATTCAATGAAGGAAATTATTCATGAGGCTAATGTATGGACTTTATCATGGTGTGAAATTTATTTCACCATTCAACTATAAAGTCCACTAATGGTCAGTCATCCAAGGAAAAGGTTATCCAGGTACTGTGATGTGCGAGCTAATAGCATCAGTCCATCTTTACTCTTGTACTACACTTTTTATAGGCAAAGATGACGCATAGTATTTCAAAGACTTCCTTGTATAGTACTTGCAATGGTCTACAAATGTGAGGACAAACATACTGCCTAGCCTTTATCCCAGTGAAGTCAACTGTGTTCATTAGTTTGCTCTACAGCAGTGGTTCCCAACCTGGAGTCCAGGGACCCTCAGGGGTCCATGGACATGTTGCAGGGGGTTCACGAAACCTCTCCCTACTGGGGCTGGAATCCCCACCAGGGCTGCCTCTCCCTGCCCGTGGTCAGATCCCAACAGGGGGATGGGGCCATGGTGGCTCCCCGGGAGGGCAAGGGCAGGGGGCCAGAGCCGCCACTGCTCAGCTCCCCAGCAGCATGGGCCATGGTGGTGGCAGTGCCACTCACTGGCTGTTCCAGTGGCGCTGCCAGAGTGGCACAGGACAGATTACATCATCAGCCAGGGAGTCTCAAAGATTTTTTTTGTTGAAAAGGGGTCCCCAGCCTGAAAACGGTTGGGAACCACTGCTCTACAGGAAAGCCCTTCTGGAAAAAGTCCTTAGTACAGATCAATCTGTGTCACTGTAAGGTAATGCAAAGTAGTTAGGTTGGGCAGATGCCAGGATTGAAGGAGAAGAATGCCAGTTAATGCTACATAAGGGTTTAATTTTCCCATCAGTATAACAAGGCATCAAAACACCACACATCAGCATAATAGTCAGCATTTTATTGTAGATGAAATTCACAACTTGTAACTGTTACAAAAGCAAAACTCTTCATTTAAAAAAAAAGACTTTGGATTACCGTAAGAACATAAGATTGGCCATTTTTGATGACACCAATGGTCCATCTAGCCCAGGATCCTGTCTGTTGACAATAGCTGCTGCTAGCTGCTCCAGATGGAAGGAACTGAATAGGGCAATCTTCAAGTGATCTGCCTCCTGTCATTCAGTCCAGCTTTTGGCAATGGGAGTTTAGGGACATCAAAAGCATAGGGATGCACCCCTGATCGTCCTGGTGAATAACCATTGATGGACCTAGCATCCATGAACTTCTCCAGTTCTTTTTACCCAGTTATAATTTTGGCCTTCACAAAATCCACTGACAATGAGTTCCACAGGTCAACTGTGCATTGTGTGAAAGAGTACTTCCATATGTTCATTTTAAACCTGCTGCCTATTAATTTTATTGGGTGAGCTCTGGTTCTTGTGTTATGAAGAGTAAATAACACTTCCTTATTTACTTTCTCCCAGGTGCATCACTGGCGCCTGGCACAAGGGACATGTGCCCTGAGTCCTGGCACAAGTGCCTCAAACCACTGGCAGGCCCCCTGCCTCCCCCAGCCCCATCCCTGGCCAGGTTCAGGGGCGGGGCAGGCACCAGCAGAAGCCCTGGGCCCTGACTCTGGATCAGGGCCAGGGCGCAGGGGGCAGGCCCTGGGTCTTTCCTCAGGGCAACAATGCTTTTGCTTTCTCCACAGCAGTCATCATTTTATGGACTTCAGTCATATCCTTGATTACTCATCTCTCTTCTAATCTGAACAGTTGTGATGTTTTAATCTTTCCTCATATGGAAACAGTTCCAGGCCCTTAATCAGTTTTGTTGACCTGCACTTTATCTTTTCTAATTCTAATATATTTTTGAGATGGAGCAACCAACACTGCATATAGTACTCAAAATGTGAGTGTACCATGAATTTACATAATGGCATTATGATATTTTCTATCTTAGTATAGCCTTTTTCTAATAGCTCCTACCATTCTATTAGCTGTCTTGACTGCTGCTGAACATTGAGAAGATGTTTTCAGAGAACTATCCATGATGACTCCAAGATCTCTTTCTTGAGCAGGAACAGCTAATTTAGACCCGTCATTTTGCATATAAAGTTAGGATTACATTTTCCAATGCGCATTATTTATCATCTTGGAATTTCATCTGCCATTTTGTGGATCAGTCACCCAGCCTTGTGAGGTCTCTTGTAACTCTTCACAATCAGCCTTTGATAGTAGTTTCTTAACGTTACGAACAGTACTTAATAACAATATCATTTACAAAACCTAAGCACTGACAAGCAAGAAAATAAGTAATTAAGAGTATCAGAAATCTTACACAGCCCCTAATAAACATTCCAGTTCAGCAACAGCCATCTGTAGAACTAAGGATGGAGCGATACAAAGATGAGGGTTCTCCTTCCAACTCCGCTACAAGGTTTTATATAGCATTTGACAAGTCACCTGGACTCAGATTCTCAATGGGAGGTAATTGAGTTGAAATCAGTGGGAGTTAGGCACCACAATATCTTTGGCAATCTGGGGCTTAACCTCTCTTCCTTGATACCTTATCTGGAAAATGAGCTGTTTTGTGTGGAATTCAGGGGAAAAAAATAAATTTTGCCTGAAGCTGTCATTTCTTCCCACTTTTGAAAAGTAGTCTGGTTCAGTTCCAAGTTGGATTACAAAAATATTTTTGGCCTTTGTACAAGGTGGTGTAATGTGAACTATGGGGTTGTGATTTTTAAAGAGTACTAATATATTGCATATTAATTAGCTTGTGTAGACCCTGGTGGCACACACTAGAAGCTCTCTTATGCCCTTTGAAATGCTACTATGTCAATTAATGAGCCACATGCCAAGGAACTTTAAGAGTCACACCCCCATAATGCATATTGCCACATAGTGTAGACAAGCCCTTTTGTCTCACTGATGTTTTCCCTGTTGAATTCACTGACAAAGAACTCAGTCTAGTTGTTAAATAAAGGTATTTCTTAAACATTTTACTCTTTCTGTCCTGAAACACTGTGTCTTGCACAGCCAGTATCAAAATCTACTTATGTTTCAGATTCTGTGGTATTATGTGATTTCTTTAGGCAGAGAGAAAGACACAAAGGAACAGTAGACATTGCACATTTTTCAAAAGGCAGCTATTTTAAGTCTTTTAATCTGAAAAACTACTTACACAATCTAATCACAATTTTCAAAAAACATTATCATTGTCCGTAAGTCTTAACTCTAAAAATGTGATGCCGAGGGGGGTGGAGGAGATGAGGAGGGACCACAGAATCAATCATCATGAGGCTGTAGCTATTTGCTTAACTGTGACCAAATTATCGCCTCTTCAAATAAGCCATACAAAAATACACAACTAGGAACAGAACCCTGGTTCTATGGTTCCTACATTTTTTTAAAAAAAGATTGTAAGTTGTAACGTGTTAAGGTAGGGGCCATATAACTGTCATGGATAGATCCAAAACACAGGCTTCTACCATACAAGCTGAAAGATCTCTGTAAGCAATTGTCTGTAGAATAAACCTTATGTTCTTTCTAATATGCAGCCATCCAGTAAAAGGCACACATGCAAACATACACACGTGGATTGTCCAGTCCTGTTCTTGCAAAGATTAATGGCAAAAAAACAACAACAAAAAACCCCAATTAACATAAATGAGCACAGATTAGGTCAACAATTCCCAGCAGAAATAGTCATCTTAAGAAAATTCAGTGAGATTTAACTGTTTGAAAAGTTTGAAGGGGTAATAATCCATTTTTGATCTAGAGCAGTGGTCTTCAAACCATGGAACATGGCCCACCTAGAGAGCACAGAGAAATGTTCAAGGAGCTGTGGCAGGGCACAGGCCAGCTAAAGCGACCAGATAATAAATGTGAAAACTTGGGACAAGGGGAGGAGTAATATGCATCTATATAAGGCAAAGCCCCAAATCAGGACTCTCTCTATAAAGTTAGGACATCTGACCACTCTCAGGGCAGTCGCAATATGGGGTAGGAAGAGAACACCATCCAGCTCTACTCTGTCCCCAGCTCTGCTTCAGCTCTGCCCCGGCCTCAGATTTGGCCTCTGGCTTCCAGGAGTGGGAAAAGGTGAAAGTACAGACCAATTAAGGGGTACAGACAGACCTAAAAAATTTGGGGCCTGCTAATCTAGAAAGAAACAAAAGAAAGATTAGGCAAAACTCACCACGGCAAGTCAGGATATTTTTTTAATGGTTGGCTTCAAGAATAAGATGGGGCAAATTTTTTCAGACAAAACCTGTTTTTCAAACAAAAGATGTAACTATGGACAGACAAAAACATTTAGCAAGTTTGTGCTGAATTCTCCCAATCAGTCCCATGAAGAAGGATTCAAAAAATATTTCACTAAATTTCAGGGTTTTTTGACCTTTTCTAACTAAGAAGTTTCAATTTGAAACAACTTTTCAGTTTACTTTTATGGTTTTCTATAAACCTCAATTATTTGTTTGTTTCTAGTTAAGCTAAAACTAACTTTAGTCCCTTTTGTTCTGGTTTAGCTAACAAAAAAAAAAAAAGCCCCAGGCGTTACATCGAGGGGAGATCACTGTCAGGAACTGCCAGTGGAGTAGGGGTGCTAAGTGCTCCAAAGTCAGATTTGCAAGGTGGCTGCACCATTGTGAGGTGGGTTCTTGTGACAGCAGTTATTTTTATGGCTCTACTGAAGGACCATTTGGATAATTCAGAGTAATTTTCCTTTACAATAAACTGGCAATTTTAGTGCCAAATTTTCAGTCCTAATTCTGTCCCTGGCTTTCTCTTTGGGTAGTCCAATTAAACACTGCCCCTTGCTTAGGGCTTGTAATAACTCCACACTCAATCCCTTAGAAATCACTGATCACAGCTATAAGATGCATCTTCCCCGTATTGGTGTTTCTCTAATTTTTTTCTAATTGCTGTCCTTTGCTGGTGGAATAGCTTGATTCCCTGCACACACCAATCCCCCCCACCCTTTTTTTTTTTAAGTGACTCCCATGAACATGGCAGACTGGAAACTGTAGCAAGAGTCAGAACTACTGGTGTACAGCTGCCTTCCAAGCACTTTATCTGGGTCCCACTATCTGTCTGCACAGTGTCTTGCCAGCTAGAAACATCAGGGGTGGGATTTTCTGAAGTTCTCACCAGTAGTCTAACTCTGCTCATCTTGGAGTAGAGTTAGCCCAGTGCTGAGTGCGCATTTGGAAAATCCCATCCTAGAATGCAAGTGCTCTGCTTATCCACTGTATGGGTGACATTGGCAGGATAGTCTTCACCACACTACAAGCCAACATACTTGCGCCCTGAAAGAAAAGGGTAACCTTAGAAAATAGTTCCATTTCCGTGCCCATTCTCTCTTTGATCTGAGGCTACCGTTGTACCACAGACACTTGTCTATTAGGCACCAGACTGAGAATGCCAACTCATTTCTATTAGCCCACTAAACAGAACAAATATTAACAAATTTGAGTCATTTTTGACATATGTTGAATTCAAACTCATGCTCCATTCTATATTTTCTATATATCCGTACAAATCCCTTAAGATCCAGTCCCTTCCACCATCTCAGAATACTCACTACATTTCTTATACACTTATGTTATGTCCACACATAGATGTTTATTTCAAAATAAGTTAATTAATTCAAAATAAAATTATTATTTATATATAGTCATTGTTTTGATTTAAAAGCATTGTGTGGACATAGCCTTAGTTTATAGGTGTTTGATGAGGGCTTCATTTTCAAGATGGGCCTGAACTAAAATTCTAGATCTAAATATCCCTGAATTTGGGGAAGGTTTGAATGTGAACCCAAAATTTGTGATGTATCCTTATCTTCATGCGTGTAAAGCAAAACTCGGTATACCAAAACCTTCACTGAAAAATTCTCATTTAGATTTGAAGGTTGTTGTTCAGAGTCATCTTTAATTTTCATCAGTGTCTATAAAGAAAGAAGAAAATGCATGCGTTTTTCTAGTTAAGATATTAATACAGTTATTTTATATTTATTTTTCTTTCTCTGAGGTCTTTCCAATTCATTGCAAACTTGACTACGAATGTTCTCCCATAGATAGATAGATAGATATCCATATCCATATCCATTTAGGTCACACAGCCAGGAATGAAACTGATCTAGTATGTGTGAAGAAAATGTTCAGGAAGTAATCCCTAAGGCAATCTAGCACGAATCTACTGCCAGACAAAGATAGCAAAATATTTGTTTTCCCTAACACAACCAGTAAAATTATTCCATCTTATGTGCTTTTCTGAACTTTGCTTTCACATAAGTTATTTTCAGTAAATTGTTTTAGTCCTTTTACCAATTCCTGGATCTGCTGGTGGGTCCTGTCATTATATGTATCTCTTCTATATTGTGAGTAGAGCTGGGCATATGTTTTTTGATTAATAGATTTTTTTTAAAATCATAAAACGGATTTTTAGTGCTCCGAAGTAAACAGCTAATTCTGCTCAATTTGACAAATAGTTTCCAGCATGAAAAAGAAGTCAAAAGATTTCAAAACTTTTTTTGACATTTCATTTTGAAATGGCTTTTTAAATTCAACTTTAGCTAATATAAGAAAAGGTGGAGGAAAAAGCTGAAAATGACCAAATTAAAATGAAACCTGGGGGGAAAAAATCATTTAGAGAAAACCAAAATATTTCAGCGAACTAGAAATGAAGAAAAAATTGTTTCAAATCAAGCTCAATTTTTTTATTCAATTTTTTCCCAAATCTTTTGATTCAATAAAAAAACATATTAAAGTGGTTTCAGTTTGAACCAACCAGAACTGTATTTTGGGCTTTTTGGATCATTATTAGCTTAAATTGTAAGCCCATCAAGGCAGGAATTGTTTTCTATTCATGCCTTGTAAGGACCAAGTATACTTTCAGTGCTGAATAAAGAATAACAAACAGTAAAAACAAAACAAAACAAAACAAAACAAACAAAAGTATATATACATGGAAAAAAGTGGTCAGCTACGTATAGAGGTGGACAAGACATGCAACTAGCTGCAAAGTAGTCTCTAAGACTGTAATGGGTTTGGTTTAGTTACAAAATACAGAATCTTTTGCTATTACATTGCCAGTTCAAATCCAGTCTAGCTAGGTAGTTATTAGTACAACAGTTTAGTGGCTTATGAAAGAGGAGTTTTTGATCCCAGCTGAGTTTGCGATGGATGTTCCCATTACATAAACAGCTACCATGTTTAAAACAAACAAACTGACATACTTGTTAGCAGTTTCACTAAACTGACTGAGCACAGAAACATTAACCCTTTCACCTTTATACCTATTCCTTCCCGGTTAGAGCTGAGGAACAGTGTGAAGGAAGTGTGTGCTGCTACCCATGTTATTCATATTTTTCGGACACTGGAGTTTTCTGAGGCAGTGACAAAATTCAATCCTCTTCACATGAGATAAATTCTCTTCAATAGTTAAACAAAAAATTGCCAACATAATGATCAGATTGCATCCAGCATCAAGTAGGTGTGTAATCAGAATATTAAACATGAAGGGGTGGACAAATATAGTAAAAACAACAGAAGTTATCAATGAAATATTTGGAAAGATTATAAAAAAGTTGTTCAATTTCTAATATATCTGCATGTCAAAAAGGCTGGAAGTATTTCTTATGCCAGTATGAAAATAAAGAGATTTCATCTAAATTTTATCTTGACAAAGATTTTTTTAAGATATAAAAATGTATTGAAATACAGTATTTAAAAGAAACATCTAATGCAAACCTATCCATGCAATGACACTTCCAAATATGACGTGGAATCAGACATCATTTTTACTTGATAGGATTTTTCATGTCATTATTATTAATGGTAAGGTTCAGATGCAGAAATACCACTGGATTTATAATTGCCTTTTCTCTGTAATTTCCAAAATGTCACTCTGCCCCCAGCTGGTTAAAATATCCCTGACTTAGGAGAGTGAGTTGGAGCAAATGTTGAACCTATGAACTCTGCTGCTCCTCAGCTGATACTTAAAATTTGCATGTAAAGGTATCAGCAGCTTTACTGTGTTGCATAGGTGCCAACTATTTTTTGTTCTTATGCAAGTATACACTGCACCTGGTCCATTACAGCACTAGCAGCAAAAGACTGAAATAGTTCTCAGAAAAGAGAGCTCGATTAATATTGCTATGTTACATTACAATTAATGAGCTGCAGATGATCACTCTTCCTGTAATTTCTTGGCCTGAATCAGATAAACTGAAAAATGTTAAATTAATAAAGATTCCTATTGCTGTGAGACTCCAGAAAGTTTCTTCATGCCTGCTTACCTATCATCTACTGCTCTTTATCATTTGAGTTTTAGTCTATACTCCTGCAAATGGCACATACTACATAGATACATAATGATTTATGGGGCATTTATGTTCTTTGTCAGGTGCCATTCCACCACATTCCTTGTCTTTTAGGAAGAAAGAAATGCAAAGCAAAAGAGAAAGTAAGGAGATAGAAAAAGAGAAATTAAAAAAATATTATTTATCTTCTGAGCCAAAAGCTTTCATTTACCCCTCAACTTCCCTCCACTATCTCCTATCATAGTCCAGGTCATCTCTTCTAACACAGGTTAATAATAGATTTCAGATACTTTTTGTCTCTTCCAATATCTGTATTAGCTTGCTCTGTCACTTCGTCAATTCACTCCCTCTTTGATAGCCCTGACCCACCCTTCCGGTTCTCAAGGTTTGTTTTCTAACATCACCAGACTAGGGGACAATGTCATATAGCCTAGGCTCAAAATTTAGGCTTTGCGCATAGAAGTAAAGGTTTTAAGAAAATCTGATACAGATGGAAATGTTCATGTTTTGTTTTGTTTAACTTAAATGCTCTGTTAACACTTTAAACAGAAAAAGGAAGTAACTTTAAACGGAAGAGTGAAGTTGATAAACAGACCAGTCTAGGTTCTCTGTCTGAGCTGAAATTCAAACCACAAAAGAAAGCACAGTGCCTCCTCACAGCCTCTTGTAATGCTGTTCTAAGTCACAGAATCTACCAAACACTGCTATCCAGAGTTTTCTAATACAACCACATTCTAGCCTGGATCTGCAGTCCCAGGGCATGGATCATCTTATGAATGGTCAGTTTCACATGGACAGAGATCAAGACTGGAACCAAGAAATCAAGACTGGAAAAATTGCAGTCACACAAAGCACTATGGGAGCATAAACTTGATAGTGAATTTATACTGTAAAAAGATAAAGCTGCAGGACTTAACAGAGGAGGGGCCAGGACATAGCACCTCAGCAATGGAATGAAAACCATTCCGTTATCCTCAGAAGAAAATCAGCAGAGTGGACACAGGCCAACCAGGAGCACATTAAAGTTGCTAAAGGACAGAATAGGCAAACCAGGTCATTTCCAAGAGCAAGTGAGCTCAGCTAGGCCACTGAGGATAACTGAGAAGAAAATAGTCTGGCTTCCCCTGAAGACTCTGTTCCCTAAAGCAAAGAGACAAGTCTACCAGGCCACACCACACGATGCCTACTGTATTTGGAAAGTGAGTCCACCGGATCATAGAAGACTAGTCCCCAATGAGACAAGAGCAGGTGAGAAGAACTAGTGCTGTTCTGGAGAAGGTGATTTGAAAAGTCTGGTGTGTGAGAGGGGGAGGGAGTCCTCAGATGTTTAATTAATTCCAGTAAAAACCCTAATCTCTGCAGGGGATCCCTAAACCATACCAACATCTGACCCTTTTTCAAATTTGCCTTTCATTCGTTTTAAAGCTTTAACTTCACTTAGCCACTCTGGTTTGGATTTTCTACTTTCTATAACCATGCTCTGGTGTGTACAGTATTTCTTATATATTGCAGCAACTGGGGTTCCTTTGTTTTCCTCCTCCTTTTACTTGTCCCATAGCAGTGTCTATAAAATATTCCCAATCAGATGAGCGCTGGATATGGTAGCCCTTTTCCATTGCCCTTTTTAAAAGGCCTCTTCATTGTGTCTGTGATCACAGATGATCAGAAGAGGAAGCCTGGGGAGGGACTGAGCACATGCCAAAGATATTCAGAACAATTCTCTTTTGACAAACAGCCAATCTGTGAACTACTGTGTCTGCAAAGAAGAAAAAATGTAAAACCAGATACTTCCAATCTGACACTGGAGAGTGAACCGACAACAAGGATTCAATAAAAATAAATGTGTTCTCCATTACATACTAGCTATCATGCTGTGACTATTCTCCATGGGGCTAGATTCTCTGTTGGTGTAAATGGATACAGTTCCATTGAACTGCACCCATTTAAACAGAGAATTTGGACCACAGGGTGTTCCAAAATAAGAGCACCTGGTATTTGCTGAAATCACAGACCCACAGAGGGCACTAAATTGCTAAAAAAGAAGTGGGAATGGCCTAAAGAACAGTTTGACACATTTCCCATTCTGATTTATTTTCTGTATAAGCATTTCATTTAAAGAACCACAAAAATTATGGTCCTAAATGCTTTGATTCTATATTTGACATTTGCAGGTTTCCTTCACCCCAGCAGAGTTCTTTTCAAAATCTTATCATAATTCCTGGTCAAGCCTAATTCTATATCAAGTCCACATGAGGTGAGTGGAAAAACCCCATCTCCATCTTGCTGTCTTGAATGCCCTATGGTTGCATAATAACAAAATGCCTTTGTTCTCATGACTAAAGTATGCATCAAGAATCAAAGAAGCAAGAAAAAAAGGAATGTTCCAAGCTATTACTGTAACAATCCAATTACAATGCCTATCAAACTTAACTTCACAGGTTATAGCTCCTAATTGCCTGACAAAAATTGACACTTCAGTCGCAACAGCATAATATAATCAGAGTCCAAATTAAATTTGATCGTGGGCAGAAAACGATGCTATCATTCGGCGGCATGGAAACAGGAGATCAACTAGCATGATATCAAGGATCAGAAATGAAAATTATTCATTAATGGCAATGGTTTTCTGATAATGGAAATGACACAGTTCAGACGGCTTCGTAAAAACACTATTAATTAAAAAGATGATAGACCTAACAAGGCATAGAAACTGGTGGAACCTTTTTGCTGTGCTTGTTAAGGTGAGGGATGACAATGTTTAAGAACAGAAGTTTATGCACTTTTGTGAAAAGTATTCCGCTGATTCTGTAGCAAGTTTACTAGTTATTGTTTGGTGAAGCATCTTTCTCTAGGGTACCATGTTACAGGGATATAAAAAGTGGCTAAGGCCATAATATGGCATTGTAATAAGCAAGACTAGTACTGGCTATAAAATAGAAGGGTCCAATTCATAAAAAAAAAATGCACATGGGATTTTTTGCATACTCCCAAGAAAAAAGTGCAGCGAAAACTGTTTTATTTTCCTGTGCAAACAACTGTGTCCTACAGAGGCACAGTAGCAAACCAAACAAGGAGTCCTGTGGCACTTTTAAAGACTAAAATTTATTTATTGCATGAGTTTTCATGGGAGAAAATCCCACTTTGTAGCAAATCAGTGACCCTCCATCAAACATTAAAGCTTTGCTTGTTCATCAAACAGAAAGGCAAATGTCCAAGTTACTGCTCTAATGTTGAATGTGCCATGGCTTAGCCTGTGTGATTCTGCAGATAGGAGAGACAATTTTAAGTGCTATGATACACGTGACTATGTTAATGCAGTTCTGTGTGAAGTACTGCATCAGCTATGCCCCCTGAAATATTGACCATTGAAGCCAATGGGCATTTCACAACCACCTTCAATGGGACAAGAAGTATGAATGTCCCAAATGGCAGCTTGCTTGGCTGCCATTTAAAGGCAGATTAAGGTACTCTGTGCCTGCTAGGTGGCATTTAAAATCCCACAGAACAGCGCACATAAGCATTCAATGGATAAAGTTTGATAGAAATTGTGTTGAAATGAACCTTTTCAGTGAGTTTGGAAAGTTTCATCACACAATCAGAAGTTTACGTCTAAATTCATTTCCTGCAGTATTTTTTCTTTGTCTTTGTCATTTTAAAGAGAAGAACAAAAACATGAGGAGAACAAATGTCTGCATTATATTTTCAGGAATATAGCTGTGGCTGTTTGTGTGTCTTCTATGCTATAATTTTGTTACCACTGAGAGACTCACAGGGTGCAAGGCTATAAAATGCTGAGTTCATCCAGCCAGGCCAAACATCATTCATACCCCCAGTAACAGGAAAAGGAGATTATTGTTCCAATCTTTGACTCACAAATCCAGTTACTTTGATGGACTTCAGCTATCTGTCTCTACAGTTATATGCATGTGCCCCTCTCTGCTTCAACACCACCAAAAAAATGGATCATGCATTCTAAAATATCTTGCATCTCAAATTGAAATAATCTCCTCCTTTTTCCTTTGAAATCATTCTTAGTATGCTTCTAGTATATTACAAAGAAAAAGAAAACCCAATGCTAAAGTAGCAGGACTAGATTTAAAGAGGCTGAAGCAAACAAGGCTCTCTATTGCAGGAATTTTTACAAATCTTGTGTTGGGAGATTTCACAAGATTCAGGACTGGACATTTTATCTAAACTTACTTTAGACTGAAGGCCTTCTGTCTCCACATAATCCTACCCCCTCTGGTGAGATTTATGACAGACCTCCCTCAGGAGATAATCCACATACTCAGTATTGTCTTCTTACTGGTGTCAGGGGATGGAAAAAGGTTAGTTGCTTGCTAATCTCTTCCACTATTTACAGTCTTTTTGTTGTCTTTGAACAGTTCACCAGGCTGCGAGAGCACTGCAAAAGGCCACTCTATGATGCTCCTATTTGTTCAGAGGACTCTGGTTTGGAGATACATCTGCAAAAAGGATCTGCAAGTGGTTGCTATGGAAAATCTAAGGTTTAGACCTCCTAAAGATAAAGCATACTCAGAAAGAGCACACAAATGTAGCAACTCCCTCAAGGAGAGGACACAAAATATAGACTCTTCCCCAGAGAAGATTAGTCAAAATGGCTTCTATTGTCCCTTCTGTGCCCATGAAATAGGCTTAACCAACAAAACCCATGGACCTGATCCTTACCCAAAACCAGCCTTGAAATTTTCATTGACAGCCAAAGAGCATAAAAATAGTATCAATTTTTTATCAAAATTTCACTGATATGAAAATATTCATACAGAACATTTCATGGAAGTGCCAAGAACTTGAAAATAGGCAAATGAATGTTTTTTATTTGGCATCAAATATTTCACACAGCTTCAGTATGCAGATAGTACTTGGAGTGGGACTTTCCTTTTTAAAGAATCAGACAATAATAACTTGTCACTAAGCTGGGGTTACCCATGGTACTGCTAGTAGCAAGGTTCCTGTGACACAATTCTCTTCATCTTGACCATCCACTCAAAGCAATCACTTTGGCACAGTTGCGATCTTTCTTAAGTATATAGTGACTTGACCGTGTAGCCAGGTCACCTTTGAAGTCCACCTCTTTCCAGGGTAAAAAGCCAACAGAGTACAGAAATCTGACATCCCCACCCCACCCTAAAGAATTTCTGACCCAAATTTGGGCCACTCCCTTACTTTAAGTCTTTCAATGTCTTTATCCCCTAATCTCAAGGGGGAAGGAGAATTATGCCACCCTTGTAGCTAGATGACAGAGTAGCCTCGGCCCTTCTTCTCCCATGGGGTCTGACCCAGAGCCCAATGAATGCAATGATATCAAGCACCTAGAAGTGCTCCAATGCTGCCTCCTTGGGTCACTCTCCAATTCCTTTCCTAGTCTAGGGCATTGTCACAGTCTCACAAACAATCCAAGAAAAGATAGAGTTAAGGGTTCCTTAATCCTTATGGAAAAGCTAGTACTTTCTCTGGACAGGGGTAGCCTCATGGGTGGAGTCTGAGAGGGTGGCCCTGGGACTGGGGCAGGCCAGTGGCACTCCAGGGACTGAGGTGGGCCACCAGCTTGGGGTCAGGGTGATTTGGGGTGGCACAGTGCCGGGGCACATGCTCTGTGGGTGCTCAGGCCACCTGCTATTGGTACTGGAACATTAGACCAGCTGCGGCCACCCAGGTGGTCTTGCTGGTGCCTGGTGGTTCTCAGGCCACTCAGCAGCCAGGGTGGGCTGTGACAGGAGATGAGGGAGAAGGAGTGTGGCTTTAGATGGAGCAGGTGAGGTTGGAGAGAGCTGTGCCTGCCCTGCCAAATTAAGTGGTCAAACTGCTTATGGGTAGCTCCCACTTGCAGATCTCCCTTCCATGCAGCAAGAACTCCTGCTGTCGCCTTCCTCAAGAGTTCTCAGGATAGGTCTGCCCCTCCTGGCCCCCAGCCTCCGTTATTCCCCTTCTTTTTCTGAACTGTCTTTCCTTTAAAGTCCACCTCTATCTAAAGCCGACTCTACAGGTGTAGTGGGGCTACATGATCTGAGAACTGCTCCTTAACTTCTTCTGTCCTAGGGCAGGGTTTATATACCCCATCACAGGGATGGTCAGAGCACCACACAATCTTTACTGTATTTAGCCTCACAACAGCCTTGTGACATAGGGAACGGCTTTTATCCCCAATTTATAGAGAGAAGACTAAGGCAGAGAGCCACTAACTGACACCCAAAAACACAGGAAGTGTATGATGGAGCAAGAAGTCAAATCTAGGTGTTTAAGACTCATTCCCTAACCACTGTACTGCCCTTCCTCTCCTCTCAGTATACTATCAAATTGCGCATCAATAGTTGCATCACAACCACAATATGCATAGCAAAGGTCTTCCAGTTTCAGTGGATCTTGTAAAGCAATCTGCAGCTTCTTAAGTACGATGAATAAAGACAGATGTCGGGATGTGTTGGAATTCCATATGCTGACAGCTCAGAAGAAAAGAGAGTAAAATATTATAGGCAGAAAACAGCTACTCAATGCCAGCAGCAGTGCCTTCATAAGACAATAATTAAGCTACCACAGGATCATACCTTGGCAATAATATACTGACCTCCTGCCGAAAGGACTTTCAAAAGATGACTACAAAGAAGAAAAAGCCAAGTAAACATTTCCCCACCACCACCACCATTTCACAAGGAAAAACCAAAGTGGAAGAGAGAACCAAAAAAAGAGAAGGAAAAAAGAATCAGAGGGCAAAAACTGGTGATAATCGGATTACAGTTTTTTACAATTTAGTCTGACCCTTAATGTAAGTAGTTTCCTGATAAGTGTTTCTCTATACACAACAATGAAAATGGGCTGTTTCTGGCTGTCTTTAGGAAATAAGAAGTGAATGCAGACAAAACCAAATCTATTCATCCTACATTCGCAAGAGTATGGACTGGGTGATCTAATAAATCACCTGCCTCTCTAACTTCCCTGACCACCCCACTGCAAATTTAAACCAAAGTAAATTTGATTGTTTTAAGAACCATGAGCCAGATGCAAATCTTGATTTAATTCAAGCCTTTATTAAACCTAGGGCCTGACTGACCCCAGAATTACCCCAGTGGATTTGCTCTAGATTTATGCTGGTCTCAGAAAGATCAAAAATTGGATATTGTGGTTAAAATATAAACCTATAGTTCTGATGCTATGAAGAGACCCACCCTCATGGACCCTTATACGCACATGGAATCCCGTTGCCTTCAATGAGACGTCACATTCGCATAAGTCGGTGCAGGAGAGCCCTTTTGCGGGAGCTAATGAACACTAGCTATCATTTGTAGTTTTAATGTGGGTTTCAGTATTTGTTGTATACAGCCTATGATTCCTCAATTTTCCAGCAGTGTGCACTGGACCAGGAAATTCAGGGCATTAAGAGAAAAATAAATAATGGAATTCAGCTTAACAGGGTTGCTGGCCCATTTTCAGATCCCCCATTCTAAAACTTGCAAGAATCACCATTAGGCATTTTGCCAAGACCATTCCCTTGGTGAATGCAGGCTTATGCACCACTCAAGAGGAGTCCGTTAATGACTACAATGATCCACAGCTGTTTACAGTTTTATACTCAGTGGTGGACCAAGCAATAAGCTTGATCCGACAGTGAAGCTGTTGGGCTCTCACGGCAAGAGGAGACATCATGTCAGCTATTTGTTTGCTCATATTGTGAGTGACTAGCAGTGTCACTTGGAAGGGCTGCAGGCAGCAGAAAGAGGAGCAGGTGTGGGCAGTTGAGTAGCTACAGTGTGCATGGGCCTGAAAATGAAGGAAGAAATGTACAAAGAAACATGAGAGTCGGATTTAAAATAGCCCTCACAAAATAAAGTAAGTAATGAAATAAACAGGAAATGTAAGAGATTATTTAAAGTTGGCCCAGAAAAGTACATGGAGATGTTCTCAGCCATTTACACTGGAGTTTAAGTAGTATAAAAAGGATTCATCAGCTAAACACATATTTGGTACAGTCTTCTATGAATCAATATAATCCACTATGAACACAATGCTTTTTCTGTGAATGATTGAGTCAGTACAGCTACTTTCCATAGTACAGGCTGGTCTTTAGAAAAATGACATTTTAAACATAGACAGATTGCAACCTGTTAACAGACCAGCAGAAGGCTATGTGTAAGGGAGATGCACTGTAATTTTTTCATTAAATTATTGTTATAATTGGACAGTGAACACAACCCCCCCTCCAAAAAAGGGTTAGGGTGTCTGGTCATTTGGTAGTGTTTGGGGACGAAAACTAAGTTAAGATGGTACTATGGTAGTAGGTGTCTTTGATAAGGCAAACATCATAGCATCATTTGGGCATGCCAGCATTTTGTAGCATGGGTTATTTTTTAAAAAAGGCTCTACTGTAGACAGGCTTTGGTTATAAACCTGGACCCCCTCAAAGGCTAACAAGATAATTTAGTTCAAAAAAAGAATTAAGCACTCTTGAAATAAACACTCCTAGCTGTCAAGAAAATTTAGCAGCTTTGGAAAGAGACTTAACCACACAGCACTACTTGATGAAATAAAAAAATTAACGGAAGAGTATGTTTTAGATTTTAAAGTATGACCTAGCAACATGCATTGGTTCAGGTTTGTTTTACTTTGAAGTACTCCATTTATCAGGAGGGCAACGTTGTTCAAAGCTTTCAGTTCAGATGGTTCCCAGAACGTCCACATTTGGTGCCAAGGGGTTATTACAACCTTATAGGAAGCACTAAAGGACAGACCTGTGGGCTGCTGATCAAGTAGTTTATTGATTAGTTATGTAGCACTAAGTCAAAAAAAAAAAGTTCTAACAGCAAAGATAAACAAGGAGTCCTGTGGCACTTAAAGACTAACAAATATATTTATTACAGGGCTCCTTGTTTGTTGTACTGAACTAGATGAACATGGCTACCCCTTTGGAACAAGAGAAAAGATGACACACTGTATTCTGGCAAGAAAGTTATGGGTATGAAAGGGACGGAAGTATTTATTTTTAACTCTACAAGAAAGATGATCCACAGTGGGAAATACTTAATTGATTAAATACAAAGGGGAGCATGTCCTAAACTGAACTCACTTTGTAGGAGCTATGAGACCATTTACACAAGCTGAGAATCTACCTCAAAAGATTTTGTCAATTTAATGGCAGTTTAAGCAATTAAGAGAGGGAAAAAAAGTCAGAAAAAGCAAAAATTAATATTCTCTTAGTGACATCAACTAGTCCTTGTTGTACACTTGTATTATTTTACAAGATACATTTAGCCAAAATATAGAAACAGAAAATTATGCATATGTACAATATGGCCAAAGGTACGTAGTGTATGAAAGTAATCTTAAATGTTACATGGGAAAAAACACACATGATAAAGAGAGCACAGTGAGTAAAAATGAAATGATACAAGAGAAGTGAGGTGTTGAAGATTCCATTGACTGTTCTATTGACCCACTACCTGCCTGAGTGCGTTAATGACCTTGAGAATCCCAGACACTGCAAATTTTCAAAATAGGAGCCCAGCCCACGTTCAGCTTTGAAAATTCCCCTTATGTCAGCACCCGAAACTGGATACCCCAAACTTGCACTGTATGACCTTGAATTGCCTTCTGAAAATTCCCTTGTTCATCTCTATGCCATGGATAATTACAAGGACCCTCAATAAAAAGGCTAAAGACAATTTGAAATCATCCACATCTTCCTAATACAAATTCTTTTCAAAGAGTGCAGCTGTATTTTGAAGAAAAGGCTTTGTACTATATTATATATTTGGAATGACTGCCTTCTAAATATTGAAAGCTAGTGAAAATGACAATACAATGGTGTGCTATAAAATACTATTTCAACTTGAACTATTAGCTTAACTGTTTGTTATTTAGGAGTTATAGGTGCTTTAAAAAAAATCAAGCAAAAACTCCAGCTTTCAGTGTTTAGGGACCAGGACTTGAGGAAAATGCGTGTTAGATGCCTGTATAACTTATTTATTTATTTTTAAATCTTACATGCAGTTTCCTAAGGCTTTGGAAAATTCCTTCAACATCAAAGTAAATATACAATTAGCGTGAACCAGTTCACTTTGTATAATCAAAGTAAATATACAATTAGCATGAACAGGTTCACTTTGTATAATATTAACAATGCAATTTGACAGAAAAAATTAATTATGAAAGCAGAAAAATTAAAGTATGATTAGATAAAATGCTGCAGTGACAAGCCATGTTTGGTCTTGGGGGGGGGGGTTAAAAATGAGCTTTGTTGCTTTCCATCACACCCCATTTTATAGCCCCTTGCTTCAGCAACAACACTGCTTCTGGATTTTATTCTCTGTTAATACTTTAGGGATTAAACCAGTAAAGAATCCCTGTGTCATATATATTTCTTTAGATACTCAAGATGCCAGTTTATACTCAGGGACAAAACAAAAAACAGCAGTCTTATCAATCTTTTGTAGGCCCTTCTCTTATTAGATTTTGTTACAGCAAAGTTTTAGCTGTATAAACACTTGCAACTTCTACTCATTCGTACCCTCACCTAGCAAGGTGGAAGTAGTTACTGTGCATTGCACTGTATCAGGTTACAGGATGTCATGTGATCTAACAAAACCTAATGTAACAAAGTGGATGTGCCACGATTCATCAGTCCATGGGGAAATGCTAGTGTTCTCTCTAAATAAATAAATAAATGGGTAATTCCCCACAATTCAGCTACCAGGCTGCAGTCCACAGGAGTCTGCTGCTATCTGCAGGTAAAATATTTTACTACTGAGTAAAAAAAATCAGAAAATGAAACCATGCAATTTACTTTCAGTTTTAATTTTGGTTTTGCACAGTTCTATTTAAAAGCCCTTTTGCTTTTCTGCAGGCTAACTAGAGATGGAGATTGCTCAGATAGGATATAAAATTTTACCATCACACTTTTGCTATCAATGGGTATTGTCTATGCTGTGTGTTTAAGTCGACTTAAGGGCAATTAAGTCAACTTAAACAAAGCCCTGTCTACGTTGCAGGGCAATAAAGCTGACTTTAGCATCAGGTAAAGTCACCTTTACAGTTAAGCAGTGGCATCGCTAGCGCTGGGCACCCGGGGCACGTGCCCCGGGTCCCAACACCGGTGCCCCGGGTCTCCGGCCCAATTGGGCCAGGGATCCGGGGCCCGATCCCTGGCGGTCCGTGGCCAATGCGGCCGTGTCTCCGGCCAGGGATCCAGGGCCTATCTGGCCGCCCGGCAGGCCCCGCCTCCTAGCCTGGGATAGGGCCAGGGGGTGGCCACACCGCTGCCGCCAGCTAGCCCGCGCTGCCGTGTGGCGCGGCTGAGCCTAGCCTGGCCCGGTGCAGCTGTAAGTGGCCACTGGAGGCCGGGCCCGCGGCCGCAGCCCTGGATCCCCGGCCGGGCACGGGGTCGCCATAGCCACCGGCGGCCAGGCCAGGGATCCGGGGCCCGGCTGGCCACCCGCGGTGGCCCCATCCCCTGCTGGGGATCCGGGGCCGTGGCCGCAGGCCCGGCTGCACCGGGCCGGGCCAAGCTAGGCTGAGCCACACCACACGGCAGTGCGGCCCAGCTGGCGGCGGCAGCGCCGCGGCCTCCCCCTGGCCCCATCCCAGGCCGGGGGTGTGGCCTTTTGGCTGGGGGCGGGGCCTGCCCTCCGGGGGCGGGGCTGGGCCTGTGCCCCGGGTCTTTCCCCGCCCCAGCAACGCCCCTGCAGTTAAGTCAACTTTAGGCAATGTGGAGGGGAAGTTGGCCTCCAAACCACAGAAAACATGTGGATGGAGGCTGGCTAGAAGGCACAACACAGCTGGGAGCATTCCCATCTGTGTCAACCACAGCCAAACTCCCCATGTTCCCTGACTGATCTCCCCTGTTCTGAGCTGGACCGGGCATCACAGCCTGACCCGGCAATTCCCCCATTCTCAGCCAGCTCTGCATGTCTCCCCTGTTCTCAGCCTGACCCTGCATGTCTCGCTCCTTCTCTGCCCAAACCCATTGGTCTCCCCCCCCTTGCCCTTCTCAGCCCAATCCTCGGTGTCTCCCCCTTCTCTGCCCAAACCCCTGTCTCCCCCTTGCCCTTTTCAGCCTGACCCTCCCTGTCTCTTCCCCTCTCCAACCAACCCTGTGTGTCTCCCTTTCTCAAAGAACCCCCCCGATGTTGTTGTAAAACAAACAAGGAGTCCAGAGGCACTGTTTAAGACTAACAAATTTATTTATTGCATGAGCCTTCATGGGAGAAAAATTCCACTTCATCAGACAGTTTGAAGATGGGGGAATTTACAGAATGGTAGGAAATAAATGCAGGGGAGTGTAAGGCATAGGATCAGGTCACAGTTTAACAGCAAATCAAAGCGGTTGTTAAAATTCAAACACTAGGAAATAGCACATGGAAAGAAAGAAAGAAAGTTGCTATTTCTTTTAGATTAGATAGTGTAAAAGTAGGATTAAATCCTGACTGGATTCCCCCCCCCCATTATAACAGGGGATTTGACTTCACTTTCCTCTATGGCTGTATTCACACACACGGTTATTTCGAAACAAGTTGTGTCGAAACAACTTGTTTCGAAATAATGCCTTATTTCGAAATGACTTATTTCGAATTAGCAAAAAAGTCATTTCGAAATAAGGGAGAAAGCACGAAATTAAATAGCAAGTTTTGTCAACAAGGTTTTCGAAACAACTGACCGTCGTTTCAAAACAACATGTTCAGACGACGGTTGTTTCGAAACAAGCCTTTTCGAAACCACCGTTGTTTCGAAACAACATGTTCACACGGCATTGTTTCGAAACAACCGTTGCAAAACAATGTTGTTTCGCCCAGAGTCTAGGTTTAACATGTTTCAAAACAATGCCATTGTTTCGAAACAACGGGTTTCCGTTGTTTCAAAACAACTGTGCGTCGTGTGAACATGTTTTTTTTTTGTTTCGAAACAACGAGGTTGTTTTGAAACAAAAGTGCTGTGTGAACACAGCCTATGTGCTGTTTCCTGGTGTTTAAGTCTTAACTACTGCTGCACCCTGCCCCTGCCCTGGCAGTTGCCCTGCAGCACCTGTTCCAGAGCCAGAGTACTCAGGGCAACACAGGGAGGGTGTGGAGCACTGTGCTGGCACTTTGCTGGGCTACAGGCTCCCTGGCCTCCCTGTTTCCACACACAGTACGGAGGCTGGTGTGCTCACTCACTTCCTGTAGTAAAGGAGTGGCCGGAAGAGAGGGGCACCTCTGCTGTCATGCACTGTGGGCCAGGTACCCCCAATGCACCTCTCCTAGGGCCACCTAGCAGCTGCCAGTGTGGACATGGGCAGTCTCCTGGCATTTTGAGTGTGGACGTGCTAAGCCGGCTTAATAAAGTCTACTTGAAGCAGACTTTATTAAGCCAGCTTAACCCAAGCCCTGTAGTGTAGACATAGCCAATTAGAATAATTCCACTTTCACTGTATAGTTCACTGTTGCACTGGTGCCAGGGCTAGCTAGGAACAGAGCACAGGTTCAACTCCCTGCCCAGGCCAAGGCTGCCTCTAATGCAACTAACTCTGTAGGGTACTGCAAAAGAGTATAAACAGTGGCCATTAAGACCATGCCAGCCACTGCCTTTCCAGTTTTACCTGCACCATGCTTCTCACCAGACCTAGAATGCTTCTTGGACTGGGATTTCCTGCTGGGGGAGCAGTGGGAGACAGAGTTGGTTCTGTGGGTGCCAGGAGTACTTCTCAGGGAAGTGGATGTTCCACTCTCATAGTGAATATGAAAAGACTACACACAAACCACAAGTTGGGATCCAGAGTTGTTTCTGTGAAGGTTGCAGCCGTCACAGTAAGCTAAATATCATTCAAGGTACTTTTCAGAACTACACAAATTCTGCTCCATCTATTCCAATTAAGTTCCCCTAACCCCCCACCTTCTACCATAAGAATGAAACTAACTGAAATTCTTTCAAATTGAGAAAGGTTGAGTTGCTAGTTAGCCATTCTGAAGACAGCAAGGAGTTCTCATGAGGCCTTTTAGCTCACCTGGTATAACTCACTCTTGGATTACCCAAAGCCAAATCTACCACAGAGCAGTGAACCACAAGAAAACAGCCTGTAAAAAGACAAAAACTCCTATATCCTCTCAACCTTCCCATGAGCTAGAAATTGAAATTTCCTAACAAAATGGGGAAGGTATGCCATTGAAGTAATAGGGAGGAGGACTGTTACAAGCTCTCAGAGAAACATGCACTAAAAGGTATGGTATTCTAAATTAACCCAGTTGAATGTTTAATTACAGGTTCCTACAACCCTATCCTCATTTCTCTAAGAGAGAAAAAGGAAACTGAGAATGAGGAATTAAAATCTGAAGAAAAAAAGGCAGACTAATTTCTTTCTGATTCTTTCAGACTGGCTAAGGCGGCCCATCAGTTTCTAAGATTGAAACAACATGGCTTTTTTCTCTCTTAAAGTGTCTTTTTTCTTACTGGGTCATTACAGAGCTTTCCACTAGCATGAACAAAGAGTCGGGACTTGACAAATGTCATCACTACACTTTTTTTTGCTGGCTTCATTTTGGTCATCAGGACACCGATCAGGAGCAAACTGCTTTTACTCCTCAGCTGGGCAAAGAAGAGAACATCTGAACCACAGTGAGCAGAGACTAGAAAAATTACAGTCTCATTCCAGTACAAACAAACCAAAAAGACTATACTTTGGGGACAAACCTTTGGTGACCCGTAGAAGTTTAGTTTATGCAAGTTCGGAATGGGCATAACATTAGAGTGTACAGGAAAATTAACTATGACCAACACCTAGACTTCATAGTTATATAATCTCATAGAATGTCAAAGAATAGACACTGTTTTATTTATCACTAAAAGATTCCTAGGAAGAATACACTTAATTCCCCAGGAATACTGCAATGCCATGCACTGTCTCTTCTCCATTTTGGGTAGGAAATGAGTATTTTATGATTGTTCTGAGTGAAATGAGGCAGTATTGACTATTGTTCTGTCTAAAAGGAGATGGATTTGAGTGATTAAGCATGCTTAATCTTGCAAGCTCATATCTCAGGAACCATTACAAGAGATATGGGCAACAGGAAATGACATCTTCTCTGTTATCGCCTCGGTGCTTAGATGTTCATCTTACAGTTTTGCAGTGCTAAGTTGTAGATTTGCACAGCCCCACCTTGCTATCAAATACTTGTCTCCGCAGCACTGATCAAAACATTAAAAATAATCAATGTCAAACTTTCTCCTACCCACCAGCATTTTTTAAGAGCAACCTCATTTGTCCAATTTTAGAAAATCCTGCAGTTTTGTTTAGATAGGAGGGGTTGCGCTGATTTGAGCTTGTACAGATGAGCTGGAGCATTACTACTGCTCAATGCACAGGGAGAGTATATTGTCAGCTGCCTCAAGCTCCTTCAGTTCATGCCATGGTGTTGTTTAACTGTGGTGAAGACTTTTGGCTTAGGTCGGATTCAGGGTTGGGACCCCAAAAAGAGGGGGGAGGGTAAGTACCCTGGCCTCCAGCCCAAGCCCAAATGTCTACACTGCAATTTTAGCCCCACAACCTAAATCACCAAGCCCAAGTCAGCTGGCCCTGTTTAGTGTAAGGAAAGGAAAGGAAAGACCGTGCTGCAGAGGACCAAACCTAGGGCTTCTGGCTGACTCTGGGTTGTGGCTAACTTGTAGCAAATCCTTCTCTGATTCTGAAGCAGGGAGAGCAAAAGTGGGGAAAATGCAGGGAATAAGCCCAAGAGAGTCAAGGCTCCTGTGTAAGAGCTACCTCCCTCTTCCACCAGGTCCTGCTTTCTCAACCCATTCTACAGCTGGAGATGATTGTATGATTTTAAGCCATGGGCTGAGTTCTTCCTGGCATAAAGTCAATGGATCACTCAACTGCAAGGGGCTGTGAAAGGTCACGGAGTCCAGTGCTCACGGCAGGACCAACTACCCCCTAGATCAGTAGTTTTCCAACTTTCTTCCTCTGGTCCAGTTTTTTTTAAAAAAGTCATTTATGCCTGTGACCCAACAATTACATCTTTCAGCAATGCATTCAAGTTTTTTGGAGGCAGCCAGGACGCAGTAACTTTGAAAACCACTGATCTAGACTGTGGTTCCCAATCTGGGGTCCACGGACTTATTGCTAGAGGTCCCTGAATACATCTGGCTCCAGTTGCTGCTGGCCAGTGGCAGGTGGTCTGGGTTTGATCCAGTGCTGGCCACTGCCAGCCAGCAATTCATGTTGGAGAGAGCTCTAAAATTCTAAATGAATTGTATTTGCCTGCTGTAAGCAGCCTCTCCCTGGATATGTCGCCACCCCATGGGATCAGGCAGGGACCAGCCCTTTTGCAGCACCGCTGCCTGTGGTCAGTTGTCAATATCACCTACTACCATTTGGGGGTCCACAAATTTTTTTGATGTTAAAAAGGGGTCCTCATATTCAAAATGGTTGGGAACCACTGATCTAGATCATCCCTGACATGTATTTTTCTAACCTGCTCTTAAAATTTACAGCCTCCAGTGGTTAATCACTCTGACAGTTCGGAATTTTTTCCTAATGTCCAACCTAAACCTCCCTTGCTGTAATTTAAGCCCATTGTTTCTTGTCTTATCAGCAGAAGTTAAGGAGAATAATTTTTCTTCTTCCTCCTTGTAAGAACCTTTTTAGGTACCTGAAAACCTATCACAGCCCCTCTGTCTCCCCTTCTTCAAATTAAACAAACCCAGTTCTCTCAGTCTTCCCTCATAAGTCAAGTATTTGAGACCTTTAATCATTCTTGTTGCTCTTCTCTGGACTTTTTCCAGTTTCTCCACATCTTTCCTGAAATGAGATGCCCAGAACTGAACATAATACTCCAGCTGAGTCCTAATCAGTGCAGAATACAGTGGAAGAATTACTTCTCATGTCTTACTTACAATATTCCTGTTAATACATCCCAGAATAACACTTGCCTTTTTTGCAACAGTGTTACACTGTTGACACATATTTAGCTTGTAGTCCACTATGCCACCCAGATCCCTTTCCACAAGACTCCTTCCTAGGCAGCCATTTCCCATTTAGTATTTGCGCAACTGATTGTTCTTTCCTAAGTGGAGCACTTTGCATTTGTCCTCATTGAATTTCATCTTATTAACCTCAGACCATTTCACCAGTTTGTCCAAGTCATTTTGAATTGTGGTCCTATCCTTCAAAGCACTTGCAAACCCTCCCAGCTTGATATCATCCACAAACTTCATAAGTGCCCTACTGAGCAGGCTGACTTCTAAGAACAGAGGAAAGTAGACAAAGAGAACTGGCTGCCCAGCCATTAGGTAAGGGAGTATCCTCAAATGACCACAGTTAAGGTAGTAAAGAGCTAGGAAAGTAGGGAAAGGCTCATTCTGGAATGGAAAATAGTTGTGTAAAAATGGTATATGAACAACATACTGCAAACATGAGGCTGAAGTTTCAGGATGCCCCAGAAAAGTATCCCTACCACCCATGTCTCACAAGAACACCATGAAGGTGATAAGGGTTAAAGACAGGAATACTATCAATGCTGTTCTTGTTCTTGATGGTTGATAACAATAACAATGAATGCATTGGACAATTACTTTCTTTGCTCTATCATACCACCTCACTATGCAGTTCAACTTCTCCAGACTCCCCATGTTCTACCACATCAAATTTTAGATTTTCATCCTAACTTTCAAGGCCCTATACAACTCAATCCCCTTCCAAGATGTGCTAGACATGTTCTCTGCCCCAAAGATCCTACAGTCTAAAGGACAAAATGGGTGGTGGGGAGACTGAGATTCAGCATACAAGAAAAGGGTAGGGAGAGGGTAGAAGGCTAAAGAGAATTATGGAGTTCCATTTTTATTTTGGTCCATAAATAAAAGGCTTCCCTAAATGCCTCTCAAAAGAGGGCCAAGAATCTTCGCCCCCTGTCCCCACATTCCCCCTGCGCTAGAGAGAAAAGAAACAACACTTTGCAGTGCCACAGAACAGCTTACAGACCGTCTAAAATTGCTGGCAACACTGGAGCTACTGAGGCTGTAAGGGCACCTTGCTTTGGTGCTGCTGGTTTCATGTGCCCCCAACCTCTGATTCAAGTGAAAGAGGTTAGGAGTAGGAAGATTGTGGCAACCCCCCCACTCTTTGCCCCTGCTAGTGCTAGTCATGGCAGCTGCTGAAGATTCTCGTTGTCTAGGAAAATGTTGAGGAGTCTGGTTAAAGAACTGCTCCCTGGTTCTCCCAGGATGGGAGAGATGTTGGGAGCAGGGGGAAAAAAATAGGTTGCTTGGCTTATTGGTTCTCAAAGTCTTTCTCCACAAATCTATGTGTAGTTCTAGCAGGCACCATCTGACTGGTCCCACAGAAAAACCCTGCCCTGCTAAGCCAGGGCTCAACAAAACATGGGTGCCATGTTGCCATGGTGATCAGGGCTTGTAGCCTGGATCCTGGTTCTGCTTTGAAAATGCAATGGAGGAGCGCCTTCTGGTGACCTAAAATAAAACTGCTGGCACCTAGCCGGGAGCCAGTTTTGTCAAGGCCTGTCCTACGCAGAGTTAGGACTACCAATCTGCCAACCGCAGCACATGAGGCCCCATTCTCTCTGTACTGGAGTTCAGTGCTTCCACCGAGCCCAAGAAAACTGGCATACATCAGTCAAATAGCATTGCCACATACCCCCACCTCTTTCCTTTGGAGTGTAGATTTACACAAAGTGTAGTAAATACTCTTTTGGTTAAGACACCAACAGGTTCACATCTCTGCTCTACCGCAGACTTCCTGGGTGACCTCGGGCACCCAGGACTTTCTGTGTCTCTGTGCTTCAGCGACCCATCTGTAGTATGAGTGATAACAGCTCTAACCTACTTTAGGCCTGGCTGGGCAAAAGTAACTTGACACAAGTAAGATCTGATTTTTTGGTGTGCATGATGGAGAAGATGAACGGAAAGTTAAGTTGTAAATAGCACTTAACCAGCAGTATTTCTCAGCCAGGATGTGTATGCTACATAAGGTAAGCAGGCACTCCTTAGTGCTAGGGCCAATGGGCAAGATAAACCTATAATGTTATATGTGGACAGAGCCCAACTGCTACTACACAGGAGTGGTACAAAGTACATTAAAGATTGTGAGGTGCTCAAACACTGTGGTGCTGGGGGCCTTTTTAAGATGTCACATGCAGAGAACATAACTTTTAGAAGTGTGGGATTTGAGGACACGAAAATAAATTTTTACAGTGTAATACTTTCCCTTGACCATCTTTTTTCTCTGGGTCTTTTAGTCCCTAATCCTGAGCATTACTCAGAACAAATATGCTTTGATTATGTATCTGTAACTTGGGTGGGTATTGAGCGGCTCCGTTTCATAGCATGATTTGAGGGCACAGTCTGTGCTGCTTGCTCTGGGTGCACCCTGGGCATCAAAACACCTAGTTCCAGTGCACTGCAGGCACTTTTGAGCAGGGATTGTCTTTGTCTTTTATAGTGCTCAAAACATTTTTAGAGCTTACAGAATGAATAAGCATGTCCCCAGCTGTCTATTCTCTCTTATATGAACAAGTAGTTTTCTTTAACGAATGTTAAAGGTCACAGAGGCCTAATCACATATTCACAGCCCTTCTCACACTAACGCTTCCTTGTGTGCAGCCCACATCATCTGATTCCCTCTCTTGAATGGGATCCAGCGTTTTTTTCCCTCTCCAGGTCTTAGTCTCCCTCATTAGGCAGCTATTTACATCTGTACAGGATTCATGGAAAACTCTACCAAGCTAGAATGGTCACGACCAACATTTCCCTCTAAACTGCAGCCACTGCGTGGTGCAGGAAACACTGTCGGCCACACACAGCTGGCAGCTGCGGTCCCCACCCAGCCAGAAGACAAAGTCTTTTGGCCAGCTAAGAGCGGCTCTGAGCTGGGAGTTTTTAAAACTTCCACTCACAGTAAGCTCTCACTGAGCACGTGCAGACTCTCTGTGCATGCTCAGTGAGAGCTCCTCTGGCCAGAGGAGCAGCCGAGGGCCAGTCCGCACTGCTCTGGTGGCCAGGTAAAGGGGCAAGAGGGGGGCGATTGGGGACAGGGCAAGGGCAGCTGGCCATGAAAGGGGGCACAGGGATGGAGGGAAGACAGGGTTGGGCGGCTGGGGAAGGGGCATGGCAAGGTGGGATTGGGCCAATGAGGGGATGACTGGGAGAGTGGGGGGTCCAGGATCAGGCCCACGCAGGGGGTGGGGGGCCTGTGTAGTGAGCAACGTGTTGGTCAGCTGCCCTCGGGCCTTACTTACAAACACTTTGCATGGGTGTGAATTAGCACACATGCAATGAAGATGAAAAACATTTTCTTCTGGCCTCAAATCCATTTTCTGTTGGGGCTTAAGTATGCTCGGATTCAGAGATTCCAAGGCTACAAGGACCATTGAACCCCAGAAGAATCCTAGAGCATATCTTTTAGCAAAAACAGCCAATCATGATTTAAAAACAGTCAGTCAGTGAAGAAAAATCCACCATAATCCTTGATAATTTTTTCAAATCAGTAATCACTTATTGTTCCAATGGCTAATGACACACAGAAAAAGAGTTATTCTGTATTTTACTACAAAAGGCCAGACCAAGCAAGAAAACCCTGTGTACTACCATGTCACGCTGTGACTAAGCCCTAGACTATACTTGAGGGCTTTTCAGCAGCAGTCAACTGCCAGTTACGCAAGAAACGTAAAATTCCTTGCGTAACTGGCAGTGACTCTGTAAGCCGCCGGTACACATCTGGGAAAAGCCAAACGCAAATCCCTTGCAGTCGGCTTTCCCCTATGTCCCCTGGCCCCCAGGACTTACGTAGACAACTTCTGGGAGCGGTGCAGCGAGTTCAGACTCTCTGCGAACTACTCCCAGAATGCCGCCATCAGTCTAGACATACCCTTACTACACATGCCATGCACCATCTGTGCTTGTTGTTTTGTTTGTCTTCTTAGAGGACAATACACTGTAGGTGAAACAAGGGTATTCTTTTCCTTCTTCAGTACTGAGGACACTGTCGGTGTGCCAGAAATGCATAATAATCAAATGATAAAGGAAAGAACAGTATGGCATGACCAGATAACTCTCATTCAGGTTTCCAATATGAATCATATTTGCTAACATGCTCTGTGAGAATTACTAAACAGTAAAACAGAACACACATGAATAACAGAAAAACTGCAGAAAAAAACTAGAAGTTATACATCTTTTATTGTAATACAAGGTGGTATTGCTTTCTATAACTGAGAACCATTACATCCTGAAGTACCTTATTTATTCCTGCTAACTCCTCAAACCTAAAACAGCCAAGAAGAAAGTCAACTGGATTTTGCTCTTTTTGTGAGTAAGCACAATTCTTTAATAAGTTCCAACCAGTTAGATCCATACAGTCCTGCAGCAAACCATGGGATGCACAGATATAATTGAGTGCAAATATTGGCCAGAATCTTCATTAGTGGGGGGCTGGCACTTAGCAAATATATCACTGAGTTTGTAAACTGAGCACATCTGATCCAGGGTCACTAAAACCCAATGAGCATGGAGGTGCATGATGACATTTGTATACAGATTACTTTTCAGAGTAACACCACATTCTAAGGGTGACCAGAGTACATACGTCTCCAGTGCTTTCCCTTTTGAGACACATTACTTGTTTCAATACCAAAGTTACTTATGTTTCAAACAAATCAGCCGTCCCTTCACTTTTATTACTGAAAATTATTTGCATCAGAAATAAAGCACCATCAAACTGAAGATCTAGAATGGGAAATTTGCATGAAAGGAGTGCGTGAATCCCACAGCAATCAATTTCCTGGAAGAATAATTTTTAATGCTTATCATTTTGAGTCTTTATCCCACATTGCATCCCCCAGCTGGGCCTTGGTAGGTAGAGAGGTATGCTCGTGAGTTTTGCTACAAGACTGTGAACTATGTTATAACCGTAGTAATGAGTAGAAGCAAATGTGTATTTATTCACTGAGAAACATGAAATATCTCACTTATGTTATCCAATGTTTTCTATTGCACACAGTATTTGAAACATATGTTTGATTGTCAGGATTTCTGTTAGAAGGCTGTGCAGGTTAGAAGTGGAATCTGACTGACAATTCTACCACAGATGTATTAATTAATGTGGTGGCAGTTTGAAACGTTGGCAGGCTGCCAATTAGAGTTATGTCTGTTTGCTTTTGGTACAGGTGTGAAATGACTGACAATTGATTTCAGACAGTGGGATTCTACTTTCACCCTCCACTGACCTCAAGTGATGGAGGAACTAAAATAAAATGCTTTGTTAGGGAATAAGAAGTATGTGAAATTACGGTCAGCCTGGAAATTGCTGGGGACATCTAGCATTTGGGGAGAACATAGCACTTCAGCTGGAAGGACAATTGACGATGGAGGTTCCTGAGAAAGAAAGTGACCATGGCAAATATGTGCCACCATAGGCATCTCTTACAGAAACATATAGGAGGAGGCTGCCCTAATGACAGTTCATAAAGAGGTGGTGGAAGGATTTAATGGCTTAAATCTGGCCCTCAGCATGATGGAGAAAAAAGATGAGGGAGCCAACACCCAAATAAAATATTTCAGAACACCTAGTCACAGAGCACAGAATGTTTCTATTTCTTAAATACAGTTAGTTATATCATATCAAATCATAGGGCTGGAAGGGACCTCATGAGATCATCAAATCCAACCCCCTAGGAATTGAACCCAGGACCTTCCACATGTTAAGCAGAGGTGCTAGCTAGGTATTTGGGTCACCAAGCCTGCCTGTTCGCCCTTCTCTAGTCTCAATCTCCCTGCATAGCTCCAGGGATTACACAACATACTGTTGATGGCTGCCTGGTTGCATAGACACCCTTTTCTTTCATATCCAGATCAAGGAACCTGTATTCCCTATGGCTCTATAGAGAGTGCCAGTTTGCTACTCTCTTCACTTAACAACTTTGAGGAGCTAGCTAGTGAGTTTGCTGCCTCTCCAAACACCGTGCAAATCACTTAGGATGCTGAAAGCCCCTGAGTGAAGCTTCTCAACCCCCTGCCCCAAAGATTCCAGAGGCTTAAGGAAATGGAGGGTGGAAGAAAAGTCCCAAGGGAGTGGTAACTGTGGAAATAATACAATATTCAGATTCAAATTACCATCTGAATCCAAATGTCATCCAGCTCAAATGTTACATTCATAGTAAAAAACACAAACAAACCTCTTCCTTCCAACCCAAGCATTCCTCTTAAGCTCTCTCATTTTCTTTCTAGTAGCCAAGAAAGGAGAGAGAACGGGGAGTCTACATTATGATACACTCAGCAACAAAGATACTTCAATTATTTGCAGGAAGCATATGAAAATTCCAGTTACCTGAATAACATAGAGAGATGAATAAAACAATATTGAATAAGCCAAGAGGACATGAAATAAACTGTTTTGAAGTAACTAGTACCTGTTTATTCCTAGCAATAGTTGCATGCTTTTCAGACCTTAGGAGAGAAAACCACCACCACCAGCAGCACATCTATGGCATCCATGGGTCCCGAAGATTACCAAATTTAGTCTCACAAAACACATGAGTGATAGATCCATTTCTCTATCCTTATTTACAGGCTGTGAAACAGACACAAATAACAACATGTCCATGTGTCTGTGGCAGAAACATGACTGGAACATAGGACCCGTATTTGCAAAAGAGGATAGTGTTTTCAGGTACTTGCAGTTTTAAAGGGCCTGATTTTCAGAGAGAGAGAATAGCTGGCATTTTCTGAAAACAAGACTCCTTTAAAGTGTCTCAAGTCAGCAACCCAAAATAGAGGTGCCCAAAAATCACTTGTAGCTTTTGAATGTCTTGGCTCTTGAGATGCACAAGAACATCCTTCTTTCCTCGACAGTGCAAAAAAACCAACAGCAGAGGCTGATGCATCCCAGCCTTGGACTGTCTGTGGTCATCAGAACCTTCTGCAGTCATTTGTAGCTGTGCAAGGGAGTATAAAATCCTACCAAATCAGAATTTTTCATTCAAATCACTTCAGTGGTAGCATTGTACACTTTGCACAACTTTAAATGACTCTCAGACACAAGGCAGAGGAGAATTCAAGCTCTTTGTTTTGATCTCCTGAAACTTCCTTCATTCACGTTGCCACCCTGCTTCTACCTGAAACCTTATAAGAACTAGCATGGCTGCTGAAGATGTGAGCTTTGTGATGTGTAGATATCGTGTCTTAAACAAAGATAACACTAATGAATTCACATTCAACCTTTTCAGCCCTGTGATAGAAAAAGATTTTCAGTCACTTTAGCCCGAGTTACATTTGCACTCAGGGTCACCTAAAGAAAAGGACAACACATTCATCTTTATCCTCTTTGAGTCATAGTACATTCAGATAATCTATAGCAAGTTACAAACTGAAATTAAATACCTTAAAATGCCATCTATCTGATCCCCAATTAAAACATAATCTTTTTTTAAGTTGTCAATAGCTGCTGACCAGAATCAATGGAGGGGAAGAACATGATTGACATTTCCACAGTGATCCTCAGGCAGACAGAAATAAATCGCTGTTGTCAGGTCAGTAGAAATAAGGAAACACTGGACTTTGAGTTTAACCATGTGCCAGGTAAGCAAAATTTGAGGTAGTTTGTAATTATTCTGTTTTTTAACTGATTGGGAGGCAAGAAGGAGAGAGAGAGAGAAATTGTACATCTGAAGATTTTTTTAATTCTTTATTTCTAAAATCATGGCTCTTCAGAAAAGTATTTGTAAAAGTAGTTTTTCTTTGATCTTACTATGTACTGAAGTCATTGAGTCAAATTCAACCAGTCACCAAAGAGCATGAGATTTAGTTCCTTTTCATTTGCATTTAAGAAATACAAGCTTACACTTATTTAAGTAGATCCTGGATATTCCTCGCCTTCGCTACAGGAGTTAAAGTTTTAACTATCTAAATCTACTATTTAACATCTATGACATGTGAGTGAGTCTTACTACAGCATGTAAGCTTAGGGTAATAGGACTAAATTTCTCATCTTCCTCCTGACCTACATTTTGATCCTTTTTATTTCTAGGCCAGCTTGGGAAGTTCAGGATGAAACAGTTTTCCGGTGTGCAGAGGGCATAATAGCCTTTTCACTTACAAGCTGTTCTTTTTCTCCAACTTTCCACAGTAAAGATTGTGGCACTAAAATCCAACCTTCCTCTGGAGTCAGAGCAGTCAGCACAATACATCTGTTGTACTGACACAAAACCACCATAGCTCTGGGTCAAAAGGGAATTTCTTCCAGTACAGTCCATGGTCAGAGGTGAGATTGTTCCCAGACCCTCTATCTACATAACAGTTCTCCTCCATGTGTGGAAATACTCCTCCCTTTTTCCTTCAGACATCATGGAATGTGCTCTAGATGCCCAGGGCCCACTGAATAGGACACTAGATCAGGAGCTGGAAAAACTGTATTTAAGATACTGCACTTCTACAGACTTCCTTTGTAACATCAGGCAAGCTTCATTCCTCTCTGTGCCTCAATTCCCGACCTGTAAAATGGGGATAATGGTACTTACATACCTCATCTGGGTCTTGTGAGAGTAAAACTATTAATAGTGAGGTGTTCAGATACAGTGATAACATGAGCCAAGTAAGTACTCAAGATAGAGTGTGTCTGCAAGGTGGTGGGAAGAGACGGAGGAGGAACTGACTGCGTAAGAGGGAGGACTGGGTGAGCCAAGTACAGGAGGCGAGTCAAGGTGGGCTGGGAGAACACACATTGGTCTCCCTTCTAGAGGGGATAACACCTGGGACAGCTATGGTGGCCAAAGGGAGTCCCACTGTTCAGATCCATTGGAAGCATGCTGCTAGATATGGGGAGTACCTGATACCTATGGGGGGAAGAAAAGCAACTACAAAGGTTCCCGGGAATCATCCTGACACCTCTTCTATTGAGGAACAAGCTTCCTCTTCCCTGTACTGGGATGATGTGAGGGAAACCCTACCTGAACAGCAACAAAAAGCATGTGATAGATGTGATTAAAATATTTGCAACAAAAATTGAAAATCCATATCTTTGAAGTAGCTTTCACACCATAAATTAAGTCCAGTCAATACCAACTAGTGGGAAAAGGAAAAGAAAAAGTGTGTGTTCAGTGTAGTTATAGTTTTTGACAGTTGTTTTAGATTTCTTGTATGATTTCTAGGTAACTTTCCACTAAACCCCACTTTTTGTCCTCTGACTGCAGAGGGGTTACACAGGCCACTCTGCCTTACAACAACATGTGCTAACTACTTACACTAAATGATCTGTTCCACCTTGCATTTTGCTGTGATGCTAGAAGTATCTTTCCCAGACTTTAGGAATAGCTCTATCAACTCAAAAGCTTGTCTCTCTCACCAACAGAAGTTCGTCCAATATAAGGTATTACCTCACTCACCTTGTCTCTAATTATTTATACGCTCCTTTTATAATTTGTATAATTATGATAATTATAATGTTTGGCAATTGCTCAGGTAACCACAGTTGCTGGTGAGAACCTAAATAAAACAGTTACAAGGTGAAGACGTTTGTATTTTATTATGTGCCTATACACGGACTATTTTTTTTGGTACAAATTGTTATATTTTGCAAAAGATTTGAGCAAAAAAAGTCCCTCTGCATTTTGGAGTGCAGGAGGCTTTGTCCAGCTAGCCTATGAAAATCCTACATTTTGATTCCTTTTTCAAACAAAAATAGCCACTTTCTCTCCCCCACCCCACCCCAATCACAGAAATTGAGGCATGCAAAAATTTTTGGAACAAAAAAAGTGAAAATGCTACCGTGGAATTTCTCTATGGGTCTATATTTAGATTCATTTGTACTATGTCTCTCTACATTGTGATGATGTTTCTAAAGAAACAACCACCTGTCACATGCAGGATGGAAGAAGAAATTAGTAGCACAAGGCTAGCCAGTGTGCTGGGTCATTAGGGGCAAAGACCCAAAGGTTTTTTTTGTAAAACATCTAAGCTTCGTCATCACTTTGCAGAGCTTCTCTTTATATTTCACCAGAGCAAAGAATGCTCTGAACCTTCACATCGCTTTATATTACTTGAGATTGAGAGCTAGCCAACACTATTTATTAAATCACATGCAAACAATGTAGTTAACCTGAAGTTAAGATTGCCAGCACTCATCTAGCTGAACATGTAACATCACCATTGCTGAAAAGGAAAACAAGTAAAATCCCTAATCATTAGTTACTGAGAAGTTAAAAATTGATTCTTCTCTGGATTTCTTACAATTCTGTTAACCAAGCTCTATATTCAAAAGCAAGCATCCATCCTCCAAGAATAAGGTTCTTTGAAACAGCTTCCAGGATCCTCAGTCTACATGGAGCATCTGAGCAGGGCAGACAAAAGAATCAGGCCAATCAGTAAAATCGAAATGAAGTTCAGCAAGGAAAGAGGAGAAACAGACTTCTGATACTATGCATTACTGACTGTGCCAAGCAGAGCTTTTACTCATTTCAGTTGTAAACAGAAAATAAATAAATAAATAAATGAGAAGCAGCAAAGCAATAAAAAGTCAAAGATTAAATTAAAGGCAGTTCTTATAATTACACTAGCAGGACATTCACCTTCACACTGACATTGTCAAACAACTATGAATCCTCTACAATACCTCATTACACATAACCTGAAGTTGCCTGTCCCATAAAGAATCACAAGAACTTCCACCAAAATCTGGATTCCTACATCAAAATTTAGGGACTTAAAGAGAAGTAGCCTGATTTTCAGAGGTGTTCAGCAATCACAATTCCCCAACAGGCAATTGCATTTGAGCACCTAAATTGGTTTCAGGAATCTAACTTTAGTTATTAAGGTTTCCAAATGTCAGCATTTGTGTAAAGGCATTCTTCGCACAAGTTTGGAATAGAGGCTACGTAGTGATGCTTTGTTTCAAGCATGCATTATAACAGATCATCAATATATTATTAATTACAAAAGTCAAAGAACATATGAATGGTCATACTGGATCAGACCAATAGTTCATGTAGTCCAGTATCCTACCTTCCAATAGTGACCACTACCAGATACTTAAGAAGGAATGAACTTAACAGGCACCCCTCAAGTGATCCACCCCATGCCGTCCACTCCCAGCTTCTGGCAGTCAGAGGCTAGGAAAATTCAGAGCATGAGGTTGCATTCCTGACCATCCTGGCTAATAGCTATTGATGAATGTATTCTCCATGAATATACCCAATTCTTTTTTTGAATCCTATGATAATTTTGGCCTTCATAACATCCATAGGCAATGAGTTCCACGGGATGACTGTGTGTTGTGTGAAGTTTTTCCCCTTTGTTTGCTTTAAAACTGCTGCCTATTAATTTCATTGAGTGATCCCTGATTCTTCTATTATGTGAAGGGGCAAAGAGCAATTCCTTATTCACTTTCTCCATATGAAATCTGTTCCACACTCTTAATTTGTTTGTCTTCTCTGTAACTTTTTCAATTCTAATATCAAATTTATTTTTCTCATGAGCTTTCATGAGTAAATTCCAACTTCATCAGATGCCAGAGTGAAGAAAACTTACCTATCAGAAAACGGTGAGGCTGAGAGAGGTGAGAATCATTCTCAGTAAAGAAAACAGAGGAGGAGTCCTGTGGCACTTTTAAAGTCTAATGTTTATAGTGGGAAAGCCAGTTCAAGTCCTTACTCAGACCAAGATTGGAGTCGTCGAATTTACATATGAATTCTAACTCTGAAGTCTCTCTCTGAAGCCTTAATCTAGAGCAGACATGGCCAAACTGCGGCTTGCGAGCTGCATGCGGCTCTTTAAAGAAAAATTGCAGCTCCCAGGAAAGCGCAGGAGGGAAGGGTAGCATGGTGGGAGATATAGGTGAGAAATTTGCAGTGGTTGGGGATAGCAGAGAGGCGGCAGCATGGTAAGAGTTGGCACTGGAGGAGCAACATTGTAAGAGCTGCAGGAAAAAACAGCATGGTGAGAGCCGGGAGAGGGGCAGCACTGTGAGAGCCCGCAGGGAAAAAGCAGCCTGGTCAGAGCGGGGAAGGGAGAGTAGGGGCCACATTGAGAGAGCGCACAGGGAAAGACAAGCACTCAGAGCAAGTAGCTGCCAGATTCTACAGTTTACCCACACAGTATTAATTTCTACCCTCTTTGTCTGTGTGCATAATGATACAGTCTAATTACATCAGTGCATGATTTTTTAAATACTTTTCTTTTTTGGTATTGTTTTCTAGGTAAATATTTTTAAAACTGGCAACATAAATTGATCAAGAACAAGTCTACAATGAACTACAGATAAGTGATGATAATTAGCAATTTAAACCTGAAAAGCAATTGTAAATTAATTTTCTTTTTTAAAAATCACCTGGCGTTTCCAAATATTGTAATATAATGCAAAATTATTTCTCTTGTATTTCTATTGAGAATTAAAAAACAATCATCAGAAATGACTGAAAACTGACACAAGTGTTATATCCAAAACCAATGACTACTGTCAAAAGTTTATTAAAAAAAATCTCTATTAATTTAAAGGATGCTACAAGTACTTATTATGGATCATGGTTCATTTTCAGCATGCAAAATGATTTAGACTTAGGATAGACCACCACTACTGAAAACTGGCTTTAGAAAAAAAATTCTTTAAGTCCATTGAACAAGTGTGCCTGAGACATCAGTCATCTGTTTGCAGACAGAACTGCTAGTACATTTGTTTTATAAGAAAATTTTAAATTAATATAACTAAGTCCATCACCAAGATAATTTACATTCACTGCAAAGTTCAATAGCAGCACTATACTTCCACTGATTAAATACCATTCAACATCTATTAATTCTTCTTTGTTGTATAGTCAAAATCTATTTATATTTCAGTGCAGTCTTCATGAATGGCTCTATGGGTATCTGAGCCTATTAGACAAGAGTAAGTGTTGCAAAGGGCTGAGGACGGAAAATTGTGTTGTAAACTTTCGTTAAAAAAATCTCTCACCAGTAAAGATTTTACTTTGTATTATGAAAACCAAATAATGATATTTAGAATTTATACAGGGCCTGCCCCCAAACTGAATAAACTCAATAGGATTTTTTCCGTAGTATCTTCTGTGCAGGGACTCCAAAGCACTTACTGAAACAGGCTCTGATCTTGCACTTTATGTCCCCCTAAATTCTCATTTATCTGTTGTGATTCTGAACAGTTGAAAAGGTGTCCCTGTGTGCATCTCTTCACAGGATTAAGCTGAGAGCAGTGTTTTCCCTTACTATTACGCTCATTTTAAAATTAATTGTGTCTGACTCCTCAGACCTTTTGTCTTCACTGTCCATGAGTATTTTAGTGAACAAGTTTACTGGCAGAAATATTGGCAGGGAAGCGGGGGCATCATAGGGGCCGGGATGGGGTGGGAGGCAAAAGTTCAGCATGGTCGGGGAGAGCAGAGAAGCAACAGTGTGGTAAGAGACAGCAGGAAGCAGCAATGAGGGGTGGGGGAGAGAAGCGTGACATGGTCAGAGAAGCCATAGCATGTCTAGATTTTCTCATAGGCCCAAATGCAGCGTACACATTGTTAAAATAAAATCATGTTTTACAAGTCCTAAATATGATGTGGAATACTAAGAAATGAAAATACAAAGGAGAAAAGTATAAAACTGAACATAGATTACTTTCAATTTTTGGCACAACTCACTGCTGTGAAGCATCATATTCCACAATGAAATTCAAAACATTGTGGAATACTTACAGATCAGCATCTCAGAGAGCTTTTACCTGCTGCATTGACAAGTTACTGCCCAGATTTAAAAAAAAAAAAAAAACACTTGCCACAAGCCTATAGTGTTCTACATATAGCAACAGCTAAATTTTTACTGTATAGGCTTAGTTTCATGGTAATTTTAAATAATTATTAGAATCTGACATTAATGGATCAATATTTGCCCTATTTTTATGATAAAATTAAAGTGCACAATGAATTTTAAGCTTAGTAATTTTGGAGTATGTAAAAATATGTGGTTATATGCCTCAGTGTGGCTCTCGAATGCTTAAAAATTGACTTGTACGGCTCTTGTGTTCTGTAAGTTTGGCCACCCCTGATCTAGCGTAAATGTTACTTTTCATCTGTCTAATTATATTTTTACATTTGATTGGCCAGAATTTATGCTCTTTTACAAAAAAAACCTCCAAAAAACAAAAAAAACAAAAAACCACCCACAACCAGGAATTAAAGTATAACTTGGCGGGCCCCAGAACCCTCCTATATTTCCGAGCCCCCCTCACATAGGTCCAGGCCCCCCTCACGCACCCCAGCTATGCCTCCCAAACTCCTGCCCCCACCCCAGCTAATGACCCCCATATGCCTGCCACCCACCCCAGCTACTGCTCCCCAAATCCCTACCCTTCATTCCAGCCACTTCCCCCCACCCCAGCTACTGCCCCCAGCCCCTGACTTGCCACTGGTCCCCTAACCATTCCTCAACCACCCCTGTGCTGCTCCCTTTTCCCCCACTGCCCTGGGCCAAATGCTCCCCTGCACCCTTTACCCACCAGGCCAGCCTGCCTGTCCCCGACCCCTCCCCAGGGCTCCCTGACCTGGTTGCAATGCAGAGTGGCCTCGGCCCAGGCTGAGGCTCCCACCTGGAGCCTGCTCTGACTGAGCAAGCTCACAGGCTCTGAACATACTCAGGCAGAGCAGGCTCAGGGCAGGAAACCTAAAATCTCACAGCCTGGAGAAGCTCCCTGCCTGCTGGAATGTTCCAGAATGGTGTCTGGGGCCTACAATTTTTAGGGGCTCATTGTTCTGTGAGCCCCTAAATACAGAAAATGCAGCATTCTGGCTCCATTTTCTATTTTTAGGGGCCCCAGAACACTGAGCCCCTAAAAATAGTGGGCCCCAGCATGCCATTTCACCACATTCTGGCTTATTTTAACCCCAGCAAAAAAAAAACCCCTTAAACCAATTGTAAACAATTGAAATCTGTTGTTCACCTTAGTCATTTATTTCCATATACCTATATTCGGTCTTCACACTACAACTGAATGAGGCCTTGTGAAAGCACAACATTAGAATGTTGATATTGTGATAGGTCAAGAGCAAAGTAAGTTCATTCCATTTGTGCTATTTTGTGTTTTAAAGCAGTCCTTACTCTAGGCTAGTGATTTCCAGCTTGTAGCCCAAAAGTAGTTCACAAGGGTTTTCAAAGTGGCCTGCAGCTCCCTCCCTGCTGGCTGCAAACAGAAACTGCTGGCTAAGGACCCAGGAGGAGTACATTTCCACAGGGGTACAAGACTGATGCATGCTCCTCACTGCAGCCAAGGACATGGGAGATCAGCACTGTCTTCCCCCTGGCTATATTTGGGAACATGGAAAAGCTGGGGTCAGGGGTCCTTGATGGAGCCAAAGGGATGATAGCACTGGTTTTCCATCTCCCTGGCTGCAGAAGGAGGCCACTGCCCAGGGACCCAGGTAGAGCGTGTAGGGCCACAGGACATGTGTGCTATCACTGGTGGCCCTTCATGGTTGTAAAAATTATGTCTTTGGCCCTTGAGTCAAAAAGGTTGGGAACCACTACTAGGCAGTATCTTTCTGTTATTACTTCTGGAATGATAAGAGCTGAGATTGACCTTCAAAAAAGATTTAAATAGCCTTATCCAAAAAACAGCCTGTGAATGTCTATAATGTGCTGCTTTTACAACTCTTGTCTGAGGTGTAAAGGCATTACATCAAAGTCAGGAACTTAAATAATGGATTTCAAAGTAAAAAAAATAAATCTAATGCAAACCTAAGTATTTGCTTATAGGGTCTTTTAAATTTCAATAGATTAAGCTTAGAAGACTTTTCATAGATGCTATCTACATAATCTAATAGAGATGATTTCATAAATTGAATCAGTGTTTCAAGTAGATGTTTAGACTAGTGAACACCATTTTCAACAACATTAATAAGGAACACATTTTTGTTCAATTTTCTTTTTTAAGTTTCTAGCACAACACTGAGAGGTTATAAACGAAATTCTGTATCTCTGGAAACATTTTTATCTCAGCACAAAAGTGTGGCAGATACATGGGATAAAGGCGTTCCATCCCTGTTAAGCTTATGTAATATAAATTGACTTTGTTAAAGGACATTTAGGTGTTGTTTGATTTACATCTGGTGTTGGCTTAATGCATCAACCACATAAGGTTCCACTTGTTTAAATATTTCATTTTAAAAGGTACAGTAAGCTCATAACTTCATCAGCATCCACCCTTCCCTGACTGAAATGGATTCTTCAGTTTAATCTATTACACCCATGACTAGAAGTAAATGAAGTTTTCACCCTTTTCTTTGACAAGGGAACTGAGGCTGTCACATTACTTATTACCATCGAAGTTACCCAAGATGGTAAAATTTTCACAGCAGTTATATTTAGTCTTATTTTAATATTGTAAAATAAGACTTATAAATGTAAATCTGGAGAAAGTCACTGGTGCTTGTTTAAATTATTCTTTGCTACAATTTTGGTATCAGCATTTTACATTTAAAGTAAAGAATGTATGTTGTTCTTTTCCCAGGTCCAGTTTGAGTAATGTTTATTTGCTAACATGTTATCAAAGTAATCTTGCTAAAACTAGACACACTTACAGAAGGTAGAGTGTATGTTTGGAAGCCTTATCTACACCAGAAATTTTTTTCTAGTATGACCATACAAGCAAGCTGTCCTCGAGCAGACAGTTATAGTGTTGTAAGTGTTTTCAGCAGTTTAGCTTTTACTAGTACAGCAAATAAAATAAGGTCCAAAGGGGTAGCTGTGTTAGTCTAATTCAGCAAAACAAGCAAGGAATCTTGTGGCACTTAAAGACTAACAAATTTATTTATCACATGAGCTTTCCCACAAAAGCTCATGCAATAAATAAATTTGCTAGTCTTTAAGTGCTACAGGAGTCCTTGCTTTTTTTGAAAATAAAATAAGTTATATCAGCAAAGGGACATTTTTGCCACTCTAACTGCAGCAACACTAGATGGCATATTATAGATCAGAGGTTCCCAACATTTTCTCTGCCATGGCACACATTGTTACCTTGAATTAATGTGAGGCACACCACCATATAACCTCCAAATAAAGTCATGAATATTCATGAGCCAATGAGACAATCCAGAGCTCTTTGAGTAGTTTTTCAAAAAAATCTGTGGCACACCTGCTCAGACCTGATGGCACACTAGTTGGGAAACACTCTTATAGATAGCACTGATATAACAGTGTTTAAAAAAAAAAAATCACGACCCCCTAACCAACATAACTATTCCAACAAAAGTTTCTAGTGTAGACCTGACCATAGTTTCATGTCTTCCATCCAAACATTGGGGTAAGCTATTTCTTTTGTCTCCATTCAAGGCTGTTTATGAATATAAATAAATCATATTAATATTTGGCATCTCCATAGTACTTTGCAACCCAGGATCTCAAAGCACTTTAACAATAACACGTTTCTCCACACATGGCAGAACTGAGGGGAAGACATATTAATTGGTTTGCCCCAGCTATTGCAATGAATCAAGAGAACAGAACAGAGTAGCTCTGAGTCCCTGAATGGGTAGCATTTTACACCCAGTTTGCACTAATGTAAATAACTACACAAGGTACAGGACAGTGAAGACCCAGGCCCTCATTCTTTCATAGAGAAGGCAGCATACTGAGCAAGACTCTAAAATAAAGAAACTGGCCTTAACAGTCTCCCATTCTCTAAGTTACCCCATCTTCAAAGCATCTGATGAAGTGGGATTTTCTCTCACAAAAGCTTATGCGATAAATAAAATTTGTTAGTCTTTAAGTGCCAAAGGACTCCTTGCTTGTTTTGCTGAATTAGACTAACATGGCTATCCCTTTGGGCCTTAGAACTGACACTGTCTCCTATGACCTCAGTCAAATCCCTGAACTACTTCCTTCCCTCTCCTCATCTGTGAAATGGAGCTTCCTATCATCAGTGCTTTTTCTGTGATGGTACTCAGGAGTACTGAGTATCAGCACCTTTTTTTTTTTTGACAGAGATGTGGCCTTGGGTTCTAGGTCCCTGGCTGAGTACTGGCACCTAAAAAAACACCACTGTCTTCCTTACAGTGGTACTGTGAGATTACACTTCCACAGCCCTTTTGAGGTATTAACTAATGTTTTACATAAATGCTAAGTATTATTATAGATAGGTCTGAATATGAACATGCGATCTAAATTCATATGCTTTTTATAGCAGTTCACCATTTGTTACTAGCTCAAAAACAGGTCGAAATCCAAACACATCATATACACGCACAGCAGAACTGCAAAAATTCAGATCTGGATTAGAACCCAGTTCAGCACTCCAAGGTTTGGTAAAAATTCCTAGTGCAATTTATGAAAGAGAACCTTGTCCCAGTCTCAGAAAATAGATGGCTAACCAATGAGTCAAACTACCTTCCCTTCCCAAATTACATAACTCCTAGCTAAAATTATCTTATTCACAAAAGTAAATATATTTTGTTTATTGCACTGTTCAGGGCTTTGGATTCAGTTATGGAACCAAAACTGTTGGCTTAATCTGCCCTCTTCTTCTGCACAATTTCTCTTAATAGATTATAAAATTACAATCCTCTAGTGTGACCTGCAGCACAACACAAATCATAGGATTTTTCTGAATTAATTCCTGTTTGCACTAAGGCATATTTAGTTTTAGAACAACATCCAATCTTGATTTTTAAATTTCCAGTGACAGAGAATACACCATAAATCATTCCAGTGGTTAACTATATGTAGGGGAGACAGTATGACTTAGAGGCCTGAACACTAGACTGGGACTAGAAACCAGGCTTTTAGTCTTGGTTCTACCACTAGCCTGCTGAGAGATTTAGGCAAGTCACTACTTCTCTGTGCCTTAGGGCACGTCTACACTGGTGAGATTTAAAGTCGACACTGAGCCACCAAATCAATTAAAAAAAAAAAAAATCAGAGGAGCACGATCACACCACTCTCCTTGCACCAGTTTCTTGTGTTCCTATTGCTTGCCGTTAGGTCACATTTAAAAGTATTGCACTATGAGTAGCCACACCACAGTGCAACAAAGCACTGTGGCTTCTGGGAAGTCAGCTGTCCTCCCATGATGCAATGTGCACTCTCTACCCCCTTCTTCTCAAAAACACAGGCAGGAAAAGCTCAGCTGCAATTACCTGCTCAGGCAAAAAACTCTCTATACTACCCAAGCAGGAAATAGAATTCTTCTTCGAGCGCTGCTCGGATGCATTCAGTAATAGGTGTCTCCGTGCCGGAGTGCTGGATTGGTCGGAAAAACTTTTGTCCTAACCTGTCAGGAAAGGGTAGGCAGCCACTGCCCCCCATTCCACCCAGTGGCTATATATATGGCCACCTCCCGACCCCTCCTCAGTTTCATTTCTTCCGCCTTACGCGTCAGATCTGGAACGTCCGCTCCTTATGAAATCAGCCTGTCCACAATTGTGTGAGCTTCATGCCTGACTGGGAGCACCTTTTCGTGGACATAGTTCCACCAAAGAGGACTCCAGCTTTCAGGACGGAACATCGGAATCCACCTCTCTCCATGCTGGAGTTTAAACCCTGCACTGAGTGCAGCAAGGCCTTCCCCCAGGACGACCCCCACAGGAAGTGCCTCCAATGCCTAGGTGAAGACCACTTGCTCACCACCTGCTCCATATGCCTGTCCTTAAAACCTAAGACAATCAAGGATAGGGAGCAAAGGTGCCGTGCCCTAGCCTCCGAAGAGGCTCGGTACTCCTCTCCTGAGGATTTGGGAGCCCATCCGGTGCTGCGAGCCGCATCAGCACCGGGACCCACCCAGCACAGTGATGACAGAGGTCACAGGAGGATGAGCTCGGTACTGACTTCGGTACCTCAATGCCAACACAGTCCATTGGCACCGGGCTTGCCCCGGCGCCGCTCAAGGTCACTGCCAGCACCGCAGACTCGCCACAGCCCCATACCAACGGTACAGGGCCCGCCCAGGTGCTGCTCTGAGTCACCTCCGGTACTGCAGGCTTGCCACAGCCCCATACCGACGGTGCCGGGCCCACCTCGGCACCAGCCACTCTCGGCATCGCAGGGTCGAATTTCAACCTCTTCCCTGGTGCTAGTTCACAAGGGCAGCCCCGTCTCTCCTGGTAGGGGCTCTCCACGGGTTCGTTTGGGGTTGCTCCCAACCCTAATGACTCCAGAGGCAGTGGAGGCCGCACGGGCACTCCTTTTGTTGCTGACACCTCCCTCCCCGGTACTGGTTAGGAGGGGCAAGCTGGCCTTCATATGAAAGGCCTGGGTGAATCATGAGCAGCACCGCTCTCCCTCCAGGCACTCAAGCCCCATCGCCCATGACTCCTTCGGGCCCGGGTACCATAGAGCCATCTGCGCAGCAACACATAACCTTGCCATCTCCAGTACCACCTCGGGGATCACGAGATGCTTCCCCTTACGCAAGTCCCGGGGAAGGCCCGTCAAGGGGCTCCAAGCAGCCTTAGTGCCGTGTTTCTTCACCGTCCCCATTCTGCTTCCGTCCTCATGAATGGTCCCCACACGAGATGTCATCACCATGAGTCCCGCCGCGGGCACTGGGCACCACTGTCTCCCAGGGACCAGGCTCACGTACAGGTGATCTATTGGCGCACTTCGACCTCTTGCGCTGTTCCGCAGCCCATCTGGGATGGAGGTACAATCCTCCAAGCCCCCCTCAGATACCCTATTTGGGCTGGTGTTTTCCTCAGTGGAGCTGGTTATGGTTCCCCTTCACCCCAGTGTTTGGGACCTCGCCTCTCGATAGCAGAACCCAGGTTCCATCTCCCCGCTGTCGGACACAACTGGGCTCAAGTATAGAGTCCCGGGATCAGAGTTCCCCTCCCTCATCGACCAACCAATCCCACCCCAGGATGTGGTACAAATGGCGTTAGGCCCAGGTGAACCCCCCCAGTGACCCCCTCCCAGCATCGAGGGAGGCAAGAGAGAACTTCTAGAGCATAATGTGTACTCCTCTTCGACCTTCCAATTGCGGGTTGCAAACAACCAGGCCCTAACCAGTAGATACATGCTGGATGTGTGGGAGTCCTTCACAAAGTTCAGACATCTGCTCCCACCAGAGGCCAAGGAAGAATACGATGCATTCCTGGAGGAGTGAAGAATAATCTCCCAAGACCTCCTTCTGTCAGCCCAGGATGCGATAGATACAGCAACCCACACCATGGCCTCAGCCACAACCATCCGTCAAGTGGCCTGGCTCAGAGAAGCCAAGATGCCCCCTGCTTCACAACAGGAAGCACTCAACCTGCCCTTCGGCATTGACACCTAGTTTCCGTCTGAGACCCTGGCAGTAGTGGGTACCATGCATGACCCTAGGGGAGAGGTAAAATACCTCAGCCTCCTCCCATTGGGGCCCCTCCCATGCCTCCCAGCCACATAAGGCCTACGGCTCAAGACCCACCCTGCCCACAACCTTCCCCAAAGAGCCTTGGGGAGGGACTTAGTCCCTCCCCATCATCCTTTCAGTTAGCATTTCCAAGGCCACTCAGAAGGCCCTTCCTCCCACCCTTTCTCTGCAGGGAAGGAGAGCCTATTCTAATTAATCTGTGACTGCCTTACCATGGGCTCCCAACAGACTGGAATGTTCCCACGGCTCCGGCCCACCTCCAGAGACAGTAGGCAACACTTCTTCCACTTCCTTCCTCTAACTGGAGAAAGGGGGAATTTCTTAGGGCTGTCGTACTCCCCACCACACACACACTCCTATAGCATGGATGGGGGGAACCAGTCCTTAACCTTGCTCCTCTTATTTTAAGGAGAGCACTAACCCTGTAACCCAAGCCACCCTCAATTACTAATGGCCCACCCTGAGACTACAGCTTCATTCCTGCAGACAATCCTTAATTCATTGCTGCCCTTAGGGCTGTTATTGGAGAAAGGAAACTGGTAAAGAATACGAGAAGGGGAAGAACCCGTCCCCCTGCCCCCTAGGTATTGCTTCCGCTGTTGATCCCTCATACTCTTAAAGATGTTAGGGAGACCTTCACTAAGCCAAAAGGCAATCACCCAGTAGCTCTAGTCAAAGCTACAGACACCTCCAGTATGCGAAGATGCATGTGCTCTACCGGATGACTGGGAAACCCTTCACCAGCCCACTGCCTGCCCCGCAATGGGTAGGACCTGCTCTGCACCCTGAACTTGGGAGGGACCCTCCAGGCACCTTCCCATCCCTATAAAACCAGTAGCTGCGTGCACCTAAGTTGGTCCCATTAGGTCCTTAGCAACCTTTCCAGGACTATAAATCTTATTTAATTACCCTGCCTGTTAGATGGGAGTACGACACTCAGTAACGTTTACGCCTGCTGTTCTGTCCCCTGGAGGGGGAATATTAAGGTAGAGTCGTATTCATGAATCTCCACCTTGCTCCTTGATTTTTCCCCTTCCCTCTCTATGGTGAAAACAACCTGTAGTGGACTAGAATTCATCCTGCTTCTCCAGGACTGATTTCTATCTTCCCAGAATATCTTTGATCGGGAGTCCTATTAGGCTCTGCTCTCCCAGGAAGGTGGTGGTACCTCTCCACCCCTCCCCAACCTGAGTCCAAAGCGTCCATTATCAGGGTCACTGAGGGCTTTGGTTCCCTGAACAGAATACCCCCCCCATCATGAAGTGGAGGTCCCTTCCCTCTTCCCACTCCTGAAGTGGCCGCTCTGTATACTTGACCTAGAATCAAGCAGGTCAGTGGGATTCACGGGAGAAGAGGTAGTGCTACCCTCCCCCCCACACCCTTTCAGACAGAAGTGGGAGGAAACTCGCCTTATGCCTCCCAATTATCCCTTAGGCAATCCTGCAGCAATAGCTTGCTGACAGACTTGCTGCGCACCATTGGGCCCCGTGCATAGCCATCACCCAACTGGGCTATATCCTAATCGGTCCATTCCCTGGGACAACCAGAAATCCATGGTCATCCAGGCCTAGCCCAGGGCACTGTTGCCCGGATGCCTGGTGGGTAAGATTCATTTTCCTCTGTAGGACCCCCAGGTCCAGAAACCGTTTGGTAGTATTTGCATGATACTCCCACCATAGGAGACTGCTAAGGCTTTCTCCGTCTGCTTACTTGATGAAGCTTAATCAACCAAATCCTGATTTCTGACTTACACGGAAAAATTGGGAAATAGTTGTTTTCCCATGGTGGAACTCTATCCTGGGTAACACTGGATAACAACATAGGTCACCCTTGTTGGATTCTCCAAATATCCAAGGTACATCTGTGGCAATGTTCCCTGTAAGCTGCGCCAGTGAGCAGTGGCGCAGCTGCCTCCACTCACTGGCGCAGCAAGTGCTGACCCCAGCGCAGGTCCCCAATCAGAGGAGCCGGGGTCGGGGCTGGCAGGGAGCAGCATCGGGGAGTGGAGGAGCCAGGGTCGGGGATGGTGGGGAGCAGAAGTTGGAGATTGGAGCTGGGTTAGGGGCTCCCAGGCTGGGGGCAGATTAGAAGCAGGGGATAAGCTCATGCCACGCGGGTGGGGGCGGGGGGGTTTGATGTGTAAGGAAACGTTTTGTTTCCCTTTCAAGTCATTGCTACCAGATAGGTCAGTGGTTCCCAACGTTTTCTCTGCCATGGCACTCCTTGCTACCTTTAATTCATTTGAGGCACACTGCCATGTAGTTTCCAAATGAAGCCATATATTTTCATGAGCCAATGAGCCAATCCAGAGCTCTTTGAGTAGTTTTTCAAAAACATTTGTGACACACCTGTGTGCTGTGGCAAATTGATTGGGAAATAGTGAGATAGGTAGACACAACACACAAATTCCACCAAGATTCAGAATAAACACAGAAAACTGTATAGAACCTTATGTTACTTTATTAACACCCAGCATTTCTACAGCACTTTCCATCCCAGGATCTCTCAACGGCTCATTATAATAGGCATTCACACATGCTTGGCTCTGTGGTATCCAAGAGGCACACCCCACCTGTGCTCACATTTAAGTGAATGGCCCTGACAATACATTATAGGCAAACTACATGTGTCCTCCCATTTTGATATCTTTACCAAGTGCCATAAACAATGGCTTTAGGAGGAGGTGTCCCCTCCATCTGTTTTCAGCACAGCTCTGTTTTCAGTTGGGAACTGGTAAAGGAAAGTTCAAAGCTTGCAGACGAGAACACCACAAAACTGGTAGATGGGGATTGTAGCAGAGAGAGAAGGCAGCCTGATCTAACTTTTTCAGTAAAGTGGAAAAACTGTCATTGACCTTAATTAACATTAGCTCAAGTAATATATAGGCCTAAATCAGGGTGACTTCTTTTAGCTCAATGAGTGAGATCTAGTCAGAATTGGCACATTCATTAGGAATCTCTAAAAAATAACAGAATTGTATTGGCTATCTGTGATCATCAGCTCTTATCAGTGTAATTTCTTATAAATTTTCTTTATGTATTTTCACATCTTCCAAAGGTGAGCTGAAATTACAGACAACCAAAATGTTTGTTGTTCTGGAAAAAGTAATGGCTGGTACACTGAACACATTCTTAGACGTTTGTCACCTATACACTGACAGAAGATAAGTTCCCATTCCTGGCACAGCTGGTTGATATACGTGGTACGTTTCAAGCATCTAGTGCAGATGCTGAATGAGGCTTCAATCTAATGAATAATATTAAGACAAAGCCTCATAACAGGTTGGATGTTTCTCATCTAGACACACTAATGCGCATCAAGTCATATCTAAGTGCTGGATTCAAGGCGGACCTAGACTCTGTATATGCATTCTGGAAAAGTGACAAAGACAGGTGTCAAAAACTGAGGGGTAGAGAAGGCTTGATGGGCAGCATCATTGTTTTGTATTTGTTTAATAAAAATGTTAAACTGAAATATTGTGGTTTTATTAATTTACTAAAGTTTGAACAAAAAGACATCTATACAATGTTCCCTCTCTAAGCTGGTGATGCAACTGAGCAAGTTATGGATGCACTTGGAAAGCCAATGGGCAGTGGCTCAGGGGCCTGGTCCCAGGACAGGGAATGGGTAGGGAACTTGCTCAGCTGCATCATCGGTTTAGTGGGAACACTGATCTGCGGAATCACCGACTGTACCTTGTGAGCATCACAGCCCTGCCAGATGGTCTTCGGAGAAGACCATTGCCTCCTTGGTTAAGCCTCATCACTCAGAAGGATTAGTTTCCCTCTTATGAGCATTCATCCTGACTCACACTTACGTGTGTCATAGCTAGGGACCAGCATCACACCTGCCAGTGCCCTCGGGCACACAGGGTCATATAAATTGATTTAAATTCTAATCCCATGGGCCTCTGGATCGTCACAACTAGGTGTCTAATCAGAGGCATCGCAAGTTCCACTTCACTCGCTCCCTCCGTTCTCCACATAGTCTTCCCGGTAGCGGAATCCTAGGGGGAACATGATGGGACAACAGGAAGATCCGCCTCCTTGAGTCTTCATAAGATAACCAAGGCCAACAGTACTCCCTAAAGCCAACCTTGCTGGCTTCCAAGCACCTTGTGGGTCTGGAGTATTTCTTCCAAAAACATAGGAAGTCTCCTGGGTCAGGGGACTGTAACACCGCTGGAGGTCTGGTGTCGCATCCCCCCCAGCCGGCCCAGGGACTACAGGGCTGATATGCTATGTGGCACCAATTGCACCACCTCTGCCATTTTTCCTTTCCCCTTAATCAGCTTGAAGTTTCTGCCTTTAGAATCTTCTCGCTTAATTCCACTAGCCCTTTTTCCCTTGCGTGTTGAAGGGTAAACCAAATTCACACACCCCTTTGGGCATGTGACTTATGGGTCGTTACGTGGCTGGTTGGGGGGGGGGGGAAGATGTTTTATTCCCTTTTATTGCCCTCTGCGTAGGCCGTGGCCATCATGACAAGCCAGCACCCCTAAGGCTTTCGGATTTTTTCATAAGGTTTACGCTGAAGTGTTTTGTGGCCAGAAGATTAACCCTCTGGCTTTCATACCTCCAGCCATACCCTCAGGTACAGCAATTGAACACGACTTCCTCTACGTTAGTTGTGTTGTGCTGATACATCTTCTGGTGTAAGGTGACAGTCCATCTGGTCCACAGATGCTAATTGGCTTGGGTGGATTGGACCTACCCCCTGCTCAGGGTTGGCCCTACATTGAAGACTCCATTGCCAGGTCAAGAGCCCTAGCTGGTCTCTTAGTCCCTGTAAGGACATTACTCACTGGGCCTATACCCTTTTGGAGTTGTTGCTGTGCTGAAGGCAGAAGAGCCAACTCCACCCGCCGTCCATCAGCGCAGCTAGTAGTCATCTATTACTGAATGCATCTGAGCCGCGGTCTAAGAAGAATGGTGGGTTACTTACCAGTAACCATCCTTCTTTGAGATGGGCTGCTCAGATCCATTCAGGTCCCTCCCCTCTGTCTCGCATCTGGAGTTGGCGACTCCTAGGAACTGGGGAGGGGTTGGGAGGCGGCCATATATATAGCCCCTGGGTGGCGTGGGGGGCAGTGGTCACCTGCCCTTGCCTGACAGGCTAGGACAAAAGTTTTTCCAAGCAATTGGGCACTCCTAAATGGAGACACCTATTACTGAATAGATCCAAGCAGCCCATCTCAAAGAAGGACAGTTACTGGTAAGTAACCCACCATTCAAACCTTTGCAGGGCTGCAGGCAGGGACAGAGGTATTTGCTGACGATGTAGCTAAGGTGCAGCAGACCAGAAAGGACAGAGTTGCAAGAACAGAGAATTCTGGGATAGATCTCAGAGGCCAGTAACATTGCATTAAAGTGCTCTCTGTCCTGTCTACATTGACATTAATTCAAATTACCAAAGTCAGCCAAAACACTACACCTCCTGCAGGTGTGGAGTTACAAAGCCAACCTATGTCATCAGTTCACTTTTATAGCTGCATCAGCATACAAGCAGGCTGTAGAGGATCATCCTGTCTCCCATAGCTTCCAGTTTGACTGCATATGCTGAGGTTTAGATCAGTTCAGGTTTCCCAGTGGGCTAGGTAAAGCAACCGTACTACTCCAGTGTCCATCGGAGAGACTGTCCCTTAAGGTAGAGAAGAGGGGTTTAAACCACCTACCATTGGTTTTTTACTATGGCCCTAGAGGACCTACTTTTCTTTATTAAATTCATCCTCTTAAACTATCCCAGGAAGAACCTGTGTGCACATGCATGTATGCACTCATTTTACTCTTGAGGTGTGATTAAAGTGAACCTAGTCCTCTAATCATTTAATGAATTTTGGCTGGAGTGTTTGCCTTCTTTGACATTCATCCCTTTTCTGTTCCCTGTTGCAGCCAATTCTGACCTCCAAGTAGAAGAGAAGGCTTACCATACCTTTAAAATGTCACATCTGCTTTAGCCTATTAATAACACACAGGCAAGCAGTTCCAAAGCTTGTGCGCCTTTGTCTTAACTAGGATTTAAGGGTGACTTCTAACACAGTGATAGTCCAGTGGACAACTCCAGGGCCAGGTCTGAACAGTTTTCTTCTGAGCCAAGACCATAGGCACTAGAGACAGGAGGACTAAAAAACCATTGCCCAAATCCACACATTTTTAAAACTGAGAGATCTTTCACCATAGCTGTGAGGGAGCACACAATGCAGTGGCCTCAAGCACTGATGTCACCATCATGTCACATACAGCATGTTAATATCCTGGATTCCTGCTACGTCAGGTGTACTGGCTGAGTCCCAGCTGAAATAGCCATGGTGGCTCCTCTGTGCCCAGTAGGATCTTAGCCTGGGAAAAGCAGGACAGACCCATTGCCCAAGAGCTCTTCAGGTAAGGTAAGGGGGAGAAATGAGCAAGGCTGGGAAACTCAGAACTGTTCAAACTACATGGGAGGGGAGCAGATCTGGGGGATCAGGGGAAGTGTGGGACAGATAGCAGACCTGAGGGGGTATGGAACAGCGAGCAGAGCTGGAGAAGTTTGGGGACACCCTCAAAGGCTCTGGGAATGTCACTGCTGGTATTGAGGTGGGGCATAAAATAGGAAACTGCTCAGTGGCTGTTGGAAACAGGTCAATTTGTTTCTTCAAACACTACCTTTTAAATGCCTTTTTCACAAAAACAATAATGAAAATTCCAATCACACAGTATGCCAGCCATTGTACCACCACTTACTCGACTTTAGCCAGTTGCCACTCCATCATGACACAGGAGTGGCTGCTGAACCAAGTTTTCCCCTGATTTTTTCAGTCCTTGCATCATTCACTGGGACATGCCCCATGCCAGGGCAGGGAGCAGCCCATAGAATGCACAGGAGCTGGTACCATGCAGCCTCATGGGCCCCTGAAACCCTGCTGCCTGTGGAAAGCCCAGGCATCCAGGCTGCAGGCCCTGCCCCTCCTGTGTTGCCCAAAGGAGGGGACTTAGGGAAGTGCAGGGATCTCCTGTCCCCTCCCAGTTTGCAACGCTGGGATTATCACAGGGGCTACAGAGGCAGGGGTGCTAAACTCCAGCCCCTAAAACCCCTACCTTATCCACCCCCTCACCCTGCTCAGTGCCAGCAGGGCTTGGGGAAGCACTGAGACTGCTCTTGCCCTGCCAGCCATGGAGTGGGAAAGCCTGGGGCCAGAGGCAGGACTCCACACTCCTGCCTGAGCCCAGCTGGTCCACCCTTGGGGGTAGGGTGGAGCCTTGGGAACTGCACCAGGGGCCATGCCACCTGCCAGCTGGCCCCACCCCAGAGGTGGACTGACTGGAGTGGGGCTGTGAGCACCCTCTGGCCCCAAGGCCCCATCCTCCATCAATGGCTCACCCACAGGCCCCCATGCTGGGGAGTGGGAGCCCCTGTGGTGGTGGGGGGCACAGCCTCGGGGGGGACACCATGGGCATAGGCAGATTGACGGGTCTTGGGGCCCCTGAACCTCCCCCACTGGTGGGACCTCCCCCCATCTAGGATCCTGGCCCCCCCAACTGACAGCCTGCATGCAGACCAGCAGTGGGGGAAGACCCTGGGGCCAGAGGCTGGCCCTGGCCCCTGGGGGGGCAGCAGGGCCAAGTGGCATGTGATGAGACTTCCAGCGCAGACCAAAGGCCATGCCAGAGGCCATACTGCATGCCAGCTGGCCCCACCCCCAGAGCGGAGTGACCAGTTGTGCCAGCCTACCCCACCCCCCCAGGGGCACTGAACCCAACCTCTGGCCCAGGGGGCCCCCAGCTCTCCCCAGCATCAGCAGGGAGGAAGGCCCCATCTGCCTGTGCAGTAATCCATCCCTGGTGGGGGGGACAGCCTGGGGCCCCCAAGCTGGATAACCCAGCCCCCACCAGGATCCTTTAGGGGCTGCCCAGTTAGGCAGGGAGGCAAATGACCCAGCCCATTAACTCCTGTGCAAGCAACGGGCCCAACTGGTGGACTGTCCACACTGCTGCCACAGGCATGGCCAGGAGAGCAGGTGGTGCAGACCCAGACATACTAATGTGACTAACAAGGGAGAGATGGGCAGGGGATCAGCCCCCTGCCTGCCCTACCTCCAAACCTCTTACCCCTGCTTTCCCTATGGTCATTGTAGATGGCGCCCTCATCCCCAAGCAGGGGGAAAATATTTACTGCTGCACAGGCCGAAGGGTTGAGCATACTTGGTGACCACAAGAGAGGCATGCATAATATTTGGAAAAAAAAAAAAAAAAAAAAGGGGGGGGTGGGGGGGGGGAGGCTGCCCCAACCTTGGTAATGTGAGCTATTCTTTGTTTTAATTTTGCTATTGTTACTTCTTAACTCCATGAATTCCTTCATGACTAAATCCTAAAACACAGCCTGATTCCTGAGTTGTATTTCTGCATGTGGCCTACAGAGGTGCCCAGCAAACTCATTTCCAGTCCACAACATGGAAAGTTGGAACCACCCTCTAACTCTCATATTCAAATGTCTATGTAGACAAGACAGTCCACATATTTACACACACACTAAGCCGGTTGTGTTGATGGAAAGGATCTGTCTGCACTGCAGTTATGTAGTGTGGTTGCAGCTCATGTAGACATACCTCAGCCAACTATAACCTAGGTACTCGAGCAGTGAAGCTGAGACAACGTGGGCTTGTTCAGCCTCTGGTGAAGCCCATGTTGCCACACCTTCGGTGCTCTGGTATATCTGCATTACTTACAAACTCATTACTGCAGCATAGACATACCCAATGCTTCAACATGACCAACTTAGCAAGTATTAAAACACACTCTGTCTTGCCTCCAGTATAAGTGAAATCCTACCCCCACTGAAGACAATGGAAGTTTTGCTTCTGCTTTTAAAGGAGTTATTTTTTCAGAACATGTCAGGTAACAAATTCAACCAACACCCCCTAAACTCTAGTCAAAGCCAATGAGTCAATACTGTAATGCACTTAGGTTCATGGAACCAGACCCCCCAACATTATTTGCAAATTGACTGTTCAGGAGCATATGAAAAGATGAGACTGACTGTGGGATGACTATGGGGAGCCCTTTTCCAATTTCTGTACGTTTTCAACTGGATGATGGAGAATCAGCTCCCACTGACCTTGACTTCTTAAGAGAGATAGATGTTGCCTCCTGCCCTGAGATTTTGAAAGAAAATACATTTTGTTTTAAAGTATCCATGTGATTAATAAACTTTATATAAATGATTAATAAGCCATCAAAGGCTTTAATATCATTTTAACATGTGTTTTGTTTACTCTGTGTTTGCCATCTAAAAATGTTTATGAAATATTATAGGGCAATGCATATTTATCAAAGACTGAAGGTTAATGGGGGATGATCAGGAAACCAGAGGAAGAGCCTGATCGTCCTATTAAGTAGAATTAAGAAAATATGAAGACACTGTGCACAGCAACTATTTTCCCTGTCTGCCAAACTCTAAAAATACCATCTTACATCTATGCAGCAACTTACTGTATATACTCGGGTATAAGCCGATCCGGGCATAAGCCAACCCCCCCCCCATTCTGAGCCCAAAAAAGAAGCTAAAATTGGTGACCCGGGTATAAGCCGAGGTCCCCTTTTGGCCTTGGCCCCTAACCCCCCACCCACTGCTGCTGGCTTCCTCTGGAGTTTCTGACAGCCTCCCTACCCCAAAATCTCTTCTGCTGCTTTTCCCTTGCCCCACCTGCTGTCCATTCCTCACCCCTGCTGCCCCCCTGCTCCACCCTTTCCTCACTTCTCAGTTTCCCGCCGTTGCCCCCCTGTGCCGCCCTTTCCTCACTGTTGCCCTCCTGCTCACTTCTGTTTCCTGCTGTTACCCCCTGCTCCTCCTGCTGCCCCCTACTCCCCCCTTCCCTCACTGCTGCCTCCTGTTCTGCCCCTTTCTCACTGCTGCTCTCTGCTCCTCCGACTGCCCCCTCCTCACCGCTACCCCCTACTCCGCCCTTCCCTCACTGCTACCTCCTGCCACCCCCTCTTCTCTGCCCCATCCCCACTGCCGCCCCCCTGCTCCCTTCTCAGTTCTGTGCTGTTCCTCCCTGTTCCCCAACACCCTTTCCCCATCACCCCCCATCCCCCGCTGCCCCTCTTCCCAGCCTGCCAGGCACCCTGCCCCCAAATCCCCGGTCCCTGTCACTGCTACCCTGGGCTCCCCAAAATCCCTGGGTTCTCCTGCCGCTTTCCCCGGACTCCCCAACCCCTGGTCCCTGCCGCTGCTTCCTTGGCCTCCCTGAATCCCCCCCTCAATGTCCAGGCCGACCCCCTTACTTGGCTGCTCCAGACGCCAGGGTCCCTTCCTTCCTCCAGCCCCAACCCCAGCCGACTGCCCAAGATGGCTGCCCAGCAACACTGGGGCTCCATCCTGCCACATGGTCAGGGAAACTGCTGGCTGGGGCTGTCTACCATATTCTCCCGAGTATAAGCCGAGTGCCTGTTTCAAAGCCAATTTTCAGGCACAAAATTCTCGGCTTATACGCAATGATATACGATACATCCTGAGGGAAGGGGGGGAAAAAAAGTTTTGTGGCCCTTAAAGACTAACAGATTTATTGCTTGAGTTTTCATGGGAAACAGATTGAGAGAGCCAGACAGGTACCCCGCAGTCAACCACTACAGGAAAGGCCCAAAAAAGAAAACAATACAGCGCCACTGGTCACCACATACAACCCTCAAGTCAGACCTCTACAACAGATCATTGTTAAGGACCTACACCCTATTTTAAAAGATGACCCCTCACTCTCTCTAGCTTTAGGAGACAGACCTTTCCTCGTCTACAGACAACCCCTGAACCTTAAACAGATACTTACCAGCGATTACAGACCTAACAACAAAAACATTAAAGCAGGCACATATCCCTGCAACAAACCACACTGCCAACTTTGTCCACATATCTGCACAAAAGATATCATCATAGGACCTAATCAAGCCAGCTACTCCATCAAGGGCTCATTCATCTGCTCATCCACTAATGTGATTTATGCCATCATGTGCCAGAAGTGCCCCCACACCTTATACATTGGACAAACAGGACAGTCCCTACGCAGAAGAATAAATGGACACAAAACCAACATCAGAAATCACAACACACACCAAAGGAAAAAAAAAAAAAAAACACCAGTTGCTGAGCACTTCCATCTTCCATTAATGATTTGTTAACAATGGTTCTTAAGAAAAATCAGTGGGACATCAAGATTTGAAAGAGAAATGGCTGAAAACGAACTAACATGCAAATTAGATTGTGTGAAAGCAGGACTTAATCGTGATTATGGATTCTTTTCATATTATAACAGGTAATTTGACTTCACCCTCCCTCTATATGCTGTTTCCTAGAGTCTGAATCCTTACAAATGTTCTGATTTGCTGTTGCAGTATGACCTGATCCCATGTCTTACACACCTCTGCATTTATTTTCATTCCATTCTGTAAGTTCCCCCTCTCCAAAGCATCCTGAGGAAGTGGGATTTTTCCCCCCAAGAAAGCTCATGCGATTAACAAATCTGTTAGTTTTTAAGTGCCACAGGACTCCTTGCTTCTTTTGCTTTACTAGACTAACACGGCTGCCCCTTTGGAACTTTACATTCTGAGGCATCTCAAATAATCACAAGCAATAAGAGAATTTTTTGCACATGCCATCAAAATGCAGCCACCTCTAGAATGGCACACAGCAGCATTTTGACAGTGCACTGCCATGCTGCTGAACCGTTTAGACTATAAAGTGAACAAGAATACCACAAAGTAAAACTACGAGGAGAATTTTAAGCAGCAGTGTCATACCCAAGTAGAATTTAACCTAAACACTGGGTTTAACATCACTACTTAAAAAAAAAAAAAAAAAAAAAGTTCTTCTATGATCTCTTTTATAAGCCACAAGCAGGGAAGATTCAGATTTAAGGGATTTAATGAACTCTCTCAAATGTGCATTCATATACCCTAAATATTGCCTTTCACATCTTCCTCCTCTCTTGGGCTCCAGGGCTTTGTAGTCTACTATGTCCCCAGTCCCTAAAAGCCACCTTTTTTCTCATAAGTCTATTGCTTATTTAGTCCAATGTTCTATTTTTGAGGAGGCAGCGGTGGCAGCAACAGCAGCAATGGCATTTGAGATGCAACATTTAAGTCTGTATTTGACCTCCGCGCCCCCCCCCCCCCCCCCCCAATTCACTGGATTTCAATCCCAGAGTTGGGTACAGATCTCCTTTCTGTTCTGGAGTCTACAAATTTCCTGAAACACCTTTCTTCCTCCTCTCCAAAGGTTTGATAATATACAGATCAAGGTTTTTAATTTGGAGAATAATAGAATTAAGCCATCTTTGAAATTTTCATGAAGCATAAGTCAGCAGACCAGAGGAAAAATCCAACAACCAGTGTAAATTGTCATAGCTCAGTTGACATCACCAGCTGAAGATCCACCTTGTGAATTCTATTTGCAGTTTTGCTGCTTACTTACGGGGTGAAGTTGGGCAAGTCACCCCACCTGTCAAACACAATTAATGATATTTTGGAGAGGTGGGGGCAGGGGCACAGAACAGCATAGTTGGCAATCCTCAGATGAAATATTCCTTTATGAGTACATATTATGTAGTTTGGATTCAGAAGACGTGTTCAGACCTTCCTCTTCCTAAACGTAATCCGTGAATACTAGGGCTTAAAAAAAACCATTGACTCATATTAGTATTTCAGGAACTTCCATGGTTATTTTAGGAATGTGCTGGCTGATAAATAAGTAAACACCTAATGTTCACAGCACCACTGGCATGAAAACACCACTTTATTCTCTATGTAGGTAGAAGAATGATACTCATTCTCTTTCCCTTATTCCATCTCTCAAAAATGTTGCTAGAGCACACACAGATTGTCCTCACTCCATTTTCTATATTCCTTCTTAACAAAAAAAAAAAAAAAAAAAAAAAACCCTCCAAACAGATAATTCTCTTAAAATTATGAGATAATAATGCCACCCAGAAAAGAACACATTTTTCTCTCCCTCTTTTCTGTTTTATAGCTTTTACTTCTAACACAAAGTATAAGCAAGTGTTACCATAAAAAGACAAGACTGTATCACATGCAAGGTTATTCTTGGCAGACAGTGGGGAATGTTTGGTTGGACACAGGCATTTATATCAACCTAGAATTCAAACACAGCATGCCCCACCAGGATGAATTCTCAGATGGTGAAACCATGCTGTGGCTGCAGTCTTTCATGGTGGTAGCAAGGCCAGATTGACACAGGGACTACAGCTGCTGCAGGCCCAGGCTATGGCCTGAAGGGAAACCTCGGACAGCAATCCCCAAGACCCCTGAGTCAACTAGCCCTGCATTATGCTGGCAGGGACTGGGGTGCTTGCATTGGGGCAGGGCGGTTTCTGAAGTCAGCAGCCTGCGGTACTCCTGTCCACCCCTTCCCCTGGCAGGCTGGGCTGCCCCCAGGGACAGGGTAAGCTGGCACATGTCAGCTATACTCTTAGGGAGGGGGAGGACCAGAGCTGCCCCACATGCTGGCCAGCCCAGTCGATTGAAGACAGGAGTGCCATAGCAGGCCAAGGCCTCTGGCCTAGGTCCCCAGGACATCCCACCCCCTGACCACCATGATGGGGGGGGAACCACCATGGGGTGAGTCAGCACCCCACAAAACATGGGTGGCCAAGAACACTGGGACCCTTTAATCCAGTCCTGGGTGGTAGGTTACCTAGGCTGGGTAACTGGACTCAACAAGATCCTGCAAATTTTAACTATCATGCTGAGAATGACCGCATAGGTCACCAACCAATTTGAGACCAGGTGTAAACTTTTCACAAGCCCTCCACCTGAGACAAAAGGGGTTGTGAACTCACTCAAGAGCTGTAGATTGAGCAAGCAGAGAAGTTTTGCTGAGTACTGGGGAAGGTGGAATAGTTGAGCAGTAGTTGATTAGCACAAAATGACCCTCAAGAAGCCTAGACTGCAGGAAGTTATGGGTCTGCTGCTGGTTACAGTGGCACAAGGCTGTAAGCAAAGAAAATATCTAGAGCCCTTTACGGATACAAATAAGTGGATCCATATCCAACCTGCATCTGCAAGAAATGGTCCACAGATATCCGTGTTGTATCCACAGATGTGGATATAAGGTGGATATCTGCAGATTTACAGAGCTCTAAAAATATCCCCTATTTCCTCTTGTCAGAACAGAAGAATATTGTACACTTCTTGTAAATAAACAAGTTCATAATAGAGAAACTACTGTGCTCCACCAATTTCTTCTCCCACCTAGAACCTACCCAAGGCCACAAATTTTTACTAGTCAGTTTGGTCTAAAAGGGAGATTGACAATTCCTATCTAGTCCATTACTGCAGAAGCTAATAGGCCTTCACTGAAACTGTGAGCACATCTACACTGAAAAGGTTCCCTCCCCCCAGGATAAGCCTTCTTATCCCAAACAAAACTTTTCCATGTCCAGGCAGACATTTTACTTTTTTGAAAAAAGCACTCCAGCATTTTGAAACACCGGAGCGCTTTTTTGAAAAAGGTAAGCCTAGCTGGTTTTCAAAAAAGCAGCTTTTTCAAAAAAAAAAAGCTTTTATGAAAAAAGCCATTGCTGGACACAGCAATGGCTTTTTTCCAAAAAAAAAAAAAAACAAAAAAAACCCCCAAAAACCCACCTGCCTATCTTTTCCACTGGCTTCCTTTTTTTCAAAAAATGAGAGTCTAGCGTCGACTTTCTTTTTTGAAAACCAATGCTGTTTTATTTCAAGAAGGAGAGTGTCTTTTTCCAAAATAACATTTTTCAGAAAAGGGTTGTCTTGAAATAATTAATTTGAAAAAAGTTAATTTGAGTTAATTTTCAAGATAAATTCAAAAGTTTTTTTGATAAACCTTTTTTTGAAAAATGTTTTGCGGTGTAGACATAGCCTGTAACATAGTTCATCCTTAAAAGAAATATTTCAAATGGGTGAAGGTTGACCAGTACTTCCAAAGTGGCCTTATTTCTATGAATTCACCCTGCTGCTAGCATAAATAAAATTCTACTTTCTCCAAAATACTAGACTCAATGCCAATTGCAGATGGGCTCCTCCAGGAAAACCCAGGTTGGGAAGTCCCTTTGGTGAATTATACGGCATACAAGCCCATCAAAATACCTTCTTATTATTTGTTTCCTTTTTAACCTCCAGGTACAACAATCAGACAGCAGCTGTTCCAAGGAAACCTTTCTTGCTCCCTGCCTTTTATACTACTAGTTTCTCTCTGTCTGGTGAGCTAATTACCTCATTAACTCATCACACTACCAGCCAGGGCAATAATCCTTTCTACCTTAACCGCACCCAAAACCCTAGGTGCTCTAAATCAGGGGTTCTTAATCTTTAGCAGATCAGGGAACACCTAAAGGCATTAATTACTTCACATGGAACACCTGATGAAAATTGCCCCAAAAAAGCCAGTATATACCAGCTGTAATGTTCATTATATCTCCACACTATACATTCCTGGAGGCAGGGGGGAGATCAGGAAACTAAATTAAATACAGTTTTACAAATTTAAACAGGCATTTATTTCTATAAAATAGATACTAATAATTATGCACATGACATAAAACTGAAAATAATATTACTCAAGTTTTAATGGGACTTCTGGGCCTACATGTTCAAACAAAGCCCATCTGTTCTTAGAGTAAGGTTTGTCAAAGAAAGTCTTATTATGGAAGTTATGTCCAAGTGATTTCAATGCCACAGCATTTAAGCAAAGTGGTGGCAGCTTTGCTCCTGGAAGTTTTTTTGTGGCTGAGGCATTGTAAATCTCCCAGCTCACCATGTTGCTCCTTTCACACTCAGACCCACCCCCCCATAAAAGGGGAGGAGTCAGGGTCGGTAGAGGAACACATTCACTATGTCCGCACAGGGCCGGTGCTAGGGTATCTGGCGCTCCCCATGCAATCTATAAATTGGCGCCCTCCTCCCTCATTAGTATTAATCAGTTTGTTATTATAATAAGAAAATTGCAGTGAAGGGGTGAATGCATATTTATTTGAAATAAAAATAAGTACTGAGCAGTAAATACTTATTATATGAACATCAAAAAATCAGTTTTTTAGTTATTTAATTAAAAAGGAAAGGTTTTACAAAAGGTTACAATAATACTTTTCATGCTTTCATGTTTACCAAATTTGCAATTAATTCCTTGATGTCTAACTGGGCACATATATCGTTCTCAATAGCAACCATGCAAGGCTTACAAGCCTTTCTTGAGAAATACTTGATCGCAATTAATTTTTTACTATTTTTATCGTGAAAATGATTGCTCGCCACTTTCCACGCTGACAGGAATTGTTAGCAATATTCTTAGGGCAATGCTCAAATTTGGAAATGAGACGTTATTTGATTGAATAAATTTGAGAGTTGCATAAGGATTATGGAATTGGTTTAATTCGTACTTTAACAGATCTTTAAAGGAGCATAGCTCATCATATAGTTTGATTGCATTGATGTCCTTATCACCGACTGATAAACAAAGTTGCATATCATTGCAGTGCTGTTGGAGCTGTTCGTGGTCGGTTTCGGCAAGTTTATGTTGTACAAAATTTCGAATTGATTGTTGTGGTGTTTTAACTGCTCAAATCTTTCATTGAGGGAAGTTATTGCAACATCCAAAATTGTAAAGCAGCAGCAGCAAGTTATACTAAATGAGTACCTGAGATCTTTACAGGGGGAAAAAGGCAATATGCTGCATTTATCACAAATAAAAACAAAATGATATCTAACTTATACCTATGCCCCCTCACACACACACTCAAGCATACCAGACAATGTTCTGCAGTCTGTGTTATTACCAGTCCTGATGGTGCTGTTGCTGGAGTCTGTGCTAGTGTCTGTCACTGGGGTTTGTGGCAGCTGCCTGGCCAGGGAAGCTGGACAAGAGGAGGAGCAGAGTCTTTATCAGGCATGAACCAACACTCCTTTCTTCCAGGTGGTGTGCAGAACACTTTCCCTCTTTAGCATTTGGATCTCACCCAGTCTTTATAGCTTTGTCATGCCAGTCCAGGTGCTCTGTGTGACTGTTAGTCAGTGGCAGCTTTTGGGGTAGGCAAAGCAGGTGGCCACCTAGGGCCCCAAGCAATAAGGGACCTGTCTTCAATTTGGTAGACAGAAATGAAAATATAGAAATTGCCCCCATCTAGCAGAAATAATAGGGCTAGAAGCCTAAGCACTTTTCACTCTTGGCTCATCAAGGCAAGCTATCATTAGGATACCTGTGCTTCATCTGAATGGCAGATTTCACCATTATCTGCCCAGCACCTTCACATTGACATGGTAAAAAAGCAGGAACTTTTCCAGTGGCCTCAGCTTTTAATTCCTCAGTATGGCCATTTATTCTGCCATTTTTTAATTTTGTAAAATATTGCCTTTTCTTTTTCTTTTTTACCTGTTCAGTTGCCTTTTCCTTTGACTTTGTGACAATTTTTACTTTGGCTTTGTTTAGCTCAGGTTACCAGGTTTGGACCACATAGGCTGCTACCTCTAAATACAGTGCTTCCCTTAGGCAATCATTACACCTGTGTGTGATGTCTGTGCTGTATGTCTTTCTTTTGGAAAGTAATTTTTTAGCTTCTTCTGTACTTACTATTTAATATTTCTGAGAGGGCCAGAGTCTTATAAACTTGAGTACTTCAGAGAATTTGATTGAAATTTGGTGTTTTTCATTTATAGTTACACACCAGAAACCTTCTCTTCGCTTATTTTTGTTTGTTATAATTATTTGTAATAACGGCTAGTGCACATAAACCCAAGCCTATATGAAAAATTTGTATAATTTGACTGCCAAAATTTTAAATGTGGTATTTTATTTATATTTGAGCCATAACTAATGTTACTAATTTTTATTAATTAATGCTCACACCTTTTTTAAAAAAATTAAAATGTTCACTTTAACTTTATAGTTCAGCATTAGCTCATTTATGTTAAGTGAAAGATGATCAACTTACATGCTTCATAATGGGAAGATCTTTAAAAATATCATACCCAAGAATAATCTAAGCATTCCAGAGGGATAGTCATGTTAGTTTGGTTCAGTAAGCAAACAAGGGTCCTGGGGTGTGGTATGGGATAGTTAGGGGTGCAGGGGTGGACTGGGGCTACAGGAAAGGTACCAGTGTGGGCTCCACAATAGGGCTTCGCCTAGGGCCTGCAGTTGCCTGAGGCCACCTCTGCCATTAATTGTGGACCTGACCTCTAGCTTGTCTTCTTGATTAGCTCTATTCTTTTACTTCTGGGGTAGATCCTTCATTCCTTTGCTTTTAGGGGTGTAGTCACATTCACCAGCGATTGAGATGGGCTTCTCACTTCATCTGGATGAGCTAGCAGCATGGAGCTGTTCACACAGAGTTGATCAGAACAAGCTGGCAGCTTGGGGCTGGTTCACACACACCTTATACCTATTCATTCCTACACAACATGGGGTACGTTGGTATGCAGTTTCTACATTTACAATATGGAGTATGGAATGTTACAGAGATGGAGGAAGAGTGGCATTATACCCAGAGCTTAAAGATAGATAGGGACAAATTTAAACACTATTAAAAGCTGGGCCTGAGTGGCTCAGAAGCACATGCTGCTTCTCTTGCAGTCTAAGTGAACCCCTTGCCCAAGGGCAGTGGTTTGAGTCTGGTGCTCCCCATCACCACAACCAGTATGGACAAGTGCTGTGTTGTTTCAATCCCATAGAATCTGAAACAGTCTTTGAGGCTACTGCTCTGCTCAGGAGACATGGCTAAGAGCAGGAAATGTATCATCCATCAAACTTGGCCCTTGTTATCAATAAGTATGATGACAGTGTGTGCCATTCACTTCCCAAAGCATACTGAGCAGAGAGGACTTTTCTCTGTGTCCTTTTCTAATCTCGAGAGTCCATGGACAAGAAATACATACATGCCTTCAATTTTCTACACAGCTCTGCTCTTCTTCACTTCTGCTGCTGTAACTGTGATGCTTTATGGGCCCAGCTTGAACCAAAAGCGAATGAGGAAACATTTTCTTTTGTCAAATTCCAAAGGGGCAGCCGTGTTAGTTTAGTAAAGTAAGGAGTCTTGTGGCACTTAAAGACTAACAGATTTATTTATTGCATGAGCTTTCTGATTTACTGTTGCAGTATGACCTGATCCCATGTCTTACATTCTCCTGCATTTATTTTCATCCCATTCTGTAAGTTCCCCCATCTTCAAAGCATCTGATGAACTGGGATTTTCTCCTACGCAAAGAGCTCTGGTTTGGCTCTTGGCTCATGAATATTCATGAGTTCATTTGGCATCATATGGTGGTGTGCCTCTAATTAATTAAAGGTAGCAAGGTGTGCCACGACAGAAAATGTTGGGAACCATTGGACTAAACAGAGCAGCAATCTGCTTCTAAGGTGTCTCTTTAAAGATCCTCATGTAGTAAAACCAAGTCAGTTTAACTCAAAGAAAGTCTGTGCTGATCTTTAGGGGATTTAAAGTGCAATACTAGAAGCATCAAATCTCCCCTGCTTCATTTGCAAGTGAATCACCCCAGATCACCCCCTCCCCGCCTCATTAACAAGAGAATACAAATCAATAGGTCTGAGAGTTTCCCTCAAGCAAAAACAAGCAAGGAGTCTTGTGGCACCACACCCCCTGCAATACTGACCTTGCTTACGGTCTTCGGACAGCCCTGGTCATCAGGGGAGCTCAATGGCGCTGTCCCCTTTTGGTGCCCCTCAAATGCCAGTGCCCCACTGCAGCGCAGGGGCTGCTTACCCTCTAGTGCCGGCCCTGTGTCCGCAGGACACCAGCTAAAAAACACAGCTTTATGTCACAGGTATCTAATGGTATTAAAGTGGAGGGCCACATAAACTGAAGCACAGCCTTGTGTTGGCTGAAAAGATTCTAATTTAGCAAGATTTTAAGCTCAACTTGTTTAATATGTATTTAGACAGACTCCTATACTGTAAGGTCAGAAGGGATTAGTATGACCATCTAGTCTGACCTCCTGCACAATGCAGGCCACAAAACCTCACCCACCCACTGCAGCAATAAGCCTCTAACCTATAGATAGGTTGTTTCTCTGCACAGTGTTGTCCATTTACACACTTGTGTAAACTAAAATGCTGTAAACAGGACAACCAAATGCTAACTAAGTTATTAGTATACTGTGTTGGAGTGGGCCACTGGGCTTATAAAATGCTGTAGACTGGGTGCTTCTGTTGTAAGGGAGCAAGAACTTCCACAGAGCCCAGCTAGAAATTATAAATAGCATACCATCAGTGCAGTAGAGCCTCAGTTATCAATACCTCAGGAGTAGGTTATTCATAACTTAGTACAAACATTTTGTTCATTTGACAATTTACAGCTTAGTATTAACACAGTGCTAAAACACTACTATTCAGAAAAAAAATGCCATTCCCCCTTTTATTTTTAAACATGGGACTAAACTGTGTGTGTGTGTGCATGCATATGCGAGTGTCCTGCTACCCAATTGTGTATTTTCAGTTCCAAATGCAGTGCACAGTTGACTGGTCACTTCACAACTCTAGTGTTCAGAATGCTGAGGGCCTAATGTACCTCTCTTTTTTAAAGTTTCCCAACTTGGCAAGGTCTCCCCACTTTTCCATCAGGGCTCAGTTTTCTCCAGAAGTGCGCTCCACCTTCCTTGTGAAGGCTGTGATCCACCACGACCCCTGAAGTTCCCTTAGCCTGCATTTCCCTGGGCCACTTCTGAGGGTTTCCCATCCACAGAATAAGTTCTCCTTAGGTGGGGGTTTACCACTCACCCCCAATTCATTTTTTTCCTACAGGCCATCATACCAAGATTAAACTACAATCTCTGGCTCAGGAGCTACCTCCACCCTAGAAAAACAAACAAGAAGTCACAGGACTCCTTGTTCATTTTGCTGCACAAGACTAACACAGCTGCTTAGTTGGAGCTCCACCCTAGGGAGCATGCTAAGACCATCTTCCCCACTAATTCCTCCTACTCTGGTGGTCTTTGATCCCTCTTAGGAATTAGGCCTCAGGGGTCACTCCCTACTCACAGAACAGGGTGTTTATCTCCCTTTCTGTCTTCAGATTCTCCTCTTGTGGGCATTCACTGCACATTCACCCTATCTGCTGTGGTATTCACCTCTTCAGCCTCTGATTCATTGTTTGATGGTATTTGTCTAGGGTTTTCATTCTCCCATTTCTTAGGAAAGTCCTTGTCTTTCCTACAAAGGCAGGTCCACTAAGGTACCTATACCCTATGTTCCATGTTTGGCACCTTCATCAGGGCCAGGTATATATAATTATATAGCAGCAATTATACTGAACCCCTTCCTGCTCCCTGAGTTAGCCTTTATACCACCTGCTTTCTTTCTTGGATTCTCCAGCTGGTGAATTAATTACCTCATTAACGCATCAGGCTATCAGCAAGGTATAAGTGCTCCCTTTTTGATTAGTTCTATTTTTGAAGGATCAACCACTTTTAGCTTTTAAGCTCTCTCAGAAGTAACTTTCCTATGGTTTATTTATGCTTGTCAAGCTGCTGAGGTGTCCTGGTTTAAAAGCTCTAGAAATCCAAAGTAGATCTGTCTTCAAGATTGCTTTGAATTTATATAAAGCCTCAGCCCTGAACTTAGGCGCGGAAAGCTCCACCCTGAACATATGCATCAAATTAACAAAGAATGGAGCATTTTATTTCCTCTGTTCAATTTTGCCTCATATATGTGGCTGGACTGGAAGGATCAAATGTTAACATTGTTTCTAGGCTCACTCCTTATGGAAGATATCACAGTTCTGTTCACATAAGCAGTGTAGGTATAGCCATGTCCATAGTGCGATATAAGAGAGACAAAGTGGGTAAGGTAGTATCTTTTATTGAACTACTGTTGGTGAGAAAGATAAGTTCTACTCATGCTCATGGACATAAGATTACAGGAAACACAAATGCTTGTGAGACTTGAAATCAGTATTTGTCTACACCTAATTTATTAGCAGGGCAAATAGATCCCTGAATTTCTGCTACTAGAAACAGAAAGTCACGCTGCAAATTTTTTCAAGATCACTGTTTGCAGTGTTCTGAGTACCCTAAGATTTTTGTGCTCTCATGTGACATTCTATGACCTGCTTGGAGAATAAAGGAACCCATACATCAAAAGCAGCTCTGACACATTGAATATACACTGTGCTTTTTAATAACACAAGTAGGAAGCAACATTGTGTAGATTAGAGAGAGATTATGTTGTGGAAGTTAGGGAGTAATTATAATAATTACAATGGACTTTAATATAGCTGAAATGCCTGATGAGAGTCACTTCAGCACCAGTTCCTTTCCTTCTAGTTTGGAAATGAAACTTGAGCATACAGACCTAAAATACTGACATTAATTGGGGTTACTTTTTATTTACATCAGAGTAACAGAAAGCAGAGTCTGGTCCCACTGGCTAGGAATCATATTCAGGATGACAAGAAAAGATGGTAATGCAGTGATGCAACATACTATTACAGAATCAGAGAACAGGTGCTAAAGTGTTTCTTATGAGGAAAACATTAATACAGTATTGAATCAAACACTTAACTATTTCTCATTCAGGAAATTATTCTGTTTGGCTGAAATTACCACCATATGACATAAGTCCAGTGAAATTTACTCGGTGCTCTGTGGCCCACATTCTACAAAAACCTACTGGAAAAAATAGAATAGACTGAGCTGAAGCAGCTAAAGAAGGCATGCAATTTGAGTAGAGTAACAACAAAAATATACTTCTTTATTGGGTCTGACTTACCTTAAGTTTTAAATCAAACTAAAGCAATCACATTTTTAAAGTCTGATCAGCTGAGAAATAAGGATATTAAATATGATTAAATGTGATTGCATTTGAGTGTAAGGACTGTTCTTCCATTACTGCTTTGATTAAAAAAAGCAATCTGAGCTGTGAGGTAGAAAAGTTAAATGCAGCAGGAAAGAAAAGAGCCTGAAGTTTGCTTCTTTTCTTTTTATATGTATATATTATTTCTTCTTTGAGAAATTGTATTATTTCAAGTGTGTGCTTTGCAAAAGTGAAAGCACATTTATGAAGTTTCTGTAACTTAATATTCCTTCATGCTTTTTAATTATTGGAAATGAGAAGAGAAAAAAGAAAGAATAAAAAGTTGTTCTTATAGGCCATATGGGAACAAGAATAAGAGATATTTTCAAATGAAACATGGACTGGAAACCTTGGTTGTGAAGCTGGAATTTAATTGGTGCAATATTGAAGCTTAAAGAGTAATAAAGTTTTTTGTCCTCAGGTTATGAGGGGAAAATTACCCATAACATTTTTTTGGATTATAATATCTGAGCTGCTTCACCAGTCTACCTTTTTCTGGTATTATCATCATTACCGCTCTGATCATTTTCTGTGTTTCATAGCTTCACCTCCAAGCATTTTGAACGATGCTGACAACCTCAGTGAACTTTTCAATGGGAGGCGGAGATCTGCCAGTGATCAAAATGGATTTGGACTTGAGAGAACTGCAGTGATAAAGTCTATGGAGCCATTTTCAGAAAGGCAAAATGTGTCTCTCCTTAGAGATGAGATAAATGGCAAAAACAGCACAGATCACTCGCTCTCACCTCCTAATTGAAAAGTTGGCTGCTGATCAAGAGCTGGCAGAGTGACCAGCTTAAGCCATCAGGATGCCAATATATGCTTCAACCTTATTTCTCCACCCCAGAAAAGATCAATCACAAATTAATGTTACATTAGCCAAAGCAAGGACTTTTATAAGGGGGGAAAAAAAAATCTATAAAAATAGCATCTGACAAAATGGTGAAAAACAGACTGGAGAGAAAATTCAGCCAACCTTGTAGTGAACAGACTGTTTGCTCATTCCTACACAAAATAATCAAAATTCTAAATCCCATCTAAAAGTGATAACCAAGAAATATTGATATTAAAAGATAGCATGGTACATGTTACTTGGTTTCCTTAAGGGAGCTTGTAATCAGTTTTTTTGATTAATAATATATACGTGACACAAGTAGCACATAAAGTTTGCTGCTTACGCAAAGAGGGTAGGTATTTTTTAACGTACTTAGGTAAATGAAGAGGTTTGTGTTAATCTCTGCCTCTCCTGTTTCTTGTCTTCTCCTCATTTTAAAAATATTAAACCTAAACCTTGAACATACTGATCACCATCTTTGGTCTTGAGAAGGAATTTTCCTCTCAGGCAGATTGGCTAGGGGACTTGGAGTTCTTTGCTTTCCACTGTAGCGTGGGGCATGGCTCACCTGCTGGTGAATTCCCCATATATTAAAGTCTTTAAATCATGATTTAAGGACTTTAATAACTCAGTCATAGGTTAGAGTCTTACAGCTGCAGTGGGTGGGTGTGGTTTTGTGGCCTGCATTGTTCAGGTCAGACTAGATGATCATACATGTCTCTTCTGATCTTACAGTCTATGAGTTCATATTAATGCAGCAATGTGATACAACTCCTGGACATGGGCTATGTCTACGCTTAGATTGTTAAGTTGAGTTAACTTAAAATCAAGCTAATTAAATCAAACTAATAATCATTAAATCAAATTAAGTTAAATTGAATGAACATGGCTGCACTAAAAGTCCAAATCAAACTAGTGTGTCCATGGACAGGACTTGTTAGTTCGATTTAGGAGTGGGGCACCATGGGAGATGTGGTAATATGGCCCCTAAGAAAGGCCATGCCCTCACCCAATATATAGAAAGAGGAAGGCACCATGGAAGGAAGAATGGCAAAAAATGTTAATTCAAACTAATGGTTAATTCGAATTAACACGGCTACACTGGCTTAAATCAAACTAGTAAGTTCAATTTAACTGTTGTTTCAAATTTAAGGGAGGTTTTATAAACTCAAAATGACATTTCCTCATTTCGAGTTGAGGGAGGTCCTTATTTTGAACTAAGGAAAGCTAGTGTAGCCATGCAATACTTTAAATTGAATTAATCATCATTAATTTGATTTAAAATGTACGTGTAGACATAGCCATGGACCTTAGATGGGTGTATATGACTGAGTGGGCATCATTGTGTATCGATCCTTTCCAATGCACAGAGTGCCTGCCTCCATTTGTACACCCAGACTCCACACCATGGACACTCAGGAGAGACACACAAAGGAGTTATTTCCCTTTGGTCAGTACCTTGGGCTAAGTTCAAGCCTACCACTGGCGTTCAAGGGTTGCCTGCAGCTTTGAATAGGCTTGCATGCTTGCTTTATGCATCATGGGTGAAACTCTTCCCCATCATCACTGTAGCCAGTAGGCATTTTGCCATTGACTTTCGTGAGGCTGGGATTTCACCCTGAATATGTTTGTATTTTCAGAACAGTCAGATTGTTAGAAGAATCTCCCTAAGGGTTGCCAGAGTTTCCTTTTACTCTGGTAAGAAATAGATGGAGCCTAGAGACTAATTTGATGATGATACTTATTGTTTGAATTGCTGCAGAGCCAAAACGTCCCAACTCAGATGGGGCCTCACTGTGTGAGGCACGGTATGTAAGCATAGTAATAAACACTCCCTGACTCAAAACACTTGCTGCCTATGTAGACAAGACAGACAAAGCAGGTAGGAAGATGAAAGTATTACTAGCTTATTGTGAAAATGGAAAACTGAGGCACAAAGAGAATAAGTCATTGAAAAGACTCCCGCAGACTCCACAGATCAAACTGTAAGAGACATGCATAACATCATACAGAAAATCTGTGGCAGACTAAGCCTGAAAACCAGGCTTTCCAAGTCTCATTCCAGTGGCTTATCCACAAGGCCATGCCCTTCCCACCCAGTTTATCATTATAATGACTAGTGAATGGCAGAACTGCTAATGTTTCAGCGTTCCAAAATGCCTTTGGGCTGGACAAGGTTCTAGGCAGGGATGTCCAACCTTTTTGGATGGGGGAGCCACATTGCAATTCTTTTCTCAGGGGTCAGTCAGCAATTTTTTTTTTTTTTTTTTTTTTTAACATCCCTAGCCCCACACAAGTGTGTGTGGTGGCTCCGCGGGCCGCCTAAGAGCCCCTGGCAGGCCAGATTCTGGCCCGTGGGCCATAGGTTGAACAAGCCGGTAGGCTACAAACACTTCCTGAAATTTTGGATCTAAAACTTAAGCAAAAAATAAATAAATAAATAAATAATCATTGCAAAGTCCTAAAACGGATGGAGTATGCGAATGTTTGATCGGGGGTGGGGATCAGGGAACTGGGCAAAATTTATAATGCAGGCACTGCAACTAATTTAACTATAGTAGTATTAATGGCATCCCTATAATAAAATGAACTAGGATGTCAATGTAGCATTATTGGTCTTACTAAAAAGCTTTGTGCGCTTGCTCGTGGGTACAATACTACAGTACCTATTGCTGAGTCTTATACTCTTCCTTTCTTTATATCCCATATAAAACACTTCAAGTGCTTTGCTCTAAAGCATACTGCTTTTGAGAGAATGAAGAACATTTATTTCATGTATTTAAGTCTTGATTTGCTATGACTGCATCATTAGATAAAAAAACAACAAGCAGCTGTGTGGCACTTTAAGACTAACAGATTTATTTTTTGCATGAGCTTTTGTGGGAGAAGATACCACTTCCTCAGATGCTTCGAAGA